>JACDQD010000010.1:896763-1446763 GCA_019843655.1 Lethocerus indicus
CAAATTTTGACCGAAGACATTTTTAAATTTAAACCATTCGAAAATAATCTGCAAATATTCCCCATTAGGCTACGATTATTTATATGTATATATAAATATATAAATTTACATATATAGAAAATGGGGGAAGAATTTATGCGGAAAATGGCTGTCGTCTCAACAATTTTTTGACCGAAAGACATTTTTTTAAATTTAAACCATTCGAAAATACTCTGCAAATATTCCCCATTAGGCTACGATTATTTATATGTATATATAAATATATAAATTTACATATAAAGAAAATGGGGGAAGAATTTATGCGGAAAATGGCTGTCGTCTCAACAATTTTTTGACCGAATGACATTTTTTTAAATTTAAACCATTCGAAAATACTCTGCAAATATTCCCCATTAGGCTACGATTATTTATATGTATATATAAATATATAAATTACATATATAGAAAATGGGGGAAGAATTTATGCGGAAAATGGCTGTCGTCTCAACAATTTTTTGACCGAAAGACATTTTTTTAAATTTAAACCATTCGAAAATACTCTGCAAATATTCCCCATTAGGCTACGATTATTTATATGTATATATAAATAGATAAATTTACATATATAGAAAATGGGGGAAGAATTTATGCGGAAAATGGCTGTCGTCTCAACAAATTTTTGACCGAAAGACATTTTTTTAAATTTAAACCATTCGAAACTACTCTGCAAATATTCCCCATTAGGCTACGATTATTTATATGTATATATAAATATATAAATTTACATATATAGAAAATGGGGGAAGAATTTATGCGGAAAATGGCTGTCGTCTCAACAATTTTTTGACCGAATGACATTTTTTTAAATTTAAACCATTCGAAAATACTCTGCAAATATTCCCCATTAGGCTACGATTATTTATATGTATATATAAATTTATAAATTAACATACATAGAAAATGGGGGAAGAATTTATGTGGAAAATGGTTGTCGTCTCATCAATTTTTTGACCGAAAAACATTTTCTTAAATTTAAACCATTCGAAAATACTCTGCAAATATTCCCTATAAGGCTACGATTATTCATATGTATATATAAATAAATAAATATACATATATAGAAAATGGGGGAAGAATTTATGCGGAAAATGGCTGTTGTCTCAACAATTTTTTGACCGAAAGACATTTTTTTAAATTTAAACCATTCGAAAATACTCTGCAAATATTCCCCATTAGGCTACGATTATTTATATGTATATATAAATATATAAATTTACATATATAGAAAATGGGGGAAGAATTTATGCGGAAAATGGCTGTCGTCTCAACAATTTTTTGACCGAAAGACATTTTTTTAAATTTAAACCATTCGAAAATACTCTGCAAATATTCCCCATTAGGCTACGATTATTTATATGTATATAGAAATATATAAATTTTTATACATAGAAAATGGGGGAAGAATTTATGCGGAAAATGGCTGTCGTCTCAACAATTTTTTGACCGAAAGACATTTTTTTTTATTTAAACCATTCGAAAATAATCTGCAAATATTCCCCATTAGGCTACGATTATTTATATGTATATATAAATATATAAAAATACATATATAGAAAATGGGGGAAGAATTTATGCGGAAAATGGCTGTCGTCTCAACAATTTTTTGACCGAATGACATTTTTTTAAATTTAAACCATTCGAAACTACTCTGCAAATATTCCCCATTAGGCTACGATTATTTATATGTATATATAAATATATTAAATGTCATACATAGAAAGGGAAGAATTTATGCGGAAAATGGCTCGTCTCAACAATTTTTGACCGAAAGACATTTTTTAAATTTAAACCATTCGAAAATACTCTGCAAATATTCCCCATTAGGCTACGATTATTTATATGTATATATAAATTTATAAATTAAATCCACTTAAATAAGGAAAATTTATGCAGAAAAGTAACATCATGTCAACAAATTTTGACCGGAAAGACATTTTAAATTTAAACCATTCGAAAATAATCTGCAAATATTCCCCATTAGGCTACGATTATTTATATGTATATATAAATTTATAAATTAACATACATAGAAAATGGGGGAAGAATTTATGCGGAAAATGGCTGTCGTGTCAACAATTTTTTGACCGAAAGACATTTTTTTAAATTTAAACCATTCGAAAATAATCTGCAAATATTCCCCATTAGGCTACGATTATTTATATGTATATATAAATATATAAATTTACATATATAGAAAATGGGGGAAGAATTTATGCGGAAAATGGCTGTCGTCTCAACAATTTTTTGACCGAATGACATTTTTTTAAATTTAAACCATTCGAAAATACTCTGCAAATATTCCCCATTAGGCTACGATTATTTATATGTATATATATAAATACCATAAATTTACATATATATAGAAAATGGGGGGAAGAATTTATGCTGGAAATGGCTGTCGTCCCAACAATTCTTTTTGGCCGAATGACATTTTTTAAATTTAAACCATTCGAAATTACTCTGCAAATATTCCCCATTATTTCTACGATTATTTATATATATATGAATATATAAATTTATATATAGAAAATGAAAATTTGTGAGGAAAATGGCTGTCAATGTCAACAATTTTTTGACCGAAAGACATTTTTCAATTTAAACCATTCGAAAATAATCTGCAAATATTCCCCATTAGGCTACGATTATTTATAATAACATATAAATAGATAAAATATACATATAAAAGAAAATGGAAAGGAAAAATTATAAATAGGAAAATGGCTGTCGTCTCAACAATTTTTTGACCGAAAGACATTTTTTTAAATTTAAACCATTCGAAAATACTCTGCAAATATTCCCCATTAGGCTACGATTATTTATATGTATATATAAATATATAAATTTACATATAAAGAAAATGGGGGAAGAATATATGCGGAAAATGGCTGTCGTCTTAACAATTTTTTGGTCGAATGACATTTTTTTAAATTTAAACCATTCGAAACTACTCTGCAAATATTCCCCATTAGGCTACGATTATTTATATGTATATATAAATTTATAAATTAAAATCCATAGAAAATGGGGGAAGAATTTATGCGAAAAATGGCTGTCGTGTCAACAAATTTTTGACCGAAAGACATTTTTTTAAATTTAAACCATTCCAAAATACTACGATTATTTATATGTATATATAAATTTATAAATTAACATATATAGAAAATGGGGGAAGAATTTATGCGGAAAATGGTTGTCGTCTCATCAATTTTTTGACCGAAAGACATTTTTTAAATTTAAACCATTCCAAAATACTCTGCAAATATTCCCCATTAGGCTACGATTATTTATATGTATATATAAATATATAAATTTACATATATAGAAAATGGGGGAAGAATTTATGCGGAAAATGGCTGTCGTCTCAACAATTTTTTGACCGAATGACATTTTTTTAAATTTAAACCATTCGAAAATACTCTGCAAATATTCCCCATTAGGCTACGATTATTTATATGTATATATAAATTTATAAATTAACATACATAGAAAATGGGGGAAGAATTTATGCGGAAAATGGTTGTCGTCTCATCAATTTTTTGACCGAAAACATTTTCTTAAATTTAAACCATTCGAAAATACTCTGCAAATATTCCCCATTAGGCTACGATTATTTATATGTATATATAAATATATAAATTTACATATATAGAAAATGGGGGAAGAATTTATGCGGAAAATGGCTGTCGTCTCAACAATTTTTTGACCGAATGACATTTTTTTAAATTTAAACCATTCGAAAATACTCTGCAAATATTCCCCAGTAGGCTACGATTATTTATATGTATATATAAATTTATAAATTAACACACATAGAAAATGGGGGAAGAATTTATGCGGAAAATGGTTGTCGTCTCATCAATTTTTTGACCGAAAAACATTTTCTTAAATTTAAACCATTCCAAAATACTCTGCAAATATTCCCCATTAGGCTACGATTATTTATATGTATATATAAATAGATAAATATACATATATAGAAAATGGGGGAAGAATTTATGCGGAAAATGGCTGTCGTCTCAACAATTTTTTGACCGAATGACATTTTTTTAAATTTAAACCATTCGAAAATACTCTGCAAATATTCCCCATTAGGCTACGATTATTTATATGTATATATAAATTTATAAATTAACATACATAGAAAATGGGGGAAGAATTTATGCGGAAAATGGTTGTCGTCTCATCAATTTTTTGACCGAAAAATATTTTTAAATTTAAACCATTCAAAATACTCTGCAAATATTCCCCATTAGGCTACGATTATTTATATGTATATATAAATAGATAAATTTACATATATAGAAAATGGGGGAAGAATTTATGCGGAAAATGGCTGTCGTCTCAACAATTTTTTGACCGAAAGACATTTTTAAATTTAAACCATTCGAAAATACTCTGCAAATATTCCCCATTAGGCTACGATTATTTATATGTATATATAAATATATTAATTTGCATATATAGAAAATGGGGGAAGAATTTATGCGGAAAATGGTTGTCGTCTCATCAATTTTTTGACCGAAAAACATTTTCTTAAATTTAAACCATTCCAAAATACTCTGCAAATATTCCCCATTAGGCTACGATTATTTATATGTATATATAAATAGATAAATATACATATATAGAAAATGGGAGAAGAATTTATGCGGAAAATGGCTGTCGTCTCAACAATTTTTTGACCGAAAGACATTTTTTTAAATTTAAACCATTCGAAAATACTCTGCAAATATTCCCCATTAGGCTACGATTATTTATATGTATATATAAATATATAAATTTACATATATAGAAAATGGGGGTCGAATTTATGCAGAAAATGGTTGTCGTCTCATCAATTTTGAAGATCACCTCGTTTATATATTTTTAAATTATTTTTTTCTTAAAAACGTTGTAATTGTGGAAACAGGAATAACAAAACAATTAGTAACATTTATTTCAACAAAAAAATATACATTTGTAGAGCACTATAAATAAGAAAATAAAACTAAGTTGTTAAAAAAAAAATAATATATTATTATTTAAAAATAATAACACAGTACATTTAATACTAATTGTTCAATACCTCATCCAGGAGATACACATGACCTATATCAATTTTATACCAACAGGTTTATTTTTTATTCCGGTTCATAAGCTGTAGAATTTTGATTATAAATCCTCGAATATTAAGCGAAAATATATTTTTATAACACGTAAAGCCTAAAAGTTTCAATTGAGGCATATCCATCCAAACAACATAAGCTACTGTGTTGTTCGAAATATTTTGTACAACAAGAAATTACATTACGAAAATTTTATAAAATAAAAGCATATTTATACTATATATAATAAAATAGTATTATTCTCGAACATAAATTGGAATGAACCATTTCATGGAGTTTCTGAAATGAATGTGGATCGGCGGCGAGCATGCGTTTTAAAACTGAATATGATATGGAATATAATTATTATTGTACGATAAGAACCCGATTCCAGAAACAATTCAACAATTGAAATATTATTATTATTATGTTTGTTGGCAAAATGTATTTTGTATTAATCGATAGCAATCTACATTGTGTTATATCGTCCTCTCAACTATCATTGGCGTACAATATAAAAGCGAATAATATAAAACGGAAAAATAATTATCGTATTATATTATTAATATTTATATTCGTGTTCGAGGAGGATATGGGTTTTTTGTACAAGGGTGAATTGTCGGATTATTTTCTATTTTCGGTAGTTGGGGCCCGGTTTCAGAAATTTGTGTGGTTCTGATGTGAAAATCATAGTAAATTTGAAAAAAATTTTTTTTAACAAAAACCCAGTAATCCACCGTACATGCCGAACAGTCTCTTCAGTTATTTGTACGACGCATATGACGTGTTTCGGTTAGACGAATATACAGGAAACGAGTCCTTCAAGTCCGTTTAAGTGACTGTCGATTTGAAAGTTTTCGAATCGACTATTGTGAAAATTTCGTTCCTGTACGTGGCCAAATTCCTCTTGCGGCTCTGGGCGCACTTCAAATATATATTGTATATTACTTCGGGCAGCGGTTCCAGACCGGCTATCCTGACCAACTGGTTGATGTAATCTTTGACGTTGAGTCCGAGCATGTGATAGCGCTTCTTCGGATATCCCTTCAGCCTCAGGTAGTCCTCGTAGATCTTGGTGTCGTACAGCATATCCCTTTCGCCGGGCAAACAGGCCCTGCCTGACAGGATGCTGATGAAGCATCTCACCTGGAGGAAGAAACGTAGAAATTACGTTCATGGAACATTTATTTTATTGGGTCGACGACGTATAAGATATATTCGGCTTCTCTCCAATGTACCAGTGTTGAACTGTGGCGATCCGAATCACGATAACGGCCTTTATTCGGTCATCGACCTCCAATGGACGCTCCTGAGCGCTCCTCGTCCTTTTAATGAAAAATCCTCCGACCGGAATTTCGCGAAACGGTACCGACACTGCCGTTCTTTTAAGCCTTCATACAACTTTATATGATCAATATGGGATCATATACGGAGATTGCTCCGTATAAAACGAGCGTAAATATCGGAAAAATAAGACGGGAGTTTCAAATTTCGTCCCACCTGAGTTTCCAGAAGCGGGAATATGAACGTCCTGAACGGTATTCCAATGAAAGCCAGGCTCGGGTTCCTGATGGAAATCATCTGTTTGTACAGAGGGCTTACGTAGTTGTCCCGAATTTCGACGCCGCACGTTTCGTCCAAAAACGGGAAACTGTACGAGTAGCCTGAAAATAAATTTTCGGAAAATCATTATCGTGTTACTCAGCCTTGCCTCCTCGACGGTCAAATCCTGTTCAAGGCGTCTTTAAGAAGCTTAAAGGATATTTGTTTGTTACAACAAAATATTTGTTAGGCCGTCAAATGCCCACCCGTGCAATAGAGGACGGCGTCCACTTCGTCGCTGGTGCCGTCCGCGTAGACGGCGTTGTTGTCCTGGAAGTGGGAAACGTCCGGCCTGAAGACGACGTTCTCGGGGTACCTGGTGGCCAGGTAGTCGGGCGCGTGGTTGCTCAGGTATACCTGCGGTTTGGAAACGAAAAATAAGAAAAAACCAGGATTCGAATCGGGTCCACGAAAGGAAAGGGGCCGAAACCCATCCCATAGAGGACGTTTAGAACAGGAATAATCCAGGAACTCCAGGGGGGTTATTCCCACAATATTACGCGATCCCAGTAAATTTCTCTTGTAAAACATTCCTAAGATTGATATCGAAAAACTATATATAAGAGTTCCGTTTCGAAATACAACACTCGAGTTTGACTATTATTTTCGTTGCAGTCAACGACAACAGGCGTGGGCCGAAACGAAAACAACAAACAATTAGTGAAATAAATCAAAACCGGCATTAATCCGGAATTAATCCCCAGAAAATTGGGAATCTGTCAAAAAAAAAAAAACATAATTCGTAGATAAAATCCGTCCGGCCTAATCCACCCTCTCCTGTATTAAAGCTGGCAACAATATTTTGATAGCTATCTGATTGATATTGCGAAATGGCTGTTCCCCGATAGTTTCGGTACTCGAGTGAAAAAAAAAAAAAAAAGAAATCATAACGCGGCTAAAAGTATTAATGCTGTTTAACATAGCTGTTTTGTGGTCTGCGACGGGGGGGAGGGGGGAGGGTTGTTGTGTTTCGCTGCCGGTTTCGGTCTATTGCTAGACAACCGGTTTCGGCGCCGCTCGCCATCTTCAGTAGCGGCGCGTCAGTCACTGTCAGTCCTGTGGCAATACTTCTTCACACTGTACCGGAAGTGAGGGTGGGCGGTGAGAGGATGCCCGACCAAAAATTATCCAAAGTGCTAACAGTGACACTAACAGAGCGCTACTGAAGATGGCGAGCGGCGCCGAAACCGGTCTAGCGAAAGACCGAAACGGCAGCGAACCTACACAGTATTCTTCCAACCCCTCGCAGACCGCAAAACAGGTATATTAAACTCTATCATTTTATATTTATATACAAGTACCGCTTAATACATTTGTCAAAATATATGGAATATATTGTGCACTATGTGAAATTTCGACTTGAATGAAATAATTTTTATTTCATACAGGAACGCTGTGTACAAGACTATTGAGGTACAGACAATGACCTCAGCGTCTCAAATATTCCAGGAAACAGTTCAGGATGTGATCTAGAACTGAAATCTGCATTTTTTTACACCACGATTTTGTGCCAATATGCAGCGCTTTTTTCGATATTTTTCAGTTGAAATGTATGTGAATTTTTTTTTATTATTATAAATTCTATCGGCTTGGGCCAATATTCGGTCTTTGAATTTCCTCAATTCTTCTGAATTTATTCAAACTGTTTGAATTCCGGTTCGCAAATTTACATTTAGACAGGCCATCTCCCGCTAGACCCTCTATTAAACAGTATATTTATTTTCAAGACTGCGTACTTACAATTTGAGCGTGCCTCGACAAGTCGAAAGATATGTCCTGTCCAGAAGGTCCTATCCCGACGAGCAACACCCTCTGGCCGGCGAAAATTTCCGGCCTCCTGTACTTGTGACTGTGCATCTGGACGCCTTTGAATTTCTCCTGATTCTTGATCTTCGGATAGATTGGCAGGCTGTAGTGGCTGCCGAATTACACGCCAAGAATTACACGGGTAATTTACAGCTAATTAGCGGCTATTTGGACGATCTTTCAACGTGCGGAATTAAGGGCGAAATTGTGTCAACTTTTCAGTCGGACTCCGGAAGAAGGGAACCGTGTTCCGAAACGTCGGAATCTTGGACAAAGTTGGCGGTTCAACGGCCCCTCTTCGATATTCTACCAAATTTTAACCATAATTACTGTAAATATCGACGTTGAAATTAATTAATCTGTAATACCAACCCGTTGCAGACCATAACGGCATCGTAGAATTCCGTAATTTCCTCGTCCCTGTTCAAATCCAGCGCCACCAATTCCCATTTCTCTCCCACGGGTTTCACGGATTTTACCAGATGTTCGAACTGTAAACGAAATATAAATTACATAATAAATAAATGTATAAATTGTGAGTCGTTGTTGCTGCTGATTTTTTATCCAACAGTCAATTTTCTTCAGCACCAAACGTAGTCCAGTACGCGTACACATTTATAATATATGCCCTATACCTTGAGCTTGTACGAAACTGTAAAGAATCAAATAATCCCCTCATGAAAAAATGTTTTCTTTGTATAGAAGTCCGTCTTTTCAGTATAAAAATGGTACTATGAATTGCCATCTAATTAGCACTGGACGAATAAGACATTTCAAATCGGACACAGTTGTATTATTGAGTATTTTCGTGACATGGACTATAATGATGTATATCGAAATTCAATGTAGGCGACAATTCAGAACGGAAAATAATTACTCCGCTGCAATTGAAATTGAAATCAATTACCTTGACGTACTTCCTGAGATCGAATAGGTCGGCGTACTCGTTCAGGTAGTCGATGACGTCCTGTACGGGCATGTAGGAGATGTCGTCCCTTTTGTAATGGAGGCCGGAAAATTCCATCACCTCCTTGGGTAAATTCGTTCTGCGAGATTGAAAACGGTAAGGGAAAAGATAATTGTTTTCTTACAGTTAAAAAAAATATTTAACTACGCCGTCTCCCCCAGGTCCGCCAACTGGGAGGAGATTTTTTTTTCCAATTTGGACCGGTCCGAACCGAGTGGTCATTCGAGTGATATCTGTACCTGAGGTTCTTGTACATGCCGGAATGTGTTGGCAGGCCGTGCCTGTCCGTCTCCTGTTCAGTGTAGACCCAAGTGCCGCCGATCCTGTCGCTCCTCTCGAAGACGTCGAAGGCGAAGTTGGGCTCCTGCGCCAGGTGCCTGGCCGATACTAAACCCGCAGCGCCGCAACCGATAACTGCAACTTGCATCCTTAAAAAAATTCCAAATAGTCAAATTAATAACGAAGCTTTTTTATGTAAATATGATGGCTGCAGTTTCCCACAGTATCGACTCCCTGATTATTTATAATAGTTCCTAAATAAGGAGCGTGTTGGATATTTATCACTAAAAAAAAAAATTATTTCTGGCTATTTTTTTTACACCCAACAAAAATGTACATCTGATTCTTGTCGGTGACTATAATTGTACCAAATGTACCTGAAACCAGTACCTGATCCCTGCAGCGATGCTATTTATTAATACGTATTTATGTAGAAAATAATATTGAATTATGTTACTCCAGAAAATTGCAATATATCAATAGTTATTTTCTGGGTGAACAATACCCCAGGATAGTATATACATACTGATAGTACAGTATATACGATAGTATATATATATATATTGTTACAATATTATGTTATATTATTCTCACAAATATTTTGTTATCTATTGGGTGTTATGTTAAACTTTGTAGATTTCCTTCTCCCCAATGTACTATTCTATATAGAGTTTTGTATTTTATTTTAACCCGAACAAGCAATTGAAATATCCGTCAAGAAAAGTGACTGGAAAAAAGTCTACGTAATATCGAAACTATTATATTTTTCCAATTTATTTTAATGCTTAAAATTGACAGATTAATCGTAATTTTTTGAACTTGAAAACAACTCCGTTTTCAAACAATTGTAAACACAACTGAATTAATCTGGAGAAAATTTGATTCGAACTGCTAAAGTGCTAAAATTATCTTGAAACATGACAAATGATTTATATGAAATAATTAAATCGTTGATGGAGAGGAGAGATTTGACTGTTAAGTGATATCTCGAATAGTTGTAAAATTATTGTCATTTCAGGCAATAATTTTTTAGAGCTTGGAATCGATTAAATAAATCAAATGCAACAAAATATATGCATAGAAACAATATAGAAGGAGGAGAATCTTAACTCGAAATTGGAGATTTACTACAATCGAACTGATAGTAAATTCCGTGTCTTACAAAGGAACAACGTTCATAATAGCTATGCTAATGAACAAAATACACATTAAAAATAAAACAAAAGAAAACTGCCGCTGTATTTGTCATGCAAGATAGTGCTAAATGTTAAGCTGTCCCAATTTACATTACTTGTAAATCAAGGTTGAAATGTTATAGATTCAAAAATTAAAGCATTGATTTTCCCCATATATATGAAACAAACTAAATTGCAAAACAGTAACAATATAATAATAAATATAAGATTGTTTGGGCCATTAATTTGCTATCAGTATCCTAACACACATTATTAATTAATCAATTAAAAAATAAGTATTTTGTCCTCTGAATGAAGGTCAAGGTTGTGAACGTCCCCTTTCAAGTTTAACACTGTTTGTATAAGAACTTATTTATGTTGGAAAGCAATTCTAAATAATTGCTATCGGAATGGAGCCTAAGTTTATGACCGGTCAGTTCGGGCTGTGTTTATATCGGAAGATTGATGATCGGAGCTCTAGATTTATTGGGCAAGAGAGAGAGAGAGAAAATAACAAGTTCGATTCAGTTTCAATACAAACAAAGTGTTTCTCACCGTTTGAAACTATTTTGTTGTATAAATACAGGTCCAAACGATATATCTATTTCGATATACACTCTACGGTGAAGTGTGTGCTGTCAGCAGTAGCAGCACATCACATTAACTATATTACAGAGAAGAGCCACACCCAAGTTGCACAGTGTTGAATACACAAATTAAAATTCAATTAAATTAATTGTTACATATTGTACAATATACAAGTTTTTTTAGGTGGAAAAATACAATCGAGGGAAAGAAAATAAAAAATAATTTCGTAGATTTCTCTCGCCGGTTTGGTCCTTTGCTAGACCGGTTTGTCGGCCGCTCGCCATCTTCAGTAGCGCTGCGTTGGTCACTTTTGACACTTTGGATGTTTTTTGGAAGATGTCGAGAGTAGACAGAAACAGACGAAAAGGTATTTTAAACTAAAAAATAATTATTTCAATTGGTTTAGCTACAAAAACCTACTATCGAAGCGATTACATACGATTTGTATTTACCTCATTTACTTTGTCAATTCAACAAGATTCGTGGAAACAGTTCTGTAATAATAATAAAAAAACGCATTTAAATTTTCCATTGGGTTCGGTTTGATAAAATTCAAATCATACATTCGAAAATACTAATAAAATAACCAACCCACCAATACATACAGATCTTAAAGCCCCGTTTGTCATACAAAAATACACACCGATCTATTGTATTTTACAGATTTGTGCAATGAAACAGTTTAAAAAAGAAAGATATTCGAACGAAGATATCTCATAACCGTATACTTCTACGATACTGTGCAGAAGTGTGAAGAAAAAACGTTCGACAGATAAACCGGTTTCGGCTTCTCGCCACTTCGTTGATGTGTCGGTGCAATTTGAATCTGTCGTGAAATAAAACGGTATTTCCCGAATAGAAGTGACGTTGCATAATTGATAAACAACTAGTTTTATTGTTGAATTCAACTGTACGACCGTGAAGATCAACGATAAACTAACCGATTTCACCGGGGGCATTGAGAATACCGGTTTCGGCCGCTCGCCATCTTCAGTAGCGCCGAGTTACTATCACTCCATTGGCACTTTGGATGGGCGTCCTCTCACTGCACTTATTATCACACTGCCGCTTCTACAAGCGAAGTACCGTTTGACGCCAAACACCCGGCTACTACTGAAGAAGATGGCGAGCGGCGCACAACAAGAGGCGTGTTGAACCAATTGAGAATACCTTCTCGGGGATACGATTACCGTACGATTATCTTACTGTGTTTGTGGCTCGAAACTGTACGGTTGAACGTTGACCGTTGGCCCGAAATCGGAGACAATTGGCATCGAAACCTATTCTACAACTGTGGCGAGAAACTGCGGTCGAAACTGGGACTGCGCTCCGCCACCGCCTCCGGACGGTGTCTGCTGTGAGTGGGGCGCCCGCTCCGCCGGTTGACTGATAAGAGATAAGAGATAACAAGCCCATGACACTGATACACACACACACACACACACATTTACACCGGCCGGAATATTTACACTAGTGATGTAGTGTGCGTGAAAGTATCAATTTTTCATTAGAAACCGCTTTCAATTTAGCCCCGACAACGTTACACTGCCGTCAACACAGAACGGTCAACGAACGTTGTTCGAAACGACAGAATTTAATACCGTAAATTTTTTAATTTCTGATAATGCGACTAAAACGAAAATTTTCGAAACTAACTACTTAAACACGTCAAGACCGATATAACGTTCTCCGATTAAGCAATACCTCGTTAATTTGCTATTGAAATTGCAGCCATAAACTCCAATCGCTGATTCGGTCTAACTCTAGACCCGTTTCGTACCATTTTTTCTGGTCCCATTTTTTTAGTTCATTCCCATTTTGAGGGTGGCAGCATTTGTGAAAGCTCTGCTCTCAATACTGCCCCTTCGACTGATCGTTTGACATTAAATTCCGAACTAATTTATACTCCCCGTCGTCGCCCATTAACCCGTTAAGTACCGTCGGCCCCAAATGGGGTGGCCTGACATGTATTTACAGGAATTTTTTTTTTTTTTATTACTTTCAATAATTTCCCATTATAAATACTAAATCGTGTTAAAATACTTGTAATTGCGATTATTATTAAAAATAAAAGATGATCGGTCTCAGAGTTGGTTCAACTCTGTAGCGCCCTAATCCACCCCCCCTCGCCCCTAATGGGACTCGATTTCAAAAACAAAATATTTGACAAACCGGCTTTAAAAAACATATTTGGAGATCTACTATTTGACAATGATGCATCGTAATAAGTAAATTTTTAATGTAAAATTTTCGGTAAAAAAAATTTGGTACTTAATGGGTTGATGCTGTCACGTTCCTGACCAACGAAACGTTAACGCGCTTTAAACGCACGTTCAGTGTAAATCGGTCACTTTACCCTAATTTTCTCGTCGGTCTGTTCTTTCGACGGGACGGTTCCGGCTGTTCGCCGTCTTCAGTAGCTCTTTTTCCTAGTAGGATAATGTGCACCAGAGGCAACCAGTTCGCTATAATTATTCACCGCCGTAGAGACAAAGAAAAACTACTGAGGATGGCGAGCAGTCGAAAACGTTCCGGCGAAAGACCGGACCAACGTGAGGGGACGAAGATCGAGAAACTGCGGAAGTTACAGGACGTTATAGGTCCTGTGTAATTTTGGCTATTTATTTAAATTCATCAATTATTTTGTATATACACAAGCGTGGGATCAATCAAAATTCTGAATTGGGATAATTCAAATATGTCGATTAACATGCGGACATGCTGACATGTCCCACAACATAATAAATATTAATTCCCAATTATCAATTCGGTTCAGGTATTATTATATTTCGTTCTGTGGCCCCGAAAGGCATATGGCCAAGTAAAATTCCAACATAATCGGCCTCAGATAATTCCAGTCGATAATCAATTGGAACGATTGATTCGTTTCCAGTTTCGACTCCGAGATAACAGACGTTGTCCAAGAGATAACGACCCACAATTCTGTCCCCAACCGTGGGACATTAGATTAATTGTTTGAAATACCTGTTTTCTGGTATATTTCTATATACCGCATTATTATATATGCGGGCCGTCCTCTATTCCGGTAGAGTATCTAAGTGGAAAAGGACAGTTTCTCCTCTTATAGCTCTTTTTCACTTTTGGCCTCTATTTGTGAAACTTTTACACTCAATATTGACACCTACGCGACGACAAAACTGTAACAAATTGTAAAGTTTTCCCACTTTACAAGGTGATAATGAAAAAACTGCACTTAACGCAGAAGAAATCTGCTCTCATTATTGCCTACTACATGACGAAAAATCAAACCCAATATAATTGCAATAAAAAAAGAAACCACAAAAAATTGTAAAGTTTTCCCACCTTACAAAGTGTTAATGAAAAACTACACTTAACGCAGAAGAAATGAACACCCAAGAACGGTTTTTTAGTTCATTTTCTCTTCTTGGCCTTATTTCTGTGAAACTTTTGCTCTCACTATTGCCTACTAAACGACGAAAAAACAGACCCAAGATAATGGCAATAAATAAAAAAAAAACCACAAAAAATTGTAGGTTTTCCAACATTACAACGTGATAGTCAAAAAACTACACTTAACGCAGAAGAAATGAACACCCAAGAACGGTTTTTTAGTTCATTTTTTCTTCTCGGCGGTATTTGTGTGTAACTTCTGCTCTCATTATTGCCTACTAAACGACGAAAAACCACAAAAAATTGTAAGTTTTCCCACATTACAACGTGATAGTCAAAAAACTACACTTAACGCAGAAAAGATGTTTTCGCATCGACGTAGCACCGAGAACAAATAGTTTTTCTGTAGATTCGTGATGTTTCTCTCGCTGCGGTTTGGTCTCTTCAGTAGCGCTGTGTTAGTCACTGACTAAACATCCAAAGTGCCAACAGTGACTAACACAGCGCTACTGAAGACGGGCGAGTTTTCCCGAAACGTCTAAAAAGACCAAACCGCAGCGAGAGGAGACAGAACAGTATGGTTCTTTTCTCTTTTGGTACATATTAAAGGTTATTCCAACCCCCGCAGACCACAAAACAGGTTATATCAAAATAGTTTTTCGTTGTGTGTAACATTTGTGCGTAACAATGTGTTGATAATTGGATCAACTAAGAATACGAAAGGGTACGCAGAGAGACTGGCCAAAAATATATCGATTGGACGCGCTAAAAACTATTATAAATTTCAATTGCATACCTCGAATTGATGGCGAACTTCATGACGATCTCTGGCTGAGAAAAGTGCAACGAATCAATTACACGAGCTGTCGATTAACCTGTCACTGTGTCAAGTGTTATCGGCAAACTGTTGGAGAGGAAATTATTTCCCAGTTATATAACTCTCTCTCTCACTCATATTTCTCGCGAATTGATAAGAGATTATGCTAATTGCACCGATTATTGCAGACCTGTCAAATCCGAAAAGGTGGAGGGGACGACGGACAATTAGAACGTTGGGACAATTTATTTATTTCTACGAACAATACCCAATAATAATGCCCTTTACGTCGTATAATAAATAAAACAAGATATTTCGCGAACTGTTTGTTCTGTTAGCGTTTAAACTGAAGATGTTCGGTATATAAAACTTGCAGAAAAGCCTTATTCGCCGCCCATTAACGCGATGCCTGGAAGATGATGAACAAAATAAAACTTATCAAAAATTTGTATAAAGCCTATTTTATCTATGAGTCTGAAGATTTAGACGGAAGAAGAAGAAGAAGAAGATTTAGACGGAAGAAGAAGAAGAAGAAGAAGAAGGACAGTACAAGTGACAGTGACAGTGCAGTGAGGATGGCCCCGAAAACATCCAAAGTGCCGATAGTGACTCTAAAACACCGCTACTGAAGACGGCGAGCGGCCGAAACCATTTCTGTCGCATCTGTTACTGGAGGCCATTTGTGCCCCATTGGCGAAAATCCTATGCATAAGTGTCGCGATAATCGTAAACACTTATGAAAATCTTCATCCATCCATTATAATATATAATTATACCCGGAAATATTATTACCATGATTTATCGTTAACTGAAATGCATTTGAACGTAAAGCTCTCTGCGTTTCAGATTTTTGACACCGCTACTGAAGATGGCGAGACCAGACCGGCCGGAGGAGACAGAATATTTGTATTGATTGGATTGATTATTTCTCCAAGTTTTATACGCCATTACGGCCGTACGTATTACGTTTTCTCCTTTTGTAAAGCGCCGAACTGCCGATAAACGTCTCTAGAAGCGCTCGCGCCGACTCCCGGAATCCAGAAATGTATATTCAGCTCTGTCGGAGGGAAAACGTCTCGAGAGGTTACTTTTGACGTCTGGAGGACTGAAGAAAAATGCAGTTTTACGTATTGCGAAGAACGTTCGGCGTTTTATAAACCAGCGAATATAAAATCTGCCGGTTCGAGGAAACCGCCCGCTGCAGTTTTTGTTCACTGTTTACGCTGCCAGCCTCTATTTGCTAAGCGATATGCGCGCGCGCAAAGTTGTTTTCTTCAGAACGACCGTGAAGATGAGTTATTCTGAATTCTACCGACTTGACTACCGGATTTATAAACTGTTTTTAGTGTACAAGCTGAGAAAAGCTTCTATTCAAACTTCTGAAAGGCAGAAGAGAGAAGCGCTTTGAAAGCGGTCTCGGACGAAGAGGAATCCGACCTTTACGAAAGAAGTTGATGGCCTGCCAACACCGAGAGGAAAAACTTTCATAAGTTGGCGAAGAGGGACTAAAGTGAAAAACCAAAAAAAAAAACTGTCCTTGTGGGGCTAAGTCGATGAGCGCAAAGCGGAAACATTTCTTTGTAAAGCAGGGAATACCTTACAATTTTTTGGTGAAATTTCTCCTTCTATTGCGATATTAGGTTCGGTTTTTCGCCGCGTGGGCAATATATTTCAGGGCGAAAGTTTCACTACTACAGACGAGAAGGGAAAAAAAAGGAAGTAAAAAACAGTAAAAACTGTTCTTGGTGTTATTGCAATGCGGAAACATTTGTTAGAGTAAGGTATACTTTACAGTTTTTGGTGAAGTTTCTCTTTTGATTGCGATCTTTGGTCTTTGGTTTATCGCCGCGAAAGAGGAACAATATTTCAGTGTAAAGGTTTCACATACTCCGTCGAGAAGAGATAATGAACTGTCACTACAGTTGCTGTCACTACAGTGGCTGTCACTACAGTCGCTGTCACTACAGTCGCTGTCACTACAGTCGCTGTCACTACAGTCGCTGTCACTACAGTCGCTGTCACTACAGTCGCTGTCACTACAGTCGCTGTCACTACAGTCGCTGTCACTACAGTCGCTGTCACTACAGTCGCTGTCACTACAGTTGCTGGCACTAAAGTTACTGTTACTACGGTTACTGGCACTACAGTTACTGGCACTAGAGTTACTGGCACTACAGTTGCTGTCACTACAGTTATTGTCATTACAGTTACTGTCACTGCAGTTACTCTCACTACAGTCGCTGTCACTACAGTCGCTGTCACTACAATTGCTGGCACTAAAGTTACTGTCACTACGGTTACTGGCACTACGGTTGCTGTAACTAAAGTCGCTGTCACTACAGTTGCTGTCACTACAGTCGCTGCATGGAGAGAGATTGAAGTTAAAAACAAAGCTGTTCTAAAGCTGAAAAAATTGTTTACGGTTAATTAAAAATACCAGGCATGACATGACGGACGCCGAACGAGGCTTTGGAAATATTCTGACCGTTTATTTTCTTCATTTCTTTACTTTAAACCGGTTCCAGAACGGAGGCGGCTTCATTTTGAAATTATTGCGCTCTAGACCCGTCTGAAGAGGATTACGGAATGAAACAATAAAAAAACCGATTTCACGATCGACTCGGACGTCCCAAACAAACGGCGAGTCCGTTTCCACGCTCGTTGCGTAATCGGAGCGCGATAAGATTAGGGGGGAAAAAGCGCGAAAAGGGACCTTGAAAAGCAGCTGAAACTGATAATTGTCACTGTGTCTAATAACGCCGGTTCTTTCGGTCGACCCAAGTTGAAACGGCGGAAAATATACAGACGAGAGACAAATCAAATATGCCAGTATACACAGTGTATACACAGACGTGTTGGCCGCCTCCCTCAGTTTCTCAGAAATACTATTAATTATCGAGTCGTGAGGAAGCAAGCGTTTGGCCTCTAATTGTTCGAGGGGGGTTAATCGATGTCGAAGGTCGAACGCTCAGTTTGGAAAAATTCTTCCTCCACACGCCACACACTTGTTCTCAAGTAATAGAGTGGTAATAACTGGTAATAACCCAGTAATAACTGGGTACAAATACATTAAATTATCATTGATATTTGTCGAGGTTTTACATTTCTGTAACAGGTTCCAGATGATGGAAAACGAAAAATAAAATATTCGGGTCTGATAGCTGGATATATGCATCTCTGGTGCGGGACTTTCAATGCATCTGTATAGGACATGATATGGATTTTTTTTTTAACCATATAAATAGTATTGGTTTCCTTGATGAAAAACAGAAAAACATTTATGCCCCCCCCCGACCCTGGTATACTACTGCGGAATTAGTTTAAATTTTATGAATTAAATTATTCAGTACACATAAAAAATATCTTGTTGATTTATTGAACTCAGCTAGACAATATTTGGAATTAACATATGGGAACTTCAAAAATGGGGCAAGTTTTGTCCTAGATAATTTTCAAATTATTGGACATTATTTCGGGGTGCGGATAAAGTGGAATCTTCAGATAAAACAGAGAGACAGTCGGTTTCTAAGGATCGTGTCACAGAATTGAAGAATAGCGACGGCATAAATCAATTTTCAGACAATATAAAAGGATGATAATTTTTTTATTTCAATACTGTGGGTTGGGGGGGGGTGGGTTTATGAGTGGCCGATGTAAAAAAAAAAATATGAAACGACCCATTGGCGTAGGTTTTCTAATTTAAAAAAAAAATAAAAATAGAATGGAATTTTCTATCCTACCAATAGATATTTAGTTAAATATTATCAGTTGGATGTCAACAGTTGGGGTCAAAAATGTGGGTTATTGGGGGGCTGTCAGTACACAGTGACGGCCGATAGATGGCGGAGGATGTGACTTGAAACGACGACTTGAGTCTTGGAACTGTAATAGATTTTTCTTAAATTGTGTCACAATTTAGGACTCGAGCGAGCGTTCGACTGTCGCGGATGGGAGAAAACGGATCGATGGGCGATTTTAGATCCAGTTTTGAGTACGTAAAGTGGTTGAAACTCACGTGTTTCTGTGGAGCTGAGCCGAACCGCTACGTGGCAACCGAGTGGGGGCCTGCGCTGCGACTGGAACCGAAAGGAAACTGAAGCCGCCGGATTGTTTTCTTTTTTTTTTCTTTCCCCACCACCGTTTAAATCCGCAAGGCCCGAACGGCGGAAGTACGGACGATGAATAACTTACGGCGGTTCGAATTTCAATCGGCCACGAGTCATTCTGAATTGGAAAATCCGAAACTGTTGTTCTACTACACAATGTGGACAGAATTCAAGGTTGCGAAAATTGTATAACAGTCAGTTGGGAACAATTTAATCTACGGGCGTACAGACGACGGTCGGTCGTAAAATAGCCGACGGTTTACAATCGCTGAATACCGATATTTATGTTCGGGGTCTGGAAATTCAGCTCTCGAAATTCTACATTCAAGACGGTTAGCGGACCGGTTTCGGCCGCTCGCCATCTTCAGTAGCGGCAGAAGGGCCGATACCCATCAAGTTTTCCATTGATTCCAATTTTATACTCGCGAATAAAGCTGATCAACAAGAGTATTTATTGAACTCACAACGTTCGGCAGTTTGGTTGGCTGGACAATATTTCGAATAAGTAAATTACCGGCAGAGACCGGTTTCGGCCGCTCGCCATCTTCAGTACCAGCAACAGGGCGTTTACGGAAGATTTTCTCAGTTTTCCGTCTTAGATTTCAATTTTATACTCACGAAAAAGGCCGATCAACGAGATTATATATTGAACTCAGGTTGGACAATATTTCAAATAAGTAAATTACGGGTAGGGACCGGTTTCGGCCGTCCGCCATCTTCAGTACCAGCAAGAAAGAGGGCGTTTACAGAAGATTTTCTCCAGTTTTCCGTCTTAGATTTCAATTTTATACTCACGAAAAAGGCCGATCAACGAGATTATATATTGAACTCAGGCTGGACAATATTTCAAATAAGTAAATTACGTGTAGAGACCGGTTTCGGCCGCTCGCCATCTTCAGTACCAAAAGGGGTGGGATAGGGAAGTTTTCCACGAAAAACGCTGATGCCCTCGGATTGATGTTCGCTTTTGGAAATAATTAATCAATTATGGAAACATATGATTAATTACAACCCGTACGTATATCTTCATATAGGTATTTGGTTATTTTATATTTCACTTTTTGGGCTTCTTAATCAGCGGAATTCCTTCCTCAGTATGAATTAGTCACAGCACTATTTCGCGATGGACAGAATATAAGGTATATTAGTTAAGTTTTCCGGGATTTTTCCCGTATTTAGAAACCCTCCCGAGCGAGTTCCAGGGGAACGATTTTTGCCCTTTCCTTCTGACGTTTCGGAACCCTTAAGGGGTACAAAAACCCACCCTAGCCCGAGGTTCTCTTCCTACAGTTCGTAACATCCTACCGGGGGTTAAAAATACGGGGTATTTCAACGTGGCGTATCGTACAAGATCAACTGTAAAATTCGGATAATGTATAATATTGATCGTATACCGGCTCGAACGGCCGGTTAACAATTTGATGAGCGGAATTTGAAGCGTAGATTAAGATCGCGAAGTGTAAACGCTTTCATTCGAAATGCCGACGGAAAAATTACTGTTTAAACGATTCGTGAAATTGCGCAGACCGCGTGTGTAATGAAGCGGAAAAGTGGGAAGCCGGAGTACAGCCGACTGTACAAATCGTACAAACACAGGCGACATTGCAACACGGACTGGAGGAAAATTACGCGATCTCTTCGGCCCTGGAGTCGTTTACATTACATTCATATACATAGCTATGGCGCGACGCGAAAGCGTTATAGGTTTTTGCCTCCGGTCGGAAAATCGGAAATGTTTCCCCGAAGAAGATTCGCCGGGGTAGAAACCCCGTCGAGGACAAATTTCGAGGAATTTTAAGTTGACACATGCCCACTAGTAACGTACAGAAAAGATCTTTTTTTTTATTTTATACAATCAACATTGCGGCACTTTTGACACAAGAACAATTACTGTCTAAGGGCTAAGAAGATTGGAACTTCGGGAAACGGGATTTTAAACATTGTCGGCTTAAGTATCGCTTTGTACGCTACTTGAGGTCAATTTTGATGTCCCTTCTAGTAATGGTCTTAAAAGACCGAATTTTCGGTTCAAGTCGATTCTTTTGAGCGGGTATGGGGATTCCACGTGTTAAAAAAAACCTATTCTGCACGTGTTCAATCGTGTGCGTGTATACTGTGTCTACTGTATACAGTTTACTGCAGCGGAAAGAAAGAGAGTAAGTATCAGTGTATATTTAGGATAAGGCGGAGGCCGTAAATCCCGCAGAGTTGTTTACGTTCGCCTCTGTAATCGTACGCCGTTTTACAGAGAAACCGTGATACGGAGAAACTGGAAGGCCCTTTATCGCGCTCCATTTCGAGATATGGAATATTATTTTAAGATCGGCCGCTACTTCAAAATCGGTCAAAAAGAATCTCTACAGAATGGCTGAAATATCGCCGGTGATATGTTCCGAGACCGGACGCGAATATTGTACAGAGAATTAGTTGTACGAAATTCTCCTTTTCACACATCATGACGCTTTATTACGAGCCTAATTCACGAGTTCTTCCAATCTGAGACTCGAACTTCACTCGATTATAGCTTCGAGAGAACTGAATATTCGGAACAAAAATTTAGCAGAAACAAATAACGAATGGAACAATGTATAGATTTGTTGCGTTTCTGACTCTCGCCGCCGGTTCGGTCTTTCGCTAGACCGGTTTCGGCCGCTCGCCGTCTTCAGTAGCGGTTTCAGAGTCACCGTGACAGTGACAGTGCGGTGAGGATGCCCCCCCGAAAAACATCCGAAGTGCCGACAGTGACTCTAAAACACCGCTACTGAAGACGGCGAGCGGCCGAAACCATTTCTGTCGCATCTGTTACTGGAGGCCATTTGTGCCCCATTGGTGAAAATCCTATGCACAGTGTCGCGATAATCGTAAACACTTATGAAAATCTTCATCCATCCATTATAATATATAATTATCCACGGAAATATTATTACGAAGATTTATCGTTAACTGAAATCTATTTGAACGTAAAGCTCTCTGTATTTCTGATTTTTATCAGCGAAGTGAGAATTGAATGACAGTTCAAATCGGCTTTGATTTCACCATTCTGCGGCCCTCAAGGCCGAAGTCTAAGGCAATCAGAAAATAGCAGTTTCTGAGGAAAATTTACTACGGTACGTCACATCTCGAAGACGCAGAAATTGCATATTCATGACCCGAACTGGTCCTGACTAGACAAATATTGGATCTAGGACTATGATCTAGGATTGAGGTGAAATTCCTCCAGTGTATACAGTACACTGTTTACTTGGTCCCGTTCTAGACCGGTTTTCCCACACCGTGTCCCTCCACACGTCGTCAGCGGCGTTCAGTCAGCGGAAGCATCCTGCGAGCACTGTGTCTCTAGTTATTTTCACCCGTCCGAAACGACTCGGGGAATAAAACCAGTCGGCGTAAACGGAAAGTCTAAAATTCTACCACCAAACATCGTAAACGGCCGTCTGTTTGGAATACCGCACATAAAGGAGGGTTTTCGAATAGCTAAAAACAGGAATTTTATTTATCTCTATTTATCGCGAAATTAACTGTAATTCCAGGATTTTTTCCAGGTGTTTTTGGAAACTCCCTTCGTAAGGGTGTGCCATTTTCTTATGGGCCTGCTTCCGACGTTTCGAAACTCTCACTGTTTCCCACATCAGGTTCACAATCCTCCGCCCATACCGTATCCTATACTGAACTAAACGTGATCACTGAAGGATAAATTTCTATCTACTGGTTGGACTGGAGATTTCAGACCGGTTTCGGCGGTCTGAATAATTTCGAAATTGCGATCTCCCCCTTTAACGAACAGCCTAATTTCAGCTCTCTTATTATCCGGGAAAGTTCCGGAATCGAAAGAACTCCCGACGATCATCAGGAGTCCGACACATGGTCAACATTTTGACTTTGGAATTCATTTAATTTTGGTTTAATATACCCGTTTTGTGGTCTGCGAGGGGTAGGTATACCGTAGTTTTGTGGCGTTTCTGTCTCCTCTCGCCGGTCTGGTCTTTTGCTAGACCGGTTTCGGCCGCTCGCCATCTTCAGTAGCGCTGTGTGTTACTGTCACTGTCGGCAATTTGGATGTTTTTTCTGGGGGCATCCTCCTCACCGCACTGTGTCACTGTCACTCGTACTGTCCCTACTGCTTGTGCCAACGTGCCGACAGTGACTGACACAGCGCTACTGAAGATGGCGAGCGGCCGAAACCGGTCTAGCAAAAGACCAGACCGGCGAGAGGAGACAGAAACATCACGGACCCTACAGCATTTTATTTCGCTCTATTTCTATTTCGACAACTCTCTGCCAATTTTCCGGCAAATTTTCGATTTCCCTCTCTTGAAGAACTCCTCTCGAGACCGGAATACATCTTATGAAATTTTCGATTACTTTTGGGTACACCTAATTTATCCGGCCCCCGGAACACACTGTAGTAGTTTTTCACGGCGCCCTCGGGACCTTACTGGCCGGAAAAACTTTGCCAGTATTTTTCCTCCAAAACGGCGTTCTCAATCCGACATAAAACACTTTTCCTCACCTAATATCCGCCCGGCGGGCACTCCATTAAAAGTTAACGGCGGACTTAAACTCCCACCCCCCTCCCTTTAAGGGCGAGCAGTTGTATTATTGCCCTTGATGCCGAATGGGCAATGTTTCTTCTCTCGGGGAGGGTTGGATGGGGCGGCTGAACATCTGAAGAAAGGGGCGGAGGGGGTGAAGAAACACTTATTTTTTTCCCTCCCGAGAAGACCGGTTTTAATTAAAAAAGAATTTCACGGCTTTTTTAACTTTGACCGTATTAATGCGTTATTTCTCCCGGTCGGGGCAATTGTCTTTTCCATTTCTTTGTCCGACTTTCTTCGCGAGAAGAGCAGAAGAAAACGATCGCTTCGGCTTTTGAAGCAACTTAATTTTTATCGGCCAACTTTCTTGTTTTTGAAGTTATTTCCACCCCTCTGTCGAAGAGCTTTCCTCCGGTTTGATTGTTTGTTTCCGACGGGGGTTTCCTTTTGAGAAAACCGTTTCCACATAACGGCCTTTGTATAATTTCCCTAAGATATTTTCCTTAGAAGAGATTTCCCTTCCCCCACCTAACCAACCCTACAATGTCTCGGGCTGAGCCACCACGTGGCGAAATAGTGATTAAATAATCACTAAGATATTCCCACTAACGATACCCGCTTACGCTTAGATTTATTATTGCAGGTCATTTTTAAACTTAAAGATAACTTCTGTTCACCGTAAAGGGGGCAAATGCGCCTGAATTCCAACATCAATTATAGGATAAATAAAATACGAATAAATGTAATAAATAAATAAAATTACGTAAGAAGAGAGACGATATTCAAAGTACAAAAGGTAAAAGGATATTACGATAAATGAGCCAAAGTTTCAGCAAAAATTTTGTTCCATTTAATAGCTCATTAGCGCGCCTACAACTCTATAAGTTGAAAGTTAATTATTATTAATTGCACTAACATATAGCTTTAACATATCATAATACAGGGTAGAGTTAATGAAATTGTCTTCAGCCTAGTGAATTTCATATAAGAAAATAAATCAATTCTCAATTTTCAACATTCGGATATATTTTTTAAAATTATTAGTGAAAATAATTGGTGCTGAGATATTTCAAAAGTCCAACGCAATCGGTATATTGACTGAGTTTGATGATAAATATTAACAACAATAATGCTTCTTTTAAGAAAGTATCGATTCTTCTAGACGCGTTTGATTGACACAGTTATTTCCTCCCCGAACAAAAACTGTTTCAACCCTTTCCTTTATCTTTTTATTCGACGGGGGGGGGATCGTCGGGCCGGAAAAGCCCCGGGGCTGGAAAAGCGTCAGATTTCCAAAAACGAAGAAGCACCCTTTGTTTCGACGTTAATTACAATTTTAACAACTTTATGCGTCCTTCAAATAGCTGTTATACCAAATTGGCTATTTTAGCGTTGTACATTCTTCGGGATATGACCCAAATTGTCTTGCTTAAAAGTTTATTTAACTCATTTTAATAAACTTACCGTTTATTTTCCTGCGTTAAACTTGATTTTAAATCGTTAATTATAGCGGTCAATTGCTGAGATTGTTTTTCAAAACAACAGTTCGGGTAGAGAGCTTCTTAAGGCGAATTTTCGGTCTTAAAAGACACCGTTTATTTTCAGTTATTTTCCTGCGTTAAACTTGATTTTAACTCGTTAATTATAGCGGTCAATTGCTGAGATTGTTTTTCAAAACAACAGTTCGGGTAGAGAGCTTCTTAAGGCGAATTTTCGGTCTTAAAAGACACCGTTTATTTTCAGTTATTTTCCTGCGTTAAACTTGATTTTAACTCGTTAATTATAGCGGTCAATTGCTGAGATTGTTTTTCAAAACAACAGTTCGGGCAGAGAGCTTCTTATTAAAGCTTTACGATTACTGGACGGTTAGGTGGTTTTCAGACGGCCGTCAATTCCTCTAGAGTAGATTATTCGTTCGAATATAACGTCTAATCTGAAACTGTGGGGGCGAAATTTCGCGAAACTCAATGGGGCCAATAAAACTCAAGAGCTGGCCGGATCGTCGTCAGACAGTGGAAAAGTTAATTACAATTTTAATGACTTCACTCGGCCCTCGTTGGGGGTGGCAACGTAACCACCCCCCGAGGAAAGCAACCCTTTCAGGAATTACGCCGGCGGTGAGGGAGGGGGTGGGACGTCTGGGCGGTTTATTTTCGAAACATTAACAAGCGTTAAATTTGATATCTCCAGTCAGATAAGTCGGGACGTTACCAACTTTCGTCGGCCAAATCCCCTTCTCTGAACGAGCGTGCTCGTACGAGCCCCTATTACTTTAATAATATTTTGACTCCTCCTCTAATGTTTTCCGTGCCCGATCAACTTCCGTTTCCCGGAATGGGGGAAGATTCAATTAAATGATAGAGCGAAGGGGAATGGAAAAATTTCGAACGCAGCGCAGTTTCTATACAACTGAAAGTGACTAAACCGGTTTTCATTCGTGAATTACTTCCGGGGGTGGCATCGCCCAATACATTTGGCAAGGAACATTCCGGTATTTCTTCGGGTTTTGTCCAAGAGTCGTTTTTCTTGGATTGCTGTCGCGTACAGTTTTCATTCGGTCAACTCTCTCCAGTCCTCAAAATGGCGTCTACATTTCGGTACGTTGCAATTCAGAGTTTCCTCGTGCATGAAATTGATTTTCAAAATATCCCACTGAAAATTCTATATATTGAAAAATATAATATTTGATTTATGTCTCAATCAAAATTTGTCAGTTACAAAATTACCTTCACCTCATCCCGAATATACCAACATACCGTCTCTGAACAAATATTAAGGGATTTCATCCCTTTATTTTTCTGAGTTAGCCCCCCGCCCGCCTGTTTTATTTTTTACACACAAGTACAAATACAAAAGAATAGTCGAGGGAAATGCTTCATTGTCAAAACTGTTCCTACCCCCATATTTCGTTGGCCCGGACGACAAAAGGGGGCGCGCCCCTAGGAGTTGTCGGAATAAAAGTTAATTAATGTTAACAAAAAAGAGGACAGCAAGCCGAGAAATAAGGACAGCGGGGGAAAGGGCAAAAAGGGGGATGGAGAAGGGCCACTATCTCTTCAGAGTTAACTCCACTGAGGTGTGAGGGTGTGTCAACCCCTCGGCGGCGGGGGGTGACACTAGTCTTAATTAGAAAACGTAAAAATTATCAGCGCAATCATCAACGGGAAGGGGCGGACGGGGGTTGGTTGGGGCTAGAGAGGCAGTTCATCTTATTCTTGCCCTGAAGAAGGGGTTGAGAGGAAGAGAGAGAGAGAGGGAGGGTCGGTCCAGCGACAACAGATAATAAAAGGGGTGGTCGACACAACCCCCCACTCAGCTTCCACCCCTACAAGTAAGGGTTGGAAATAAATCAGAGCGTAGTAATTAAAACAGTTCTGTATCCTACGCCCAATTCGGATTTTCCCAGGTATTTTACTGTTGGCACAATCCTATGATGCGATACTACATGTCAGTAGCACAGCGCTTGGCGTATCCCGACTTCAACTGTTACTGCATTCTGTCCATCGCGTACGCTCTCAGTATCCCCGACATAATTTAAGTTTTAATATCAGGTCCAAGTTTTGTCTCATATCGGCTTATAAACCAAGTGAAAGCGCCAAATTCCGCTTCATGGAGTAACAGAAGCGGGTTTTATTATTATTATAATACCGTAGATTTTCTTTGTGTTTCTGTCTCCTCTCGCCGTTTCGGTCTTTTGCTAGACCGGTCCCGGCCGCTCGCCATCTTCAGTAGCGGCCTAAACCGGTCTAGCAAAAGGCTAAAACGGCGAGAGGAGACAGAAACACAGAAAATCTACTGTATTCCAACCCCTCGCAGACCACAAAACAGGTATGTTAAACTATTATTATTATTATTTGTTGATGATAATGGATATTTTATTTATTTTCGGTTCTGTAAAATCTATAACGTTCACGGGGGAATATTTGGCTGCGGTGGCAACACCGGGGTGCCACCGGATAGGCTTATCGATGCCGACGACTGGACAGAGGTATATATGTCATTGTTATCTACTGGCCGTTGGCGGTGGGAATTTTCGGAAAAAACCACCCCTAAAATATATCCGGCGTGTATTACATTCGGTGCAGCGGATTTTTCTTCAGTTATTGACGGCACGAATATTTATGGACTTTTTTACCGACGGCCACATAAAGTCCGTCGATGTCGATTCAGTTTTTTTTCTGTTCAGTTTTCAAAAATTCGGAATATAATTCCGGACAGCAGCTGGAATTTGGGGACTGGACCGCTGTTAACTGCATTTTATAGGTCTATATTTAAAAGTAATATTGAAAATATTTTACCCGTTTGTCGCAATGCGTAGGCAACACTCCTAAAGATTAAAAAAAAACGTTTGGAATCAAGTTAAAAATTAAGATAAACTGATGAACATGGGTAGGAGAGGAAAGGGACTGAACGAGTGGATTGGGATGAGGAGAAAGGCGGGAGTGGAACTTCGGGAACCGGGATTTTGCGACTTCGTCGACTGTCGGGGTATGTTGAGGTCATGGTGGATTCTGTGGTTAGAAACATACCGGGGGGGGAGCATTAAGGATGGTAAGAAGGATTTTTTATTGAAATCTCCGGACGTGAGCGATGTTGGATGTCTCGGTGGAACCCCACAGTTCTTTGTATATTGTTAGTTTGTTACTTAAGGTCAATTTCGATGTCCGTTTTAGTAATGGTCTTAAAAGTCCAAATTTTCAGTTTAAGTCCATTGTTTTGAAGTCGGGTATGGGGATTCCACGTGGTTTAGAATAATTAGATGTATAAAATAATTCATTTGAAGAGGAAGTGAGTCATGATTTCTTTTTTTAAGCTGGCTATTAGAGCTATCGCTCAGTGTTTGTTAATATTAATTTTCATTAATATGAAATTTTACGAACCTAATGTCAGAATACTTTGTTATAAACGTCGGAGTAGAAATTTCGTTGCACGGTATTTGGTAAATTTATCGATATTTCGGTCGTAAATCAATACATCGGGAACAGATTTCCGTCGGTTGTACTCTTTCTTATGCGGCGCCGAACGCCGATGGGATCGAACCCCATTTCCAGCCCCATTCTTCGGGGGTGGGGGGGGTTCATTGTGATGCGATGGTATTTTTATTCGGATGACGCCGGCCTGTTGTGGCTGAGGAGGAGAAGGAGCACAAGGAGGAGCAGTAGGAGGAGGAGGATGAGGAGGAGGAGGAGGTATACCCAACAACAATGGGCCGAGGCATCCATCACGGTGCCGGTGTCTTAGAGCCACCCCCGACGCGGGGGTTGGGGGTGGCTTTGTTAAGTAGGAGCTCACCGAATGATTGATCGAACGGGGTTGCATTAGGGGTGGGGCCCCGGGGGCAGGCAACGCTACCCACCCCTTCATTAGCGGGCCACAACCAGCGACAATGCAACTCAGCATCATCAGACACCAGAATTGGATAGCCACTTGCGATGGACTTAAACCCACTGTCCAAATGCCGACAAAGGGCCATATCTACTGGAGAAAGTATATATAAGTGATTCGGTGCGAATAGTGATATAACTACGCTGTGGAGCACAGCTAACTATCGGGTCGGCAACTAAGTCATTGCGGGTTTCGTCGCTAGATGGAGACGGCGTTATTTGTATTTTTTACATCTTCAAACCTATAGAGTATATTCTGAAATGTTTATTATATGCCCCAACTATTCGTCGTGAGTACCAAAAAATGCACGACATAAGGGTGCGCACAAACCCAAAGATGAGAAGAATCCGCAATTATTTAATTGCCAATAATTTTCACTTTTTGAGCCCCAGACATTTTACAGTGCTAATGAAAATTCGCAGGTCACTTTCACAAACGTCACCCGAAATAGAGAATTGACTAAAAAACAAGAAGAAAATCGTATAAATATCTTGATTCGCGTTGTTTGATGCCCGGTACGGCGCCGTTGATACTAAACCTGCCCTACGAGTAAGTAATGCTGGTCGGGCCTACCATTCGGGGGCAATAAACGATACTTATTCTAAATGCTGTCCGCCTACTCCTATAATCCGCACATTTCAATAATCAAATTATTATTGATCATCAAATTATTATGAAAATTATGTTTTCAAAACTTTAATTTAAAATAACTCCGATAACGGGGGGGGGGGTTGTCCGAAGCCCAATTTCCGCTCTAGAATAACATCCGACAAATGTAGTAACAGTGTCAAAAAGCAATTACTCCGAATGTACAGATTGACCGCATCGCGTACGGCGGCCGGAACGCAATAATCGTTAAGGGTTAAAAGCCGAAGTCCAATTTATCCCGCCCCCAAGAATTACACGTTAACAAGCGAAGTATTTACGGCCGGCGGGACTGTTGGGAAAGCGGAGGATCGTGCCGTTAACGGGATTTTACTGGCGGAACACTGTACGAGTTTGGATGGAAGTGGCACTAAATCAGGGGCCGCCGTCGGATTGATCCCTTAAGGGCGAAAAGAAACAAGAGGAAGAATCAAACTCCACTCCCGGCCCTTCTTATTCTTCTACTTCAATCGTCGAACTCGGACTAAATATCAGGAGGACCGGAAAGTAATGTTACATAAAATTAAAAAAAATAAATCTTTAACAAGTTCATCAATTATACCAATAACCCTCATTTTTGACAACCTTTTGCCGTTCAGTGTACACTATTTCAATGACGGATCGATAATAAATCAACTGGTTTTTGAGCAAAATATCTGGATATGGCATTTTGTATATCGGCCATTTCCCTTCTCCTTTTTGAGGATTTTCAAGTGTCAAGTGTGTGATTAACGGGAATGGCATTATCGAATTTTACGAAGAGCAATGGACTGTAGTCGATATAATATAATATATACAAGTGTATAATATAAATGCAAGAAGGAGCAATTTCATTAATATTAACGTATATAACGTCCAAGGAATACTTGTTGTTTTCTTTTTGATCACTTTGACGTTGACGATGTGGTCAGATACAGGTCTATACTGAGGTTAATTCCAACGATTATAGAGTTGGGAACTCGTGAAAGGGGAAAATCCATTTCCCGGCGACTGGGTCGGACAGAGACATTAGTTTCCACCTCCCGAGCCTCCTCCCCCTCATCCACCCCTCCTCCACCCCCTCCGAACGGAAAGTGGAAGTGGTTTTATCCCGACGTACAGAACTTTGTCTTAACGCTCGGTCGGAGTTGGACAACAGGTCCGGGTGAATTGCGCCCCGATGAACACTCGGGGGTCGGTGACAAACCGGTCTATATATGTATATTTTTTTTTTTTGGCCCGACCGTCGAGCCGGTTAAATTATCACGCCTAACCGATTCCACCCGGTTGACAGTTTATTAACGGTCAATACATATATTAGAGGGTTCGTCGGATATACCGTTCGGTAGACAACTTTCGGGCGTTAGATAAAAGGGTTAAAATCTTATATTACTTTCATTTTTTTATATATGCCATAGTCGCGATTGATTTAAATATTGTCACGATATGTGGTTATCACGACGAAGAAATCGAAACTTTCCTGCCCAGGTAGACGGGAATGGAATTTGTGAAACCGGGATTTTATGATTGTAGGTCTGTTGATGTCGTGGAGAAGAGTGCTATTGGAAACATACCGTATTGGTTTGAATATAGAATTGTAAATTGTCAAACTATAGTCAGTCCTGTTCAGTAGAGCTCACGTGGAGAATTTGGAAAACGTGGGAAAAATTTGGACTCAACACGATATTACTAAAACGGACATCGAAATTGACCTTAAGCAACAAACTGACAATATATAATTAAACCGACATGGACATACGGTATAGAGCTATGGGGTTCCACCAAGACATCCAACATCGCTCCCATCCAGAGATTTCAATCGAAAGTCCTTCCCAACCATCCTTAATGCTCCCCCCGGTATGTTTCTAACCGCACAATCCACCATGACCTCAACATACCGACGAAGTCGCAAAATCCCGGTTCCTGAAGTTCCTCTCCCGCCTTTCTCCTCATCCCAATCCACTCGTTCAGTCCCTTTCCTCTTCTACCCATCCACTATCCCCACCAGGACGGCTTAAACGCCACTGGCCCAGAGATCACCTCGTACAGTAGTTAAATCGTGTCAAAAAGCGCTATCATCGGGTGGTTTCTTTATCGAGACAAACACGTGAAAAATATACATGTATCAATTGTACTTATAACTGCAAATTAAAAAAAGTTACAAAGAAAATATTCAGTAGAGGTCAACAGTCCAAATTTTATTTTTCTATAAAAAAATACCTAGTGGATTTCTCTTCTTTGTACGTTTGTAACGCAATGTTCTGATTAGCTCTCTGGTTCCAAATAGGGTATTTGAAAGTCCTTTCTTCTCCCCAACAGGATCGGAGCAGTTTTACAGAGTGTGAATTGTTATTCGGTGGTGCTATAAAGGTTGGGTTGTGCAAGGGGTGGTTAGAGTTGGAGGGCGGGAGCGAACCACCCTCCGGGGCTTTTATCGAATTAACGTCGCCCCCCCCCCCGGAGGAAGAGCCGGCTCTTCCTGCGGGTCCTCGAGCCGGGGTGGAGGGCCTCGAGGGGGCGGTCGTCCCTTTATTATTTCTTCAGGAGGAGGACAGTCGTCGTCGTCGTCGTCGTCAGGGCGGCGGGGGCTGGGTTTAATTAATACGCCCTCCAGTCATACGGGCCGGCATTTCATACGTACGATTCAATATCGCGCTCGGATATTTCAATATACAAGAATTTTTGAATTAGAACCCCCACAGCAAGGAGGTATTTGCTTCGGGGTGCCGGAGATGAGGGATCAGCGTATTCCGGCAATGGGGTAACTGACGGAACCCCGGAACAATTCGGGTGGACGTCTCCCTCTCCGCGGAGATATTTTCCTTTTCGCTGTTCTATTGCCGCGACTGTAAAGCACGATAAGCGACATTGATGACATTGATGTCCGTAGTTGATCGGACAATAACGGAAGGGGCCGTGAAACTTTACAGACTATCGAGGTGGGGGATGAAGCGGGGCCGTAAGGGCGGGATTTTGTAAATGGCAGGGCCGTCGAAAGATGACTGTTAATTGGCCAAGTCTATTGTTTCGGGGAACGGGGATCGGGTCGGCCTAACCTTTAGGGGTGAGAGACAGCAATAGCCGAGTAGGAGAGTGAGAGAGAGTGAGAGGGAGGGAGAGAGAGTGAGCAGCCTAAACTACCCCGCTCTTGATTACATATCTGACATTTTCGGGGAGGGGGGGGGCCGGCGCTTCCGCCGCCCTCCTACACTCTTAATATCATCCGTTTATCAGGCAAGGGACTCTAAAAAAAAATATATACTCACATCTTCTCGACACCCCAGCCCTCTATAAAGGGTAGCCCGATAAATGGGGGTCCATCGATTACCACTGGGGTCGGTGAGACTTTATCACCAGAAGATATTGGTTCACGAGGCCACCGAATATTTTCCGTTGGGCAGCATTTAATTATTATTATACGACGCTGCTCACTTTAATTAAAACGGATAACTAAGAAGGGGGGGGGTGTCGGGGTAAAGGGGATATAACCCTTACAAAAAAAATAAAATGATTGAAAAATCGTCGTATAACGATAATTCGAAACCCCTCCTCTTGTACAACATTAAGCTTTCTTTTGAAAAATAATTTTTTTATACAAATGCCTTCATTGCGCTCTTCTGTCTCCTCCCGCTCGTTTTTTTCTTTCGCTAGACCGGTCTTCAGCGGGAGCAGTGTCAGTCACTCTGGCGCCGGTCTAGGAAAAGACAGAACCGGCGAGAGGAGACAGAAGAGATGGACGGTCATCATTTCTCAACCAGACCTAAGAATAAAAAATATATATAAGGATGAGTTTTTTTTTTAGATGCAATATTGAAACATCCCCCACCTTACAACAGACGAAACAGATCTGGCATAAAGACAAAAAAAGTTTGTGCCATTATATTTCTCAACGATTTGTTAAAATCTCGTCTCGTTCAAAACTAATATTCGATGTAGTCCGAGTTGTTTTTTGAATAGGAGTTTTTTTTTGTCTGGAAAACGGTCTCAGATCCTATTGAAATGAACAGTGATCTTGAACTAGTAATATATAAATAAGAATTGGCACAACGGCCAGCTCGGGTGGCGGGGTTGGTGGCGGGGGGGGCGGTTGATGCTGGCAAAGCCAACTATTATCAAGAGCAAGACCCCAATAAATGGCTCTCCTTATAACACACCGGCCTACAAATTTCATTTCGCAACCTATTTTTTATATATTTCCGAAAAGACCGTTCAGACAGCTCTGAGGAATCCGGTCTAAAATTGTGCGGACAGAGTTTCGGGTTCAGTAACCCAGTATTATTCCCATTCCCAGTATCTATATATATATATATATATATATATATATATATATATATATATATATATATATTTTAGTATCAATTACCGTGGGGTAGATACGGTACAGAGTAGTAACAGAAACCGGTCTGTGACTAGTAACAGAACCACCCAATCCTCATTTTTTTCGCCTAGTCGGGAAATTGAAATTCGACAGAATTCTTACCTAAAGTTTACACGTCAGAAAGTCAATCCCGATTAACCACCCCCAAGAGGGGGAGGGGGGGTTGAAAAGTGTTGCACCCCCTGAATTTCAATTCTCCTAAAATATTTCCCTACTTTTAGAACAACCAGAGGGCCGAAATTAATGTTCATTAAAGGGATAGATCATAATTTCAAAATAATACTCACTGTACTCCTCTAGACTGGAGATTGAAGTTAGACAGAATCATTACTTATGTTGTACATTGAAAAAATGATAATTTAATAAATACTGTCATACACTAATTAGTTACCGAAACCTTTCTTATGTTGTAAATGGAAAGAATTAATTTGGTCGGACGGCGTTTAGTTCGTTGACTATAAAGGATTTACACCGGGCCTTTTGTCGGAATTCCGATGCACAAAATTATATTATTTATTATCATATACGCAAATAAAAATGCGAAATTGAATCTAAATTCGATATTATTTGTTGAGACGGGCGATAACGACCCGACTCGGTTTTGCGGCTTGTCCCGGCCGTTTCGCGTTTAACGGTCGGGTTCGTTTAATTGGGAATTTGCGTTCTCGGCAAATGGGTATAATTGTTAAAACCAACAGCCGAACCGGCGCCCCACCAACCCCCAACCCCCTACCCCCCCGCTCGGTGTTTAGACACCAATTAGGCATAGACACTCGACACTCGCGAAAACGGTAAGGGTGAGGGGCCTCGACCGAAGGGCAGGTTGGGGCAAAATCGCCCCTCCTCGTACCAAATTCATCAGTTGGGAAAACAACCGTGTTTTACCCGGTCAACTCTCCAGTCGTTTCCAGTTAATTTACTCCAATTCGTATCCGACTGACAGCCCGAAAAATTATTGGTCGGGCCGTAAATATTGTCACCCGAAGAATCCTAGCATTAATCCATTTAAGACTAAAATCGGAGAGCGGAGTTTGAATAAGAATTATCGTTAGGTATATTTATTTTTAGAGGGTTTAAAGGGGAATTATGTTCATTAACTTAGTGACATATTTACGTCGATTTATTGGAAAGGCATCGGTCGAATATACACGAAAATGTGTACTTACAAAATAGTCTATTGGCTGGCGGAAAACGTGAGCGAAAACCTGTCTATGTTTTCCTTCAAAGTGGAAGCTCACAGTGTCAAGTTTTCAGTTAAAAATTCAATCTACGTACTTGTAGTATTATGCAGCGTGTTGCTACTGACGGTGGCGAGGAACGGAAACGGGCCCGGGGCAGAGTTTTACGGCGAATCGGAGGTATTCAACGGTATCGGAGGTGTCGAAATTGGCCACTGTACTCAGCGCGTCTTAGACGATGAATGGTATATTCATTCTTGTCGTTATACTTACAGCAATGCGGGTGCCATTTTTCTGGTCGACCGGCGACGATGGTGACGATGGGAGGAGAAGAAGCTGAAGCGGGGGAGGCCGCCGTCCGACTGTCCCGAGAATGTTGGACCGGGGCCCGCTATCTTAATTATGTTGACCGCGAGAGGGAGACAGGTCTAGCTCTAGACACAACCCAACTCTAGACCAACCGCCCCCCCCCCCACAAGGCCTTGGCCCGGTGGCTGGCAAAAAACACACTGACACTCCGAAATTATAGACAGTTTCAACTATCGACTATCCCGCCGGGTCCAGTCTACGACAATTTCTCTGTACTCAATAATACTCAATCGTACGATTGATTATTAATAGACGGTGTTGTATCAAAAATTCAATTAACAACTCCTCATAATTACGCATAATGCTGATGTTCCGCCAGACAGGAAACGAAGCAATAAAATACCCATTGCACCCCACTGCTATTTCCCCAATCTCACCCTAGATACAGATCTTGAAGTCCCGTTTGTTTGAAACCTCAGCCCGTACAAAAATACGACGAATTTCAGACACGAATCGCCCACAATCCTAATCTAATGCTGCATTCCGACATTCCCTAACAGACGCCTGAAAAAAATGATAATAAGTAAAATAAATAGTTTGCCAGGGGTTGGAATACCGTAGGATTTCGTGTGTTCAGTGAAAGTGACACAGTGCAGTGAGGATGACCCACGAAAACCATCCAAAGTGCCAAAAGTGACCGACACCGCTACTGAAGATGGCGAGCGGCCGAAACGGCGAGCGGTCTAGCAAAAGACCGAACCGGCGAGACAGGGGAGACAGAAACACACGAAATTTACAATAAAATAAATTATTGGGTTCCCTCTCCGTTATCGCCCACTCGTCGTTGGTGCTGCTTGAACGTCAATTTTACTTGTTGTAATTTAAGGTTTTGTGACAATAAAACAGTGAAAAAAATTATATATATTACCCAGAAAAAAGCCTTATAGTTCTAGTTGATGTGGTTCGCCATTATTGTATATAGATTCCTTTGTACTAATTATTACCTTATACTAATTATTACCTCGTTGTTTGGGAAACATCCCCATCAACGTGCTGAGAAATTGACTTCTGTGAATAATTAGTAGTTAAATTTATCGATGGATATGTTGAAAAATAGTGTTAGAAAAATTATATCGGTATAATAAAGACAGTATACGATCGGAAAAATTGGAAAAATGCCTGTCGAATTCCCGACTTCTGTCCTATTTAAGCCGGGAAACGCCGGGAAAATATCTTTTCACGCGGAATGTACACGTACGACAGGGCGGGTTCACATTTTCCCAGAGCGCGCGCGCGCTGGAAAAATATGACTGTTATTCGGGAAAAAATATGCGAGGAACGCCCGAAACGTCACATTTGAATGTTATACGGCATTTGGCGACACGAGAGATGGGGCGGGGGCGGGGGCGGGGGCGGGGACAGATCTTCAGAAAAGTGTCAGAACTCCGGCCAACTCTGGTCCCGTAAATTATGGCGATAAACAGAAGTGGGAAAAAATAAGTTTCATGACGAAACTCTTGTTAACGAATCCCTGGAATTTCGTTGTATACAACACGACTCTGCGGCCTCTGTTTACAGTACTCGTTTGACTATAGTTTGATTTATATTAATCTATTGTCAATGCACTGCGTTACACTGTCGCTGCAGTGTTACTGCTGTCAACGAACGGGAAATATAATTATAATAAACTATAAAGCAGTACACCTCTCATTGACATTAAATTGAAGAACACCAATATTTTTCATATTTTCATCGTTTCGATCCTTGTTCAGTCCGATTTACGCTTTTCCTAATCGCCTAGGCGAAATCGATCGTCCGGTCTATAAATTGCAAGAATACCATTTTTATTCGAAATTTATAGCGTAGTAACATTTAATAGTTCCCTCTTTTTTTAATCGTTTACATATTCGGAAGTTAGTACAGTGTACAGAATTTACTGTACAGATTTAAATGGTGCTCTCGTTTAACCTGTCACGAATTCTAATAGAAGGAAAAATGCCTTGTGCCTACTGACGACGGGAGAAAACTTGTTGAAACTTATTTATTGTTAAATTGCAGACACAAATCTTTATCCTATTTATATTTATCCGATAAATTTTTAATGTCATTAGTGATCACTCGCTTTCAGTGATTGTGTTAGTGGCTTAGACATGTTGGACAGTGATGCTAAATCAAATTAAAATATTGGCCACCTAAATAACGTTTAAATTTCGAAATTTTTAGCGCCATTAAGGGCTCGAATGCGGACCGGAACGTGATCAACCCGCTGTGCGTACTTTGACGGGGCTGGAATTCAAAATCGTTTCCATAACTTTCCGAAACTTGAATTATTAAAATAATAAAAAAACTATTTCAGCAAAAAAGCACAACTATTTCAGTTGCCGACGCCTTTTCCGTTGTGTGCCGTCCGTCTTTATCCGCTGTGTTTTTTTCCCAAAACACCGATACACAAACACAGACAAACATAACGTTAAACACTGAAGAAGAACCGGCGGATATCGCACTTTCATCGTATTGCAACTTTTCGGCATACAGTCACCGGGTAACAGACCTGAAAACCGGTCTAGCTTAACCAATTCGAGACCGATTGGAGACCGTGCGTGCAATGGATTTCCGAGGCTATAAGACAGCCTGCACACCCGTGTGTGCAATAACAGTAATGTGCAATTATCAGCTATTCTGAGTAAACTAGTCGTCGAAATAAGATTTGTCTGGAACCAATGCAAATCTGTAAAGTACAGGAAAACGAAATTCGGCATTGGTTTTACTGTGTACCAAAATATCTAAAAATTATCCGAAGCCTTTTATTACATGAAAAATACAACGAAGGCTTAAGATAATAAGTTTTTCTCTTCTTTGACCCATCTTTATCCGTGAATAAATAAGAAATTTGCTTCCACCACTCTATAGTTTCTTATCCGACATAAACCGACCAGCAACGACGATGCGTTATAGTTCAGTCTTACAGAAAAATACTCAAGCGACAGACAGTTCGGTTGTAACAATGTGTTTACAAATTATATTTTTTTTTATTACTGAGTTATATTACTGTATTATCCCCAGACATTTTTCTAAAAATTTATTTCTCGTTTATGTTATTTTTTTCATTGAATTTATTATTTATTTCTTTGAATTATATTTTGTTCTTTATTACTGAAAGCAAAATAACGATTTCCACAGTAAACATGTTCTATTTATTAAAAATGAACAATACAAAGAAAATAAAAATTTCGCTCCTGGTGACCGTGTTCGAAAAAAATCGTCGTCCCGAATTGGTTAAGACAGAAAATTCAAAATTTCCCGGCATCAGAATTTATTTTATTGTCGCGCTGTAACAACATATTACTGTCGGAATTACATATTACTGGCGGTGGCGAGAAGTCGAAGACCGGTTTCGGGCCTCGAAAACAAATTATTGCCCGGGCGTTTTGAACTGGCTACGATAAAGATTCCGCGCAAAGAAATACATTGTATTTTTAAGAAATTGGGCGGTAATGGCGCAGTGTGTCAATTGTACGGCGTTAGTTTTGAAATTACGATTCCTTGGACAACAGAAGTGGCGTCATCTTCAAAGACCATCAATTATGTCCTCAGGACAACGGAGGTTGTGGCGGGATGGGGGCCCTTGGAATTAATCCCATTAGGCGAAAGCCTCGATTCATCAGGGATGAGGAGGAGGATGAGGAGGAGGAGGAGGAGGAGGAGGAGGAGCGTTAAAACCAAAGGAAGAGCATTAAAGCCGAGAACAAAAGGTGAAGACGAGGGCGGACTGGTGAATAGAGAGAGAAAGCCCCGATCTCCTTGTGATGGATCTGTCGCGTCACAGTTATGCCGGAGCGGGATCGTTTTAAATACCAGCTATATTATCGAGAGGGGGTAGTTAAATGCCAGCCGGGATGACTCATCATCCCGGCAATAATTTTTCCCTTTCATCCCCCTCGACCGTGCAACGCTTCTGCGGTGACGACAGTTGGTTTAGGTCAGTTCTGCTAGACCTTTTTTCCGGCGTGGTGGGGGATTTTACTTTCTCAATTAAGCAATTAATAAAGTAATTTCAGGCGCGATATAAATTAGAAATATTTTTCAGATCGACAGAATAAGTTGTTATATTATTATTTGTATTTAAAAATTAATATATTCCATGTATTCGTGAAAATAATTTCATATTGATGACAAGAATTGTATTTCAAACCTTCTCCGACCAACAAGAAATCCTTGCAAATATCAACTTCAAAGAATTACCTTGTCGTATTATTTTAATTTACGCCTCGGTCTTTTTCCAGACCTGTTTTCAAGCAGCCCATCTGTCGGGTGGGGGGGGAGGGTGGTGAGTCATTCGGCAAATAAGATTCGAGACCGAATCGATAGCTGTGTTTTGGGGGATGAAATAGGGCGCACCTAATGCCGGCCCGCATGACAGCCGTGTATTGCGGGCGTAGTATCGGGATACTACAATAGGCAAACAATAAAACTACTGAAGGTGGCGGCTGAGCAAAAGGGCCGGCAGGACCGTTAAGTCAGATCTGCTCTTAAACGGATGAAATTCGTAATTGTTTGAAACATTCGAATATTTTTAAAAAACGACAATGCTATGTTTTGTTATTGACTTGAGCTTAGTGCGTAGCGGTTGAAATTACATTTCGTAGAATAAGCCCGTTACTCTGGCGAAAGATGAGGCATGACCGCTCCCAAGAGGGCGGTGGGGAATATACTACTTTGGCGGGGGAAGGCTCGCGATTTTTAAAGGGCTAAATGTCTTTGACAGACGACAGATTGTGTGGGAGGGGAATACACACACACACACACACTCACGTAGCCGGGGGGCGCTCTTTAGTTTTAATTATATAGGGCTGAATCATCCCCGGGCCACAATAGTCGCCCGAGCGATGACCGGATATGTGTTGAAGATAAGTGGACGAATTCGGGGTAGGAACCCCCCCCCCCACTGTATTAACGAATTGAAGGAATCATTCGCCGATGACTAGGACGATTCTACTCGTGTGCAGAAAACAGGGTAAAAGACGTACCTAATACATAGCGTTTCCGAGTCATATTAAACTTTTTTCCCATACAGTCAGTACAATTACATAATTTAATTTGTATTCTAACAATAAAGGATGTAGAGAGCGGATGATTTTGGATTCCAGAAATAAGTCCTTCCAACCATCCTTAATGCATCATGCTTCTAATCACACAATTACCAAAACCCCAACATACCGACCAGGTCAATTAAGTTATAAATCTTAATCAGGATTAAAAACTTAACCCATGCAAAATCAATTGCACCAATTACATATAACATTGTTGATTGTGCAATAAAAAAAATTTAAATAAAAAACCTCATAATTATGGCACAATCAATCTTTAAAAATATGGGTAGAATGGAGCTTTGTTCGTTTTAATAAATAAATACAAGTAAAAAAGTGCTATCGCTGGGCGGTTTTTTTTTATCGGGACAAAGTCTGTACAGGAATTAAAAGAAAATTATAGGGATTTATTTGGATTTGATTTCAATTGAATTTGTCGTCGAAAATGAGATACGAGCATTTTAACTCTCTGTCGTGGAATTAATTAAACTACTACTGTTTAATTTGTTCGTTTTTATCGAACGGTGCCCGAATTTTTCATCCCTTCTGGTTGAGGTTTTCCCCAAAGCGAAATTTTCGCTCAGAACAGAGAGGTAATTGGCCCATTTCTCTGCGTTAAAAACGGGCCCATTAATAACATTTAAATGTGATGTCACTGGTGTAGGGGCGTGGGGGTTGGGGGCTGTGGGCTATTGTGAAGAATAGAATCTTTCAATCTCGCCCCAAAAACCCCCGCAACAATTATACCGACGGGCCGTCGTTTAATTACCGCCCTCCAGACGACATCAATCACCGCTTCCATTGTTCCGCCGACCGCATCATCCCCACGGCCGGCGGGGGTGGCGGGGGTGGAATTGACGGCTGGGGGCGGTTTTAGAAACGGTAAATTATTATGGACGATACCGGCGAAACAGCACGGTGACGGTGACGAAAATGGCGGGCGACACTTTCGTACAAAGCGTACGGAACCATATTGTACCTACGTTCACGAAAAAATAGACCAACTTTGCCTCCGAGTATTCTACGGCGCACACGACGCTAACCCGCATAACGGTCGTGTATCGCGGGCCTAGTATCGACAATAAAACAATAAAAGTGAACAGTATATAAAAGCCAACAATATTCCCGAGTTACATCGCCGATCAAACAGCTACTGAAGTTGGCCGAAACGTCTTAGCCGACAAGATTAGCGTGAACTGAGGATCGGAAGTTTTCAAAAAGTTTTTAATCAATTGACCGAACGAGACTTGCTGCAGGATTTTCTTGAGGGTTATAATTTCTCGAGGATTTTCTTTGAGCCACCAAATTAATATCATTACTCAACCTTATTAAACTCGAGAGTGTGGAGGTTCATATATGTATCTCTCTGGATAACAGGGTTAATATTACTGTTTTAACGTGCACTTGCGGAACACACACTGTCTAAGGGTGGACGGTTGGCCCTGGGGCCTAATACACTTGAAATATCCCCAACAGCATATTGAACAACGCGTTCCGAATATACTATATATATATATATATATATATATATATATATATATATATATATATATATAAGCGTTCGAATTGTTCCTTTACCGGGGGTGGAATTCGTCATATTGGAGCCGGTTGAAGGGCTGGACATCTCAATATAGTGTCCCTCCCTCCCTCACTACCGCCCCTATTCTATCATGTTTGCCCACGGCTCATTTCCCTTCTTGCATATTCTTTATGCTCCCACCCCCTCCCACCCTTTCGGATTCATACCTGGCCGCCCTTATTCGGGAGGCGGCGGACAAATAAGGGAATATTCCGGCACGGCCCTTCGCCCTTACCTCTGCACGCAACACGAACAAGTTAAATGATTCCGGCCAACTATATATATATATATATATATATATATATATATATATATATATATATATCCAAATGGGATGATTTGGCACCCTGTCGCCATTCCCTGTGATCGCGTATCAAGTACGTACTTGAATAAGAGCAGGAAATATTTATTGGGTCGGCAACTAAGTCATTGCGGATTTCTTCGCTGGATGGCGTAATTTGTATTGTTTACGCAAGTTTACATCTTCAAACCTATAGAGTATATTCTGAAATGTTTATTACATGCCCCAACTATTCGTCGTCCGAACCAAAAATATGCACGACATAAGGGTGCGCACGTCCAAAGATGAGAAGAGTCCGCAATTATTTAGTTGCCAATTGAATATATATAATAAAAGCTTTATATTATTTTTTGGGTAAGGAGTTAATTATAAAATACTTGCAGGAGACCGGCTTAATTTTGCGTTCGATAACGTTGGGTTTTGTGGGAGGTAGATATGTACTGCGCGTTCACTTGTACATGAAATGTTCAGAAGTGTGAATAAATATCTCCTTAATAAACACGTGGTTTTTCACTCCAAAATGAGTCCTACAATGGGGATTTTGACCTCAAAATCTGGGCAAAAATGTGGGTTTTTACCGCAAAATCAGTGCTAAAAATGGTTTTTCACTGCAAAATGAGTCCTACAATGGGATTTTGACCTCAAAATCTGGGCAAAAATGTGGGTTTTTACCGCAAAATCAGTGCTAAAAATGGTTTTTCACTGCAAAATGAGTCCTACAATGGGATTTTGACCTCAAAATCTGGGCAAAAATGTGGGTTTTTACCGCAAAATCAGTGCTAAAAATGGTTTTTCACTGCGAAATCAAGGCTAGAAAGAGGTTTTTTAGTACAAAATCCGGGTTGAAATGTGATTTTTAACCATTAAAATCAGCGCTGAAAAGTGGTTTTTGACCGTAAAATCAGCCATTCAATATATTAACGATGCATGCAATAAAATAGAGATGAATTCGTCCATGCCGGGGAATTATGAAGAAGTTCTGAAGGCAATAAAAGTGGGGATTTGTTATTCCTGAGGGGGGGGGGGGGGGGGGGGGGGGGGGGGGGGGGGGGGGGGGGGGGGGGGGGGTGGAGAAGAGCTCGCAATTTGCATCGGGCCGTTCGACACGTTTGACTCGGTAAACGGGGTCGTATCCCGAGGGATTTGCGGGAACGCCCCGCAGAGTTAAGTCGGGTAACTGCCTTAAGGAGAGGGAACGCGATGCGACCGTAACGCGGTCACGTCTGGGAGGCGCGTAACCGACCGTACGGACCGTCTGGTTCAAATCTCCCCCGAGAGGGGGCATAGAGACGTGCCAATGATGACTTCGTTGTAATATTTTATGTTCTTACGGGATAAGACGAAAAAAGTTGGATATCGACGGATGTAATGCGGCCCCATTGGGGTTTGATTTTGTTTCGAAGTGGGACAATATGAAATCGCTTTCAGGGAGACTTGAAAAGCGGCTTTGGACACTTAAAGTGTTCCTCGGGCCTATTTGAATAATTATGGAAATATTGCCCTCCGGAAGCAGACTCCAGACTTCTGCCAGAAGAAATTAAGTCTTCTTACCGCCCGACTTAGAATTAAGCTCAAAATGAATCAGTTGATAATAATGTCGGGGCTAAGTTGTGGTGGGTGGGGGGGGGAGGAGACCGAATATGAATATTCACGAATTTAATCGGTATTCATTAACTCGTTCTACCTCGACCGTTAACCAGATTATAATTCGAGGCAATAAACGCTAATTTATTCCAATTGAATATAGCTCATTATAAATTTTTGTATACCTGCCAACAAGTTGGGGGTGGGGCCGTTAGCGACCCCTAGAATGTCCGTCAGAACGAGTCAAAATTAGTGACTGTAACAGGTCATTATTGCAATTCGCTCGCAGGGGTTTTTCCCCCCCCCCCCCCAGTCATCGAGACGAGAAAATGAATTAAAATAAACAAAAAATAATTATTAAAATAAGAGGGAGAATACTGCTAAAAGGATACTTCACAGAGGAGATCAACGCTTCGTAAGTATCTCACTATAATAATAGAGTCCGATAATTACTTCGTTGTACTTTGCTTCAACGTGTTCAGAACTTGTTCCCGAGGAGAAACCGGTCTATCACAATTGGTGTGTCATTTTAAATTCACTCGTATTTGTATTTCCAGTTTCGACGACAAATAGACTGGTAGATTTAATTTTCATTACGATAATATTATATATAAGGGTTATCGTCAGACCTGTCCACATCACTTATATTGGTCTTATCTTCCACGTGAAATACACTATGCCGGAATAATTAATTTTTTTTTCCATTTTTACGTCACGCAACATGCCCTAAAATCCGGAAACGTGCAACGTTCAACGTGTACACACAGTTGAAGTGTAAAATAGTGAGGAGGAATTTCTGAATCACTGGTCATTTGTGCGTTCATCTGGAGTGGGGGATATAACTGGATTATATTGGAGGGCTAGCCCGAGGCCTTGGCTTACGGGATTGGAGACCGACCCCTAATTAAGGGCCGTAGGGCATTATCAAAATTGTATTTACATTCGGAGGATAGCGACACCGAGGACTGGAGGTATTCGGAAATTTGGATATGCCACGGTCGGTCGTTGGAATACGCAACCAGACATTAACCGATACGAAATAAGATTTTTAATCGACTCTTTTAATTCCCGCCCAACGTTTAAACCACAAATTTTGACTACCGAAAAGCACTTTAAAACTTACTATAGCCGAACAAATTCAGAGATTTTGTCCATCGAACCGCCACTCTTGACGCCTTTCCTCCATCATCCCACACTTAAACGTCACTGGTCCAGTTTTTTTTTATTTCTTCATCTTGAGAAAGATGTCAGGACAATATTGTGCAAATAAAAAAACCTTTTAATTATTGTGTTTTTGTATTATCTATCCTCTCAGCTTCCAGAACTGCCTCCTCCTCCTTCTTCGACGACATACTCGTCGTCCACTTCATCTTTCCGGGTTAACCCTGTTATCAGGGGTGGAGGGGGGGCGGCTCCATAATCGGATTTCCTGATGGCCGGCGGTATGACGGCCAGTGGTCACGCACACTCACATGCCGCTAACGGGCGGTTAATTGTCCCTGGGGAGGGGGGTCGCCCGTAATTCGGGTAACGAACCCGCCGGCTCCCGGGCTTAATCAAAGCCCCTCGGGGGTGTCGGGACTTTACACAAATATAGGGTTTCGGCGGCGGACGTTGTGCGGGGGTGCGGGGGGTAATTAGGGCCGGTCACTCTTGGGCCGGGCACACAATTTACGCCCCCCCCCCGCCCAACCCCCGGGCCATTAACCGGAATATTTAAAGGGTTTATCTCCCGCCCGTACCGCCGTCCATCCAACCCTAACCCCAGTCTGGAAGCTCGGCCGATCAGCACAGTAAAACAGGTAAAGTTTGGGGAAGGACCCCAACAACCACTCCGAGGGATTCTTTTCCTTTAAACGCTTTTTAATGGGTCGTCCGGAAAGTTCGTGCCGATTTTCGATGGGCGGTATTAGGACAGCTCTGAATATATCGGAATGACACGCGTACATATTCTAAAAGTCAGTACTTCGGGCATATTTGGAAAAAGTTACGATACGTTAATTTTTCTAGGTTTTATACACCTTAGAATATGGTAGCGCATTATAGGCATTTAACGCTTTACTCTTTCAGAAAAACAAAAATGCCACAAGCAACAAGATATGCGCTGTTTATGGAGAAAGTGCTGAAGCCGAAAGAACTGTGCGGAAGTGCAGTTTGCTCGGTTTAAAGCCGGAGATTTCGGGGTAGGCCGTCAACCAGAGACGAAGATCCGATTAAAACAGTAATCGAAAATAATCCACGCTCTACAACACGTCAATTAGCGGAAATGCTAAATAAATCAACGATCCACGACCATACTGTGAAAATTGGCTACATAAGCCGTCTCGATGTACGGGTTCCCAACGATTTCCCAGTGTATCTCACAAATTCGCAAGAACTGAGTAGTCAGCTTCAACACGGGAAACTAACGCGTGGAAATCACCGATATTTGGTGAAACTTTGTAAATTTTCCCAGCCGCTAAGCGAATTGTCCCCCACCCTCCGTGAGATATTCCGTGAAATATATTCGCGGATTGCACAGATCATTTGACTACTAGACGGCCCGTAAACGGTAGGCCTCTTCTTCTGTGTCTTTTTATTTCCTGGGAGGGTGGGACGTGAGAACGGGAAATGAGGCTTTGCGCGGGGATGAAAAACGGGACTTGCGAGGGCTCAAGTCAAGATGGGGGGGGGGCTTCGTCGTACTTCGCCACCGGGCCCGACGGATCGGGGGCTTAAGGCTGACTCGCGAGACAACACGTGTTCCGCTGTACACGATTTATATCGTCGCGGGTCATGCGCAATAAAAGACCCTTTTTTGAATTTAGTGCCGAAATTTCGAAATCGAAGGTGAATTCGGTTCAGACGCAATTTTCCTCCGAAATTGCTGCACATCATCGTTATATGCGGGGCGTCCCACCACTAGTACCTTAAGATTTCACTAAGACAGGAAAAACTAGTTCAGGAATACACTATTTTGAGTGCGACTAACGTTTTTCTGGCGGTTGGAAGACTCTCTTAATTCTAAAATTTCTATTCACGAGCCCCCTTCCAGATTTTTGCCTAATTAGGAAGTGATTTAACGGCGGTGCATACATCGTACAGGATTTATTGGCTGCTGGGGGAGGTAGCTAGCTAGTTATTATGCGAAGCCCCTGGCCGTAACTTAGTCTTAATTGCGCCCCATCTTATACATAAGATACGGTTGAAACCCGACACTGTTTCCCGGACACAGACACCGTTGGTTGTGCCTTTACCAGACGGCGTTCGCGGGACTTAACGAGCCGAAGGCAGGCCGAAACCGGTCTGATAACAGACAGCCGGGAGTCAGAAAACCTATAGACGTTATTAACTCGTCGCGTCCCAAATATATCAGGACGGATGATCAAATGTGTACATTCTACACAACAAAAATTGACAAACATAAATAACATTATAATAGTTGATCGAAACTAATTTCTTCGGCTATAATCTGGTCTTCCACTTTCAACTTGTGTGGGGGGTAAAAGGGATTATGATTTACTTAAAAAAATAGTACGGGAATGTAATTTTATGTGGGTATGTTTGCGGTCGTCGTAAATAATGCGGTATTGGAAATATACCGGGAATGTTTTAAGATGGTCAAGATGGACGTATGTATAGTGAGTCCTTTTCAGTATACAGTTCCCGACAGACCGAATTTCCACTGTTCGGCTAATGATGATCGACGATTATTGGGCGGTTTTCAACGACCGTCGAAGGGCACGATTGGGGGCGTCGGGCGGGACATTTTCAAGTGTTCCGACAAAGCCAGATAATGCAAACTGTGCTCCGGGGGTTGGTTACGGGCGGGGCGTGGCGGGGCGGGGTTTCCGCAAGCTAATGACAAAGTTGACTGGGGCCTCGGCCCCAAGAGCGTTTCAGTGTCGCGGCCAACTTGGTTTTGTCCGCCTCTCGGGGACACGATCTACTCATTAGAACTCTAATCTAATGGGGGGGGGGCAACAACGCTCCAAGCGTTTAGACTGTACCGAATACCACGAGCCCAGAAAATGACAAATTTCGGCAAGTCCACTTTCAATTTGTCGCCTCCTATCAACTGTTTCCGTCGCTCGCCATCTTCAGTAGCAGTCTTGGCACATCACATTCTTCCCCACCCTCACATACGTCACTTGTACGGTATAAGCGAGAAGCTGGAGGAGACTGAAGAAGGCTAAATCCACGCTATTTAATTTTATTTGACACACCTTTAGATCCCGTCTAAAAATACCGGAAAAATAGAAAAAATAAATACCTAAAATTTTTAGAAAAAGGGGCAAGGCCAGTGGGTTTCTCCTACGTTATTCTCTGCTTTTTGTATTTTACATTTTTGGGGATTAAACGGCCAAAAAAAAATTTTTAACATTGTCTTGTACGTTTTGAATTCTCCGATACTAATATAGACGTACAAATGTATCCACTCTCAGAGTCGTAGGACCAAAGAAACTAAAGGACATATAATGCTGTACCTTCCAAAAAAATAGGGACCATAAATAGCGCGTTTTACCGTGAAATTATTGCCGCTTTTTCCCGGCTTTAAAAATGAAAATAAATTCCGGGAATACGTTACTTTTTCCCCGTTTTTCCCCGAAGTATGATCGATCCGTCTCCCGTAGGATTTCGAACGAAGGAGCCAGCCGAAAATTAAACTCTGTTGAGTTCTGAGAGGCCCATCAATCATTAGGGCCGGGTTAAAAATACGTTGGCCCTCCAACTTGTACTGTACGGCAACAATTGAATAAAAGCTAAGCCGTGTAACCGGCTTCAGACTGTACATTACTGTATCACCGGTCTTCGGCAGAAAGCTCCGACTCTGACGGTTATACAGAGATATACAGAATATACAAAAAGTGTCCTCCCCCCCCCCAACACCCCCCCCCCTTGTATTATACATTGGCTGTACAACATCAAGCATAAAACAGTATTCTTTATAGTGCATTCGAAATTATTTTTTATTCTTCGCACTCCACAATTTGGTTTGGTCACGCGCCGGACCGTCTACCCCCACTATCGGTTAATTACGCGGAGATCGCATAATTTTGTTGGCGGAAAACTGAACGGAATAATTTTCACAAAACAGACCGCAATCGAATTTCTTTAGCGTTTATTCCGAACGGCGGCGGCGGGGGGGGCGCGTTCATTAATTATCGGGGCGCGAAATTTTACGGCCCGACGCCCTTTTTTGACGCGTGCACACGACTGAAAAACTTCCCTTTGGCGGTTTTATTAATTTCATTAAACAGGCATCATCCCGATGAAAACCTGCGGTCGAATACGAAATTATCTTTTTCTGTTTTCCCTACATTATCGTTAAAAAAAAAACAAAAAAAACAGCAATCAAATTGATTATCGATTGTACGAGATAATGAAAATTATGTACAAAAGAGCATATTTTAAATTTTTAATGAAAGATTACCGTAGGTTTGTGGTGTTTCTGTCTCCTCTCGCTGGTTTGGTCTTTTGCTAGACCGGTTTCGGCCGCTCGCCATCACCTTCAGTAGCGCTGTGTTAGTCACTGTCGTCACTTTGGATGTTTTTCGTGGGGCATCATCTCACTGCACTGTCACTGTGTCACTTGTACTGACCAAAACAATGGCAAAACACCACAAACCTACGGTATTCCAACCCCTCGCAGACCACGGAACAGGTATGTTAAACTAACGAAAGATTAATTACAAGGAAGAATATTTACATAAAATATCTTTACATGCTGTGGGCATTAAGATAGAATTTACGTCGAGTCTTCCTCTAACACTCAAATCGTATTAAAGTACTTACAGATCTGCAAGTCCTGCGGGCTTTATGATATATCTGGGCGAACTGAAAACTGTCACTTATTTCACTTGTACTTTCATAAGTGCTCCTGTTCTATTTAACAGTACTCCTAATCGCAATTTTGGACTGTTGAGACCTCTTTTGAAAAGGACATCAAAACTGACAATAGTCAACAAACTGACAATATATAAAGCCATACTAAAACCGACATCGACGTACGGAATAGAACTATGGGGTTCCGCCAAGAAATCCGACATCGCATCCAAACATTCCAGTCAAAAGTCCTCCTTAATGCTCCCCCCCGGGTATGTTTCTAACCGAACAATCCATAATGACCTCAACATACCGACAGTCGACGGAGTCGCAAAATCACGCTTCCTTGAATTCCATTCCCGCCTCTCTCCACATCCAAATCCACTCGTTCAGTCCCTTTCCTCTTTTACCCACCCGTTATCTTAAACGCCACTGACCTAGAGACTTTCTGTAGGCCGGATACAGGTCAAAAGTACCATCACTGGATGGCGTCTTTATCGAGCGAAAGAAGTGAAACCAATCAAACAAACCGCCATTGTACCTAAAACTAGCATATAGTTGATTGTACAATAAATAAGCTGTGCGATCAGGATGGCGGCCCGCAAGCGTCCAAAGCGACTGACACCGCTACCGAAGATGGCGTGCGGCCGAAACCGGTCCGGAGGAGGCGGAAGAAGATACAAAACAGGTATTCAGAAAAAAATTCCTTCGTCTTTTTTTTTACCGTTTTTTAAGCACCGCTGCTGTGCCCGATACCCGGGGTCTGGGCTAAAAGCAAAGCCGGGTCGTAGTGTCGTCGCATCGTGGCAGCGGCGTCCTCCGGAGGCCCCTAATAGTCTGATTAATAGGGAGGAGCAACAGAGACGGATGGACCGCGGTCAGGCAACCCTCAATTAGACCCCGCCGCCCCCCACCCCCCTCATTAATCACAATACGCTGAATTCCACGGCTTCCAATTCCCGCAACGGGGCCGCGACAAACAACCGAAATTCCCAACTATAAATCGAGACAGAGAGCACCTTTCTCCCACATTTATAGCGTAAACGTTCTTTATGATTTGATTAACTACACGGACAGATATTTTTGCACAATTTACAAAGGCGTGTTTGAACATGTTGAGTATTGAAGAAAATGTTAAGTTCTAAAACTGTTAAATGTACGAAGTCTGTACTCGGTCCGCTCTCGCGTTAGATTATTTAGAGTCTTTATAACAGTTGAATAGGTCTTCTTAGCGGGGTTAAATTTAAAAAGGAAAAGATTTTGCGAAGCGAAATTATTAAAATTGTTACGTAAGTAGCTAGATATAAGCGAGCTATAAAAATTATTATTGCATTTAATATTTTTTAACGGAAACATATCTCTCGACAAAATGACGAATTTTCGTCAAATAAAATGAATTTCGTATCGATAAATTGTATTTATATTTTTTTTGTCTTATAATCAATTTCTTCTAATTTAATGTGACACGCGGGCTACAGCGTTTAGTTTTCATCTATAGCCCGGCGTCACATATTTGTGTCAGTTTAAAAGAAGACTTATTTTACTTTTTTAGACTGTTCTAAATACATAAAGTCTATTCCAATTGATCTCACATAATCGCGAAAAAATCTTGGGCTACGGTGGATGTTTTCTCCAGAACTGGTTAATTCCGATACAATTTATTTACAATCAAATCTGCGTTTACATATACCGGCTGGCGGGGAATGCGTTTGAATGATTACACGATCCCGTTACCCTTTTTCTGCGCCTATCTATGTCTATAATTTATCTCGCTGAATTAACGAATGAAATACGCGCGCCAGATATGAAAAAGCGCTGTTAATTCAGGTTGCGGTTGTTCATTGTCGGCCTAGATAAGGAGGACAAGAAGAAGGGGATGAATGGGAGGGCAACAATGCTTGATTAATGAAGTATTCCGCCGCCTCCCCCCCCCCATCTCTCGAGCCATTCTATTTATTTCCCTTCTCCCACTATCTCTTTCTTCTTCTTCTTCTTCGCGTCAGCGTCTTAATCCCGGGCGGGGACTTTTCCTTTTCTCTTTTTTTTTGAAGCGCCCACGTCTCCTTTTATCGGCAGGTGGTGGGGCAACGACGGCCTACATTGTATGCCCCGTAGAGATAGGGCTCGCATTGTGCGACGCCCTTTTTGTCCGGAGGACAGCGGTCACTTACGGCCACGGTATACTGGAGAGCGTGTTTTCGAATTTTTATTCTGGAATCTGGATGGAAAAAACAGGTAAAAGTGACTACAGTGTTATTGCCAGCAGTTTGAAATAAGATGCGAAGGGCCTCAATCCCGAAATAATAGGGCGCTGAAGAAGGGTTATAAAAATCAATAGCAATATGATATAGATTTGCAGTTAATTGCATACACCGAATATATTTGATAATTTTAAAAGTATCGAAATGAAAATATCGTGGTTTCAATTTGTTTTAATTCTGTAATCTAAAATTACGATACGTTCTCTCAAATTTCGCGCTGTTTCAGTTCGGAAATTAACTATACGTTTAGGGAGATGTTATAAGTAGGTATATAAAGATACGCAAGGGCGGGAATTGTTTGTGTACGATTGTGCAGAGTTCGTATCAACCGGGAAAGACTTTAATAACTTGATAGCGCTGCTCCTCCGTAATTGCTCGGGCGAGTGTGTCTTGCCAAACTTCCCTTAGGGCCGACAACAGACCGAGGTCTCCCTTATGAAATTTAACTTTCAACACTGTTGTTGTCTCACTGCAAATAAACCCTAACAACCCTTGAGCGGAGTTAATAATAACTTATTAAGCACTTAATGCTATAGAGTAGATTTTAAAGTCCTTAAGACAGGTCCCGAATTTTCTTTATTATCGATCAAATATTAGGGGGATCGGAAAGTAATGCGGTTAAATCAATCTTCTACAAGCCTTTATTAACACTCTAACATTAAAATATTATCTTTACCACTTTGATCTACACAATCAACTGACAAATAACAAACTGATATTACGAAGAAACGACATTACTTTCCGGTCCCCATTAGTTTCTACTTGTTCACATAAAATCGTTTTTCCGTTGTAATATAAAGTCGATAATTTTACTTCAACTTGTATTAATTTTTCGCTTTATTGTGAAGCTAATCAATCGGGGATCGAATACGGGACCGGCTTTAGCAGTTTGGACTACACTTAGTATGACTCCCCCTTCTCGAGTTTTACACCCTCCGTTTTGGCCACTTATTAAAACATCATCGGCTTTTAAACGCTGAAGGCAATTTGTCGGTGGTGCGGGAGTTGAGCCGGGAATTAGACGGCCATTTCGGTGGGGCGGGGGCGGTTTACTGAGGTTTACTTTAAGGGCCCCGAGAGTGAGTAACTGAAGTAAGTAAGTAAGTAAAGTACGGCTCATTTACGCCGTACGTAAGTAAACTGCGAGGACGGCTTTTGGAGTGGTGGTTGGGGGCGGGATGAACACTGAAGACTGAATCGAGGGGGGGGGGAGGTCCCAGAAGACAAATATTTATTCCCGTTTTTGGAGATATCTTTCGGAGTTCGTCGGCAAATATTGGGAAAATTATATTTATTCAGCGTACGGGGAACGATTCAGACGAAGAGGAACTTTTTGAAGGGGAAGTTTTATCCAGAAAATTCCAAGTTTTGGTCAGGGAAACCTTAGCACACTTATTAAATTGAATTAATCGCTACACGCTATTTGAGCCCGAGTGATAAGCGGATTAGGGTTCTGCGAGATTTCTCCCAACGCTCCCTTAAATAAGACCGAACTCCTAGTTGTGGCTGGACAGGGATAGGGTGTTTTATTGGAAACGGAGAAAAGTTTCTCCAACGATTCAGATTGCAGTAATAAACTAGTTAAGTTTGAGAAGGACTTTCAAAAATCCCACACAGAAAGCACCCAGGAAGCGATTTACGAAATTCAGAATTCTCCCCTGGTTCCCTCAGGAAAACGTTTAAGTTGGCAACACCCGAGAGGACCCCAGAAGGAAAGTGTAAAAACCCTCCCAATGGAGCCCGCTCCAGGGTGCTTTCCGAACACAGAAAAAATCCAGAAAAAGCAGTGTGTTAAACCCCGTTAGTTTATAGTCTATAATTCAAATTCCGGTCGCTCTAACCTTCGCCCATTAAACAAAACGAGCTGCCATTATCACGTCTGATCACGAAACAAATCCCCTTTAATTAATTGCCACAACGGTTGAACAATGCCGCGCGTGTTGGTCGTCATGCTTGTAATTAGCACCCGTAATTTATACCCCTCTTATATATTGTGATCATTCATATATCGAGATAATTAAAAGCCAATTATGTAACACGCAGATACAGGCTGTGAATCGTGATCACCGATCGCATCGGTAATCACAGTCGGCCATTTGATGAATACATTGAATGTAAATATGATAATTGAATTAATCACGCCGGATCGGTCCGTATATTGTATTGGATTCCACCGGCATTAATTACACGCTACGTTTACGAGTGTGTGAACGTTGTATGTTGGAATATTAAAGCCTGAAACGGGCTAGCTTTGGTATTCCAGCATCGATTTTGACGTATGAGAAGCTCATTCTATTATATTTGCAGTTACCAATCGCAGGTTGGAAAAATAATTGTTCTTTATTTGTTGTAGGTAAAAATAGTTTTACTACAGTTTCATTAGTTTTATAGTTCTCCAATAGTTTTTTTTTTATAGTGTGGATACGATAATATTTATATCCTAGGGTCAGTCACGATGCATTATTGTATTGAAGAAAGGAGGAAATCGCATGACTTGATATTCGGGCTTATGTTGTAAATTATATAACTGAAAATTCACCGAATTTCACTTCAGTTAGAATTTGAATAACTAAAAATAATACCTTTATTCTATATCTAATTAGAATAGATTATATTTTCAACAGAGCGTGGCTCAAATTGGACGTTTATCGGTAAATGTCTTGTCAAAATCGTTCGTCGCATATGTGAAAATCTTGTGAAAATCTGGCCTCCTCCATATACGAGACTATTCGGATTTTTATCGGCTATTTCCGCGGGAGGAAAAGCGCCGGAAAAACTGCGCCGTCGCCAACGACTCGTCCGCACACGTAGAGATAAGGGCGGGGAATATCACGGGCGGAGCGGGGGGTGGAAATGAGCTTTGAACTTGGATACGCGAGAGACGCTATACGTAGAAATAGGAGGAGGAATACTTACTTTTTATTGCCCCCCGAAGGGGCACCGCGTGTGTTATGCATCAACGGCGCACTTCGACGGGCCCTCAGAATGAAAATATTTATAGGCGGCGCAGAGGTCTACTGACTGTGGTAGAAACCTTGAATATTTACAGGACGGAGTTTCAAAATAACCTGCTTTTTTCCAACACTCAGTTGTGCCCGTAGACGCCAAAATGACTCATTTATCTGCGCTACACTTCCACTTCGAGGACCAAGACACACCTAAAATACAACAGTATTATATGCAGTTGATAGTAGGTATTTCATATAAATTTTAGTATATATTAATTTTTTTTATTAGCTATTACAACAACGCAGCCCTATTAAGAATAAACATTTAATTTATTTCTATAATAAACCCCCGTGTTTAGGTACTGATGATGCCGAAACCCGTAAGACGGGTAAAAATATATTTTCAACGAATGTACGGGAATACTTTCTGCCTTTCAAGTCCGACAATTTATTGTACTGTTTTTAAGGGAAACGCCGCATTCGGACTTTCGAAGTCCCCCAAGTGCCCGGAAGTTTCCGTTGGACGAAGCTTTGAAAGACCTGTTTTTCACACCAATGTTTTAGAACCGTAACTTCTTTTTGGATTCTCGGGGATTGAATTCAGGATTGATTAAATAATTGCACTACGAAATTGGCCAGACAGAACATTCATAAGAGAGAGAGAGAGAGATGAACTTCAAAATAAGATTAGCTTACTGCATCATCAAGGTCCAATTGAAGGGTCAATTGGATGGCGTTAATCCCCTCTCGATTAGTATTCAGACGGTGTATTGGTAATTAGAAATATTAAAAATGTGTAAAGGATCTTCTTACCGGAAGTCAGATTGTAATACTGCACTTCCGAGGGCTCCAGATCGGTTTTATCCCGTAATTATCTCGCAGCAGGGTCCGAGCACTGAGGACGACTTGAGGGGGTGATTCGGACAATGGGGGTAGTTTTTGCCCCACTCAATCACAGGCAAACCCCACGGCCCAACTTCTAATCCAAACTCTCCGAAATTAACCCATTACAAGTTCGGGATAACGACCTTTTACCGATGGGATACAAATTGACCCATTAATCGGAGGGGCGGATGGGGAATTTATCCCGGGAAGAGGAAGGTTTGAGAGCTTCGTTCAACGCCGAATACAAGGAATTCCGAAAGAAGCAATTCCGACCGCATACAACGAATATTCGTTTATTGTTATAATTTGTCTAACGTACATTCCAACGTATATTAGATGGAACAAACAAACAGACTGGAAAAAAAACATTACAAACAGAACTAAAATATTAATTACAAAAAAAAATATGTACAATAAACCCAACAATAAAGACGGTATCAACAGATATAACATTTAGGACTAGATTGAGGCTTGGGGCGGGGGACCTCTTACAGACTACGTGGTACAATTATTATATAATTTATACGTTTTAATATTTACAACATTTTGTAAGTACAATTGGACTAGAAATAGATTTGTTTTGTTCTTGGTTTGGTTTCGAACACAACAAAAACGATAATGATCTATTTACACTTAAACGAGGAAATAAAACGAATTGTACAAAAGGTAACGAACAATGAATTTTTCGTGGAAGGAATAGATTGAGTACACAACCGAGATATTGTTGTTGTTTTTTTTTTTTTAATTTTGCCGATTATTATTATTATTATTTCACTTGTTTCAAAAACGGCGATCTTCACGAAGAGAGAAAGACTGGAAAATCGAGACGAAGGAGAGACGATTTGAAATATTTTGCTTTTTTACCTTGTTCACATTCTGGCACAACCTACGAACGTACGATTTACCCTAGACATAGTCAAAACAGAAGAAGAGACAAATCGCTAAAAATATGGGCGTCGTCTTGAGCATAAAGTTCATTTTGGTTTTACACGAAGATCGAGGAAAAGTAATTAAAATTTTGGGGGGAAAATTTTGTTCTTCCCCGCTTCTTTCTATTCACCTCCGTTGAAAATCGATCTTTACACCTGTCAGGAAACAGAAAGTACAATTTTATATATATATTTTTTTTTCAATTACATCGCCAAAATTAACTTAGTTGTATCGATACAAACTAGGAGAGTAAAGTACACAGCCATTAAAAAGGATCGTATATGATACGTTTACGAAGTAAATATCTTATAATATATTAATATATATATAGTTTTGAGTTAATATATTTATATATACAAGGTATATCTTATAATTTTTTTTTTGACAATCGAAGAATAAGAGTTTCGTACAATTTTTTCGGACTCTTTCGAGGAAAATATTTAGTTTTCCAAAATTCCGATCTTTTCCCATATTTCTACATTAGGAAGATATGTGTTCAGAAAATGTCCTCTACATGCACTATAATTACCAACTTATAGTTTAGCAGTTATTATATATTAACAATACCAATTATTATTTACCTCGGATAATATTTCAAATTCAGTATTTCAACTACAATGCCACGAATTTATTCTGATATTTCCGGTTAACTATAGCCATACGTTCGGTAACTACGAATATAGATAGATATATATGTGTGTATAAATTGTTAATTTCCCGGAGAAAACGTATATGTTTATTAGAATATTTATGTCTAAGTTTTTAGCACAATTCTAATAGATATCTTACTTTATTTACATTTGATGAGAGGGGTGAGGTTGGGGTGTCATTTTTGGTTAGGGTCGGGGCCAAACGTTTCGCGAGAGAAAAACAAAATTTTTCCGATTTAAAATTTGGATTAATTTAGTTGAAAACGGGCAGGTGTCGATCCCGTGTCGACCGAAATTCACAACGAACAGCTTTAAATACCATAACTGTAACGGAATATACCCGATCGGCCCCATCCAATATATTGGATAGCCTAAATATACCGGGGCTCCAGAAGATAAGTTCCCTTTCATTGTTTAAGAAAGGGTTGTTTTTGAAAAATAGAAAATAAGCGGTGAGCTGCCGAAGAATCGGAATGAAAAAAATGTTCGATAACTTTAAGGGGTGGGGGGACTTTAAACTGTAGTCAAAAAACTAAAATAAAAAAATACAATATATACCCGCGAAAATAGCTCGCGATCACTAGAAAACATTGGTCTATAAGAAGAGTTATAAGTTGGGCGAGCGTTCAACTCACTGGACTTAGAGGACTTATCGATTAGGCTTAATTAAAATATTTCGGGTCGACAACTGAGTAATTGCGTAATTCACCGACAAGTGGCGTGCACAGATAAGATTCTTCGATAAGTTATTATTCGGTCCTTTCTAAAAACATTCAGTATCGAAATTACAGTCGAATTGTGTGTGTGTATAAAAAGCTTAAAATACGGTGAACCGAAGTGAGCGTTTCCGTCACATTTCGCTTTTTTATTTAATGCCTCGCACGGGCTAATAAAAAGTTTTAGGCCGTGTACGGCGATGAGGCCTTAAAAGAACGGCAGTGTCGGTACCGTTCCGCGAAATTCCGGTCGGAGGACTTTTCATTAAAAGACGAGGAGCGCTCTGGACGTCCTGTGGAGGTCGTCGATGACCAAATAAAGGCCATTATTGATTCGGATCGGCATAGTTCGACAAGGGACATTGCAAAGATGTTGGCGTACTTAAAAATATGTACAACGCCACTTGTTGGTGAATTCCGCCATAACTTAGTTGTCAACCGAATAGATTGAGGTTGGCACAAAGGATTGGTAATTTCCGGAGCCACGGTATCGCGGGTAATTGCATCATGTATTTACAAGCTGTTGAGCCCGCAAAGAAATAATTAAAGGTTATCAATTGAAGGTCAGGCCCCGGTTGGCGGTAGGGTATCCGATCGGTTGACAGGGGCAGTCGACCGGGACGGAAGTCGGCCGCCTTCGAGTGTGACGTCCCTCGGTCTGCGAGGAGTAGGAGGAGGCGGATGAGGAGGCGGATGAGGAGGCGGTTGAGGCTGCCGGTTATCACTTGACGTCGTAGATGAGCTGTGGCGGTGGCTGGGGGTCGGCTGAGGGCTGCTGGTGCTGCTGCTGGCCGGGGTAGTGGTGGCCGTTGAGGGCCGAGGGCCCCCCCGAAGGCGGCTGCTGGGCCTGCTGCTGGGCCTGCTGCTGGACACCCTGCTGCTGACCACCGTCGCCGCCGCTAGCACGCCGTTCGGCCCCGGCCGGTCCCCCACCGGCGCCCTAAGACCGACAACACAAATATATACTGGCTTAACACAATTAAAAATATTTAATGACTTCAATATTTTCATAAAGAAATCTCACTTGAGTAAATTACCGGTGAAATTATTCGATACAGTATTTTATACGGACGAATAAAATATCCGTGGGTATTTTATATCCACAGAACAAATTTAACCCTTTCGCTACGGGTGGTACTTCCGCTGAACGGAGGCATATCAATTTTATATTATTATACCTATTTATATATTATTTATCGGCTGTTGTTATAAAAATAAGATGGTTTAATATACCTGTTTTGTGGTCTGCGAGGGGTTGGAATACCGTAGGTTCGTGGTGTTTCTGTCTCCTCTCGCTGGTTTGCTCTTTTGCTAGGCCGGTTTCGGCCGCTCGCCATCTTCAGTAGCGGTGTTAGTCAAGTGAAAGTGACAGTACAGTGAGGATGCACGAAAAACATCCAAAGTGCCGACAGTGACTGACACCGCTACTGAAGATGGCGGGCGGCCGAAACCGGTCTAGCAGAAGACCGAACCAGCGAGAGGAGACAGAAACACCAACGAACCTACAAAAATAAGGTGAATTATCTTTTCGTACTTCATTCGCTAACAACGATCGAACAGCTACCGAATCGAGACTGATTATCGAGGTATATTTTGTTATTTCGGTTGTCAGCGACAAATGATGCAAAACAGAATACTATCAGTGTATGTCCAGAGTCAGATACTTATGCAAAACGGTTGGCCGCAATACCTCAGCGGTACCTAACGGAGAGCCACTATAGTGGCCCGTAGTACCTCAGTGGCATCTTATTGAAGGCCACTATAGTGGCCCGTAGTACCTCAGTGGCATCTTGTGGAGAGCCACACTATAGTGGCCCGTAGTACCTCAGTGGCATCTTGTGGAGAGCCACTATAGTGGCCCGTAGTACCTCAGTGGCATCTTATGGAGAGCCACTATAGTGGCCCGTAGTACCTCAGTGGCATCTTACGAAGGCCACTATAGTGGCCCGTAGTAGCGAAAGGGTTAAAGAAGGAAACACGGGCAAGAGGGAGGATATCATAATACTTGTTCTACTGCTAATTACGCTAAATGCCGTTGTCGGTAAAACAGCTACGATTCGGCGAAATCAATCGGCACAATTTTCCGAACTGATCGATATCATTCGGACGATTAATTGAAGGCGGAAGGCGGAATTCTACAACAAGTTCTCCGCCGGACATTTGTCAGAATTCTCCCCCGGACCGACCGCGAGTGTCCATAAATTGCCGGGGGCCAGTTGTTGTTGGGGGGGGGGGGCGGGACTTTATCAGAAAGCCAATTCCGGAGAAAACAAAGTTGGGGCCCCGAGAAGAGGAGGAGAGCCGTGGATGAGGACGTGGCGGAGGAGGAGGAGGTGGAAGAAGAAGAAGAATAGAAGAAGTTTTTATCTGTTATTAGACAAGAGGATACAGGGGGTTGTTGAGGGGGTGGAGCGACGCTGTGAGCATGCTAATGCCCCTTTAGGGGTGGGGGGGATGGAGACGAGGGCAACTTTACCCGGCTCGAGACGCAGATAAGGGGTTTGTTACGGAACAGTCTATATCAAACAGGCCGGCGTTCAACCCCCATTACCGCCCAACTGCAAATGGATAGACCGCTTCAACATTTTGTTTTCATTTTTCCAATTTTCCGAACAAGAGGACCCATCAAATTTTTGCTCAAATATTATATTTTTACATTGTCCCAATAAATCAATAAATCACCGCATCCTTCCTTTACAACGTATGAGTGTAAAATTCACGAACTGTACACAGGTTTTAAACGAATTACGATCTGTACGATACACTTACATAACTTTTTAGGCAGTAAAAGGTTGTAGTGAAAACGAGGGTGATTATGACATCATTGATTGAAAATAGAAACCTGTTAAAAATTTATTTGTTTCTATTTTATGCTATAAAACGACATTACTTTCCGATCCCCTAATATTAGGTGTACCCAACTGTAATCAACAATTTGATAAGTCAATGATCCTTCCTGAGCTAATTAAACAAAAATTTTTTAAAATACAATATGTGCAGTTTTTTTACAGGTTTTTATATTTCAGGTGGACAAAAAATGGGTGTAAAAATCGAGAAATTATCTATGTCCCAGAGGATGGTACTGGGAGAAGCCCAGTATTTTGTTCTTGAGGAGTTCTTCGAGGGGGGGAATCGAAAATTTGCCGGAAAAGTGGCAGAGAATTGTTGATAATATCGGTGAATATATAGTAGATTAATAATCAAAGTTTATTTTTAGCAAAATAAAATGAATTCCAAAGTCAAAATTTTGATTACTTTTGGGTACCCCTAATATATCGCTGAAAATATCTTAATATTTGTTTCAGCGCAAATTCATCATGGGAGTGTGTATTTCACGTAAATACAATATACGATTAGTTTAGATTATTATCAGTTAATTAATTGAACCAATTTTAAACGGAATTAGGAACCGATTATGAGGGTCTTGATTCGGGCGGTTGGTATAAATGGGCGGTTTACTCTGGGGATAAATCTTGGTGGTGGTGGTGGTGGTGGGGGGCGACGGGGGCCGGCGGGAATTGAGAGAAAAGCGGAAGGAGAAAGATAGAAACACAGGGCGAAAGTCTAATCGAAGGGGTGGTTTTTCTCCGGAAAACCGGCAATTTGTCCGAATCAGGCGATGCGTTAAGCGCCGTACTCGGGGTGGGTGGTGGGTGGAGAATTACCACCGCCCGCTGTACGCTTTCCCACGGGCAAATGACACGCCATTTTCCCTCCTCCCTTCTTCCCGTAGGGCCCCCCCCCCGTTTCCGGCAACTTGGTCCATTATTATCGGCCTGCGGGGCCTCCAGTCGCCCTAATGAGGCGGACAATCCTGAGCGCCCTCAGGAGACAAAGGACACGATGTTTTTATTTAAGAGTTCCTGGCTAGCGAATTCGGGATATTTAGTGAGAGTACAACATGAAGGGTACAACAGGAATATGCCGATATTCCCAGATATCTCGATTTTAAATCAACTTTATGTTCCAAGAACAATATTTCGTATATTTTAAATGTTATTAACCCTTTGCACTCGTATGTACCCCTTGCATTTTGTCGGTACCATACATTACAAAATTATAAAATATAATGTTTAATTTTTTGAAATGGCTTACCTATGTTTATTTAGCTTCAATCAATTTAGTAATAAATAGATGTATTTGAATACATCACAGAATTTTATGTTCGAATCTGTATTTTTAGATTATTTTTTTCAAATCAATTTCACATTCTTTATCTTTTTTACATGTCGGTTTCTTACTATTTCGCATTAACTATATTATTTTTCATTTTTTATATAATTGAATAAATAAAAGTTATTCTAATACATACAGTAAAGATGTTTACTTTCCCTGGCCAACCTGATCTCTAAATGAAAAAAATAAATTAAAAAATTCGTATCTTTTTTTTTTTTTTAGTAAAAATATATGTTGTTACGAAATATGTTACTATAAAAATGTTTTTGTTTTGATGGAATGAAAAAAAAATCCGAGTCGATAGATAACTTAAATATTAATACGGGCACAGTGTAATACAATTAATATACGAGTGCAAAGGGTTAATACTAAAATTAACTTAATTTATAAATTAATAAATTCGCCTAGATGGCGTCGGGTTTATTAGGAAAATATTTTCTGAAAATTTTTTTTTTTACAACTGTGCGACTCTGAATCGATATGGAGTAGTATAGCGTGTATGTAACCGCACGAACGACCTAGCAATATGCGACATTTTTGCTCTGCTATGTAAGAAACTGCGGTATGTATTAATCGGAATAAAATTATTTGTAAGTTATGTAGGTTATAGCGCCTCGGAGGACCGAGGTATAGCGAAATTCTATATTCGAAATTCATTATGAAATGCATTGATCTTGCGCTGGACCGGTTTCAGATTGTGTTGCCGAATAAGCCTCCAGCCAGCACTGTTACACTGGACTATAATTTCGGAAAATTACAGTTATTATAGTTTACTGTAGATATCTCGTTTCTCCCCAGGGGTTGTGACAAATGTTTTCTTTGATCGAAATCTCATCGAACTCTCCCTTCCCATATGCGTAAGCCTCCATTACGAGTCCTCCCTTACGCGCAGGGGGCTGATACGCCGCTCTAATTCCCTTTTAATACCCCGCCGACCGGAACCGGAACAGCTTAAAGCCGGCCGCGTTCCGCCGTCGCGCCGTCCCACACTTTAAAACCTCCCGAACGAATTTATCGCTCCATTTATTCGCGCTTTGTCGCGTACCCCCAACTTTCCTCGAACTTGATGGCGGGTGGGGGCTCCAAACTTTACCCAGGTGCTACTTTTCGAACCGTGATCGTTTTGTGCCGTTGCACACAAGAGGGCGGGAGGAAATGGGGAAGAAGTAGGATTTACAAGATTATAGGGGGTGTTACTTTAGGCAACGCCGAGTAAGTACCATCGGTATTCGTGCATCGCCTTGACAAAACCAAAACCCCGTGCCTACACCAATTTCGAAAACTTAGATAGAGATTTGAATGTTTTCTCAGTTTCTTCGAATGTGTGCCCCAGAAACGAGTTGATACTTAAACAAATTTTTTCAGTGTATACTTTCACTCGGAATACTTTTATAATATGGGCTGTATCACTATTTGTCCCTTTCGGCCCTTTGCCGCTATCGTCCCATCGCGCTTCGGGCAATTATCGCAAGGGCCGTCCTCCGCTCCGCTGCCTAACGACATCCTTATGCAAATTGGCATCGTTAGGCAAGTTCAGATTTCAGGAGATCTGCCCAGTTTGTATATAAGCCGTTTGTGTATATACAGCCCGAGAGTTCTCTGCCGGTAATTCTTAATAATGTAATACCGGATGGTGGAAAAAATAGTGAGGATTAAAATTGTAAATGAACTGTATACCGGTTGTGAGAAAATATTGGAACAATTCTCTGTTATAAAAGAACTTGAGCAGATCTAAATGTTTTTAATTTTAAGCCACGACGTCAATTTCTTAATAACACTTAGTGACAGTGCTTTTTCGCAATTAGAATGTACTTTTGATGGATGAACTGTTGAACTGGATGTTCAAATAGGAATGGACGCGTAAGGTGGGGGTGCGAACGATTATTGGAGCTATATTTTTAAGTAAGAAAAATAAAGCAGAATTGCAACTTTTCGAAGCATTCAAAGCTGAAGGACGCTGAAGAAACCCAAAAACCAATAGCGTCTGTTTTTCAATTTGAAATAGTTTGCGCAGTGGATTGATTCTTCGGTTTTGTCCGAGCAATATAATAATGTTATCCTTGTCCTACAAGGATAATTGAATTGTAACGGTTTATTACACCCAATAACACTCGGAGGCTGACTTAGTTTAATATCCGCTCTTCCGCAAACCAAACCGTTTAGGGAACCGATTAGCAGCGAGTTCCTCCTCGGTCTTCAGCATCACTCGGGCTGACGACTTAACTGTGCGCGCGATCGTGCCGCCGCCGTCTTATCCCACATTCAGAGCTAACGACTTCCCGATGCTAATTTCGGCCGGTTAAGCCGCCGCCTATATATGTAATTCCGTGCATAATCCGGTCCGGGGGCGGCGGCCTTAAACCGGTGCTCGATAAATTGCCGCTAATGCCCGTCGGCGGGGATTAGCGGTGTCGGGGTTACTTTGACGGCGGGAGGACTTCGTGGGGGAGGACTTCGTGGGGGTGGGGGTGCGGACTTAATTCAAGTGTTGGTCCAGAAGTGTTTCCTCAACTACCGCGCGGATACCTAATGGGTTTTTAATCCTCCCCCCGTGGATGGGGTTGACGGGGGAGTCCGGGGATGATATCGTACAGATTAATCAAGAGAGAACTTCGATAGCGGGCAGCCATTAGAGCAGACGATAGGGTTGATTGGGAATCGTTAACGCACGGAAATTACCGATTTAACTAATGGAGCTATGAACTAAGCGCAGAATAAGTCAATGGAAAAGTTTATTAAATATAAATATATACTTATATGAAAATGTACAAAATCATTAGTCAATTCTACTAGTTATATTATGTACCAATTACATTTTTGAAGTAATATTTTAAGCGATACTTAAGTAGTGACTTTCAAAAGGAAACCTATAAAAAGCCGTTTTTAAGTTAAAATTTTATAGAACTTCAAAACGAAATAGAAATTCTAGTGTATATCAATGGTTAGACTGATACAGAAAATGCAGATATTAAAAAATCTGATACGGCGTCGGACGTAGGCTAGACCCGCACGGTCCCTCTGTTGTCCCGGTTTGCCTATCCTTCGCGCCGTCTACAACCCCTTGCCCGCCCGGGACGGAATTATCAATTTCTTTACAACGGAGGGAAATACCAAACGTTTTAAACCGTGTACCACTTTCCGGCATCCTCAGTGTCAGTGCCGATAGGTTGCTTCGCCGGCCTGAACCATGACCGTGCATGAATGCGCGGACGAAAGCCTATATTCAATACTGTCCACTAACGAAAACTAACGATTTAAACTTAAAATATGGTAAATGCGAACATAAAACAACTGCGCAATAACATTAGTATATATGATAATAATTGAACTCTGTTTTGTTAAAATGCAATGCATCCTTGCACGCAAAATACACGCAGTGCTAATAGGGGAATGGAAACGTTTAAAAAAATTTTTTTATTTGATTTTTATTGTCGGCATTTGTGAGAGTTCTGCACTCAATACCGCCCGGATATAATAGTTGTATGTAGGTATCTACGGTCTAGCATTTCAAGTCGGTTCGGAACAGAGAAAAAGGAAAAATTTTCGTTTGTAATTTTTCCGGGGAACAAATGGGGCGGGGGGCGGGGAGAGGATTTGTTTTTCCACATGCCGGGACGATAACAGCGTTTATTTTTCCCTCTTGTCTCGGCCCAGAATTAGGTGCCGGTTTCAGGTGGCCCACTTTCCCAGGCTATTAGGTGCCGTGGGGGAGGAAGGGGATGGGGTGTGAAGTAGGGACGGGGTGGTTCGCGTGACCTTAACCATTAGCACTGATAACGCCCGTCACCCTATCTGTGTGTTTTAGTAGTGTTACTACTTTTATATATATATATATATATACACATATATAATAGTAGAAATATTAGGTGTACCCAAAAATAATCAAAAATTTGATAAGATGTATTTTGTTCTTGAGGAGTTCTTCAAGAGGGGAATCGAAAATTTACCGGAAAAGTGGCAGAGAGTTGTCGATAATATTGGTGAATGTATAGTAGATTAATAATTAAAGTTTCTTTTCTAGCGTAATAAAATGAATTCCAAAGTCAAAATGTCGATTACTTATGGGTACCCCTAATATATTTCATATATTATTTATTATACTGAAGTCTAATGTGTACAGAGGTGATTTGAACTGTGCAATGGGGGGGAAAATTCGCGTTATCACCCGAAAATCGGCAAGGTCCTTTTTTCTTCCTGCACAACTCAGGTCGATTGATCGAATCATTCTAATTGATCAATAGTTGAATTCATATTGCGACAGTCATAAATACCGAATAGACATTGCGGGCGTAACACGTCGACGAGCGTGACTTCTACGGGTGAACGGAAATGGGCGAGTCTTCGATTCTTCCGGAAAATTACCGCCAGACGGGGAGAGATTGGCAAGTTCGGCTGGGTGAAAATGGTTTTCACCGGGGCGTTAATAGACTCGCTACTATTGGGCCACATCACGCAATAGCTGCGGGGGGGGGCATACCAGGTGTCTGTCGGTTATTGGTAGGGGCCGTTACGGGGCGCCGATCTATCCGGAAAAACGTCTGCAGAATAAGGTGATTTCCCGGCCGATCGTTTAGGCAATTAGCTCCGATTTATTGGCCCACGTGCGTCCGCTTCCGTTTATCAGTTTTCGTAATATAAAATCGACGTTACGATCGCAATTTTACACGGAGGGGGAGGTACGAGAGGGCCATTATTTGTTTGTCCGTTCTCGGCTGTGTTTGTGAGATTTTTAACTTCTACACCTTGCAACGCACTCCGAAAAAGAGTTTTCGAAACAGAAATTGGGACTTGGACAAAAACTAAGGGCCAGGTATTGAGAGCGAACTTTCACACGTACCAACCGGAAACTCCTCCGCACTGGAGCTTGGTCGGTACTGCGGTGGTGTCTTCCTCGATGTTGCAGAAGCATTCGATCCAGTTTGGCACCCCGGGTTACCGTTTAAGCTCAAAAGCATACTTCCCAATACATATTACCTCATCCTCAAATCCTACCTCGAGGACAGGTTCTTCAGAGCCGTCCGACTACTGTTTAGTCGAAGAGTCTGTCCCTCGAGGTAGTGTCCACTCATATATACCTCCGTAATACCTACATATCCTTGTACAGTCCTCGCCCCCACATTCGCCGATGACACGTGTCTCCTCGCCTCCGACCAAACATCCCTCAACTACAACTATCGATCTTCGAGAGCGCCTTTCCGACATCCAGTCCTGGTGTAAACGGTGGAGGGTGAAAGTGATTAGCTCTAAATCTGCTCACGTCACCTTCGCACTACGTCGAATTCCTTTACATACCAACTGTCGACGGAGTCGCAAAATCACGCTTCCTTAATCACTGGATGGCGTCTTTATCGAGTGGAACGAGTGAAACTAATCAAACAAACCGCAATTACCAATAACTGGCACATAGTCGATTGTACAATAAATAAAGTTAAAAAAAAACCAACCTATTCTCTTCAGAATGGAGAAATGCCGGTCTAGCAAAAGACCAAACCGGTGAATATCCTCTATATATTCGTCAGGTATTCTTTTTCGAATTTAGAAATGATACGATCTAAAACACGTTCCCTCCTCCCTGAAGGTAACCTGGAGGGATTAACTCCGACTCCTCGCGACGATTCTTATTGGGGTTGGCTGTGGGTGGGAGGGGGGGCGGGGTGGGGGTTAGACGACGGTATGCTAATGTCCGCGTTGGGGGGTGGATGCCGGGATTATACAATAATCCCCGGGGGGATGGGCGGCAGGGGCGGGAGAGCATTAACGTGTCCCCCGGATTAGCCCTCGGTTGGGACTGAACGGTAATTGGCACGGCCTCCCCCAAGATAAGGGAAACGTCTCCGTATACTCCACACACCCTCCTCCTCCTCCTCCTCCTCCTCCGCTTCATACACAACAACACATTAAACTGATCTCGGGATGCGGGCGCGGTTTCGACTCTTCGCCCTCGTCAGTGCCGTCCTCCGGGAATATCCGGTTGGGGCGAACCGAGCGGCCGAAACCGGTCTAGCAAAAGAACAGAATACCTGTTTTGTGGTCTGCGGGGGTTTGGAATAACGTAGATTTCGTGTGTTTCTGTCGGACAACCACCGCAGTACAAGTGACTAACACCGCCACTGAGAGATGGCGAGCGGCCGAAACCGGTCTAGCAAAAGACCAGACCGGCGAGAGGAGATAGAAACACACGAAATCAACTGTAGAACCAAAACAGTTGTTAGACTTATCCGACATAATTCGACTCAATTTAAAATTTCGACAACATCCCTCGTTTTTATTATGTAACTCCTATATATATATTAAGTTTGTAGTCCTCGGTTTCCATTGACTGTCCACATTTTGGCGAAAGTTTGCTAACATTGTTGTCTGTCCCGGTATTGTTGAAAGAAGAAACATTGTTTTAGAACCGGTCCCACGGTCGTTACGATATATGAACTTCGAATGCCGTAATTAATGACGATTATAGTGAAATTTAGAGTTTTTTAGCAAGACTTACTTAGACTCCTGGACAACAGATTAATCACAATTACAACAACTTAAGAACAAAATTAATTAATATTTTGCAAATGTATTTTCATATCAAATTGGGTCGAGTTTATGTTAAAAAAAATCCTGTCCCCCCTCAAGTCAAACACATCTAAATGCCCCTACCATTGACGCCGAAAGGGAGTTGAAAAGAGATTTAATTTTGTAGTACATCCCTCGAAGCAAAGCGTTACGGTTGAAAACAAAGGGTTGTATTTGTTATTCTTTATTGCATTGGGGGGGAGAGGGGGGGAGGTTTGGGTTCTGGTGGTATTGCCCTGAGGGATAAAGGTCAATTGGGAAAGAAGAGGGACAGAACGGAGAAGTGTGATGGGAGAACACTTGCCGCGACGAAAGGCCACACTCTTTCTATTCCAACCCCCACCCCGGCTAAAGTTCACCCTCCTCCCCGCAAAGTTAATTAATAATCCCCGACGATGGCAGTTTATAACCGTTTCTGTTATAAGTCAAAAGCCCGATCGTATCAATCACGCCAAGAAGAAATTTTATAATTGTACAGACCTATAGGAAAAAAAATTATAAATTAGATCTCTGGCATGAAAATATGTTATTGGAAACGTTTAAAAAAAAAGTTAGGGTCGAAAAAGAAATGATAAATATCATTAGACGATAGTATTATTTCATTACTACTTGGCAGCTAGTTATTTCAAATTTTCCCCCTTTCAAAATGCATCCCTAATAGCGTCAGTTTAGAGTTATTTTTCTGTTCATTCTTTTTCTTCTTCATCAAGTTTTTCTCTCTTGTCCTTTATCGTTTGATTCTGAATTGATTATTTCCTCTTCATAATTAATTAACTCATTCTTGAATAGGGAATCTTCCCCGGGGACACATTTTCACGTTTCACCGAGTGCTCAGAATTTATTCTTGTTTCAATTTTTCCAATATATTCGATACTCAGATAAAACGGTTTTTTCGCGTCGGTAAATACTCCGATATTGCGAGATATCATGTCCTGTTAAAATATTTGTATATGAAACTGTTGAACTAAAATTGCTCGGTTTTCAAAATAAATTTTGAACTCGAGGGCCTAATTTGTCCCCGGCGTTAGGGAAATTTGTTTCTCGTTTCTGGGCAAAGCACCCTATCCCTTAAATAGCGTTACGTGGTCAAATCTGTAATTAATACTGAACTCAATAGATACTAAGAGGCTGGTAATTCAAATCATATTATAATAAAGTGTAAAAATGATCTAGTTAATAAAGTTATTGTGTTAGGTAACGCCACCTTAGGGGGGGTGGTTTCGTGGGGGTGGGGGAAGGGGTTGTAGATGCCGCGGGCGGGGGTGGGGTTGAGATTAGCCCGATATGGTAGACAATGAAGGAACAATGGCGGGCCGTGTTGATAAGGCGTCCTGGGTGGGGAGAGACCCGCAGATAAACCGGCAATTGTGGCTCGTCGTCGACGACACCACCCCCCCCTCCAACCCCCTTCAACCCCCGTCAAGAATTAACCCTTATCGCCCCTCTGGATCATATCCCGGAACTCGGCGCCGCCAACTTAACGACGCTTGTTCCTCCCGACCGGCTAATTGCACGATCCTGTTCCGCGATGAAGAGTATCGCCGGAAGAAAACTCGGATATAATTAAATATATTGTTCGAATTAAGGTAATATTAGCGGACAACATTATTCGAATCGTATTATTCTAATATAATGTGCAAATATATTAAATACATCATGTACACAGATGGTGGCCGAAAGGAGACATTTTCAAAGTAAATCGTTTATAACTCATATAGGACCGATTCGCAAGCCAATAAAGTATTACAATTTCTCGGAATAGTTGTTTAAACAATTTTTTCAATTATATGATTTTTAAAAATGTCTTCCTACTAGTCATTGCGCCAGTCTAATTCGTGATATTATTAGGGGTAACCCAAAAGTAATCAACATTTTGACTTTGGAATTAATTTTTATTTTACTATTTTCGATTCGGCAAATTTTCGATTCCCCTCTTGAGGAACTCCTCAAGACCAAAATACATCTTATCGAATTTTTGATTACAATGCGGTGAATGCGATTGTCCAAAAAACAAATCGTAAATGTAAAATTATTACATTTTTACAAGCGGCTCAATTTTACCCCTCTGATACGACTTAAAAGGGAAGTAAGTGATACGATTGACGCAAGATTAATAATCCTTTTGGGCTCCATCGCTGACAAAATATTTGTTTTGTAATACGAAAACAAATACACGCGGCCGAGTTTAAAAATCTAAAACGGGGGGGTAAAAAAAATGGGGTTAAAGGAATGAGAAGGGGGGAAAAAGAGTTTATTTAAATCAGGGCCCGGTTGGAAAAGGGAAAAATGAAATTATAGCCAACTGACTGGAGCGACGTGACACGAATGCACATTTCGGCCGTTTTTTCTCCTTTTTCTTATTGCCCAAAAATTTCCGCCAAATTAATTCTGTCGCCCCTTAAATTTTATACCGAAATGAAACGGGGGGCCCGTATTTCAAGAATTAAGCGGACGGAGTAGATGGAATTTCAAGCCAATTGTGCGATGCGTATAAGTTACGGGAAAACTAATTTTCAAATATAAATAAAGCCGGCGAGCCCAATTTTGTGACTGTAGAAGAAGGGTTTAGTTTAGGACAGAAACGTCGCAGATGCGGGCGAAATTATCGAAGATTTGGGCAGAATTGTAGATAAAATGTTTCACCCGCTGAAAACCACATACACATACAAAATCGTGTAGATAAAAAATTAATCGGATTCCATTTGATTATCACTTTGAAAAAATTGAAATACAAACAAGAAAGAAAACGTAATAGCGGTAAACTTACCCTCGAATTACAAAAGGGGGTTAGTCCACTGAAGCTTGGTTAACTTAATTTTTGATATTTGTGTATTTAAGTGGCAGGCGCAGGTCGAGAATGGGACGGGGGGATGAACTGTGTGTCATTACACGGTTTTCTGAAACCGGCAACAAACAAAAACCAAAATTGGAATCAATTTATCGCACCGTATTCACCAGGAGGAAGTTGTTTTTCGAATTCAGTTTCGTGCATATTCACTACTGAAAACTTCACTACAGAGTCAGTCTCAACGTGCTACTAGCTTATAGGGCTGTTTGAAAATTTGAAATTTCATAATTCCGTTACGAAAGCGGATTCTGTTACTCACGGGTAGGTGTCGTTTGAGTTGGGCAATGGTCGGCGGGTTGTAGGCCATGTTGGCGAAAACCAGCCTCTCCTCGTAGTCGTACTCGCAGAGTATTTTGTTTTCGCACAGGTAGAACCTGTCGCCCACGCAGAACCTGAAAACGACAGAATTTTAATAATTTTTCTAGACCGGATTGCTGTAGTGAACATGCGACGCGTAGAAATCTTGTGCAGCAACCTGTCTGCACAGTCACGTGACTGTGGACGTGGTTTTGTATATAAAAGGGGCCGGTACCTCAGTATCAGTTATTCGATTATTTGCGAATATTATTTAATTCCTTAAAAGTCTTTTCCCTCTTCGCAATTTCGCACTGTTTCAACTTATATAAATATATATATGTGCCTGGAAACAGAAACAGCTCATTAAAATCTAATATACGAGGGCGGAAAAGGCAATAATGAATAATGAGAATTCATGAAAAAAAAAGGAATACGATAAATGAGAAAATGGACTAACCAAGTGTCCAGATTGGGCTACTGAAGGTGGCCAGCGGACGAAACTGGTCTAGCAAAAGACAACCCCCGAGAGGGGGCTAGAGTATTCCAGGCAGTTATAATTATTTTTTCTAATAGTCCGGTATTTCGTAACAAACCCTCCTGGATAAAATGTTGACTTCTACACTCTTTACGGTTCGTCAATTTTGTTTCCCTCCCTTGATTCCCCCCCCCCCCCCCCCAGTTCGACTGATGGAATTAATAAACCTCGCCGGAACCCCGTCCACATATTTTTTCCCCCTAGCCAATAAATAAAAGGGAACGATTATTTATTCGGTACAAGTCTATTACTAGATTGAGTAATGTGGCTGTTCAAGGATGCAGACGGCGGAATCCCGAAGCGCTATCAGTTGTACGTTGCTGCAAGCAGAACAGCAGTGGAGAGACGCCCGCAGATAGATCACGAAACGTTATCTCACAGTGCAATAAATTATACTGGAGAAAACCTCTTTTGTAATTCTATACGGGATTTCCCTGTATGACGCCCCCGTCTCATTCTATCTATATATACTTAATCGGCTGTATAAATTAGCTTTTTTCTAATTTGATTTATTGCAGAATCAAGTACGATTGTGAAATGTTACATGAAACATGAGGAATCGGATTTTATTAACCCCTTAACGTACAGATTTTTTGAAAAAATCGGCCAAAAAAATCAATTACTTTTTATGTAAAACAGTACACCTTAGAACATTGTCTGGGCAAAAAAAATAAAAACATACAAAATATTTATTTTAATTTTCGAATTTTGATTTTCGGAAAGCGGCTCAGAAGAAAGTGATAATTATAGTAGTGATTCTGAAGATAGTTCAGAAGAACTAATTGGAAGAAGAAGATTAATTGGAAGGAGATAAGCGATCTACAACCGAATCCATCTCCTCAAAGGTTTCCATTTGTTGCCGCTTCTGGATCAACTTTTCTTTCGGTGGACAATTTTCATATACTGCGCTTTTGTTCCACGGAAAAAGGCTATATTTTATTCTCGAATAAATAAGTTTTATAGCTTACAATCCTATGTAAGATTTTTTTTTTCTTAGGTATATCGCGAGTTTGTTGGCTGAGGTCAATTTCTATATCCGTCTCAGTGACGGCCTTAATAGTTTCGAAATTTCGATACTCAACCATATAAGAGATTCGCCAATTTCACGATTTGTTCGGCCCTCCGAAAATCACCTCGGGAATTCTGAACCGATAGAGGGAAGGCGAAATATTCAGAAGGATAATAACTTTCGGCTGATTTATGTTTTCGAACGTTCGGAGCGGAGGAGACGTATCGAAATGTCGAGACATAAATACCTCCCCCCCCCACCCCAACCCCGCTGGGCGCATTTGTTCCCTAATGCGCGCTGTTCGATTCCGCACATCGAAAAAAAAACAGTTTATGTTGTTCGACGTCGTTCAAATCAAATGTAACCGCTCGCCCGGGGGATTCTTGATGGCGGGGGACGGGGCGGGGGCGCCACCCCTCTTATGCCCGAGCAATAACGCTGGAAAAATTGGAAGACTCTCCTTTCAACCCTTATTCTTTTCGGGGGTTGTAACGATAGCTTGGCGGTGGGGGCGGGGGTGGATTGGCGTTAGACGAGAACCTGGGTATAAACTTTTATCATAAAATAAAAAACGTTTATTTTTTCTTTCCCACATAATTATAACTGGGGGGAAAACACGCAATAACAGAATACACCCAGTTTCTTGAGTTAACAATCATTCCGGTTTTAAGAAGTTGGAATTACAAGAGATACAAATTTTACGTCTTCTTTCCTACTGGACAACAGATAAAAATTGTGCTTAAACAATGAATTATTACTGTACAACAGTACACTGAAACTAATCGGCTTGAATTGTGGGGTTCGGGGAAACTGTAAAATATTAACAAAATTCAGACCTTACATTCGAAAATATTAAGGAAAATAACGAACCTGTTTTGTGGTCTGCGAGGGGTTGGAATACCGTAGATTTTGTGGTGTTTCTTTCTCCTCTCACTGCCGGTTTGGTCTTTTGCTAGACCGGTTTCGGCCGCTCGCCATCTTCCGGTAGCGGTGTTAGTCACTGTTGGCACTTTGGGATGTCTTTAGGGCATCCTCACTGCAGTGTCACTGTCACTTGTACTGTACAGTATCTGACTATAACACCGCTACTGAAGATGGCGAGCGGCCGAAACCGGTCTAGCAAAAGACCAAAACGGCGAGAGGAGACAGAAACACCCTACTTATGTCTCCAACTTCAATCAATGTAACGTTCATTAGTTCCATCCCTTATATTTTTGCCCTTTCCATGTTTAAGTTAAAACAACTGTGTACAGTAGCTTTTACTTTGGTTTTATTGTGATTTTGAGAATTATTCTACTTAAAATTTGTTTTATATTTTAAAGGAAAAGAGTTATGACTTACGTAGTTATCATGAATGTAGGTTTTTATGGTCTCTTACTGGAGGATTAGTACTTGGAAGGGGAGGGATAAACCGGGATCAGTATTCGGGAGGCATTTTTCGCGTAAAAAATATGGAATGAGAGAAGAAAAAGGACACAGAAAGAGGGAAAGAGAGAGAGAGGAAAGAAAGCTGAGGAGTTAAGTGGGATACGAAATTCACATACGAGATGGGGAGCCCTCCGTGACTGGAACCGGCGAACGGAAAGAAATAAGAAATTGCGGAAGGGCTGGGAATAATAAAAGGGAAGAGCGGAGGGAAGTAAAAGTGTATAAAAGTTGCAAAACGGTAAAACACAAAAGTGGGATTCAAACCCTGTGTACTCGGCCATTCATAGCGCCATGAAATATGCACAAGTCACGCTCAGCGGCGGACACATAATAAAGCCGACGGCCGCCACATACTTACTTATCGCCTCGTATCCCTCCACTTCTACACTTTTATTCTCCGCTTTTTTTTTCCTCCTTCTTATTTCGCCCATTGGTTATTCTCCCGGGCCGGATATCGAGCGTATCATCTGATATTGATAGAGAACCAATACGCCCAGGAAACAGTACACGCGGTGGAACTTGTTACAGTTAGCACGATATGAAGTTACTTTCAAGTAACAATATGAAGTTACAGCAAGTAATTTTCAAGTTGTTTCTAAAGAAAAAAAATCATTAATACGCTTTGACGACATGTCGTGTACGGATTCATAATTTGTTCAACGGTGCGACGAGAAAACGATAGAAAATATTTTTCAAATCTCCTAGATTTTTCTCGGATTTTGTCCTCCAATATTTTCTTAATTAAAGACTTATTATTATTTAGCTGAGTAATATGATCCAATTTTCATAGGCAGGCTGCTTTTGAATACGAAAGTAGTCCGTGCAATTAAAGAAATAAGTGTCCATTGTGGAATTCATGAAGTGAACAATAAAAATATTCGTCATCTTGATATCTTCTGTATCCTATGCGTTCATCGTGATGAACCTGAACCACATAAATTTACTTTCCCTATTACCATACTAATAGTGTGCACACAACGTGTAATATATTTCCGTAGTATATTCAGTATTTTAAGGCCGGAATTCGTTACAGCTCGAGTTTATAATTCAACGAAGGGCTGGAGAGGGGTGTAAATCAGTTCCAGAACTAGAAAAGGGCCCTTAAAGGGCTTTAAAAGGCCCTGAAAAATATATAATAAGAAGCCGACCCCTCGGCTAGAGCACGGACTGGATGAATAAACATGAAGTTTAAAATGGGCGGGGGTGTAAATTAGACTGTGTGTGTCGGACGAAGGGGGGGTCTCAACCCTTGTTAAATGCTAAGGTCCCACACCCCCTCAAAGCGCCCCGTGTGTCGGTGTGTCTTCGTACATGCTATACGAAAAACCCTCCACCCCAATGGCTAGGGGTTCAGGGGGTAGTTGTAATATTTCCAGCGGTCGCGTGCACAGTCCTGTGTCTGCGGGCGAAAAAATTCGGAGGGTAAGTTTTTTCCCCCTTTACCACCGCTTTCCTATTTTTTTATTTCTTCTCCCTTTAATATTAATTCACCCACCCCCCAAACCCCCACAGCCTTCGGCCTTTCCTTTATTTCAACCGGAGTATGTGGCTTTTTCCTTTTTCGGTGTGTTCGGCCGAACAATTCTCGATTTTCCTCCCCTCCCCTTAAGGGGTTTTCCTTATCTGGGATTCCGAATCGACAGTAAAGGCGGCACCGGCAAACAAAGAGGAACAAAGGGAAAAAAGGGAAAAACGAATGAAACCTAGACGAGACTAATGGCCCGACACCTCGGTCCCCTTTCTCGTCCGATAAAAAAACCCGATACGAATATAATATTTTTTGTTTGTTTCTACTTCTTAATATTCGTATAATATATTCGGAATGTGTACACGAATATATTCGTTAATTCAATCGATTCGTAACCAACTCGAATTGTTGTCATAGCTACTCACATGACTCAGAACACTTGTTTAATTTGTATCAATTGTTGATCACGAAATGGATTTGACAACAGACAACATGAAAGTTGGAATTCATCAGTATAACATTCTCACGGGAGGTTCTGTCGCCGAAAGTGCTAAGCGGACCTAACTGTAAACATGCAGTATCAATCTTATTCTAACAAGAATAAGAAAAAAGAGGATAATATCAAATGAAAAAGGAAAATATGAGACGGGCGGACATGAAAACCAAATTAGCGCTCTGTGCTGGAGTGTTATTTCAGAAAACAATGTACAGTGTACTCAAAATCCTGCTCCAAATATATTCCAGTCACACTTATATTGTTGTAGTGATGTGCAACTGCGTGTTCGTATTCGGCTGGCGCAATAAAAAATGTTTAGGACGAAATGTTGGGGGGAAACTGAAACGACAGAATAATCCGGCGAATGTGACGCGATCTCATTGAAGTACAGAGCGCGACCCTTATCTGCCGGCCTTTAAAATGCCGCTTATTTTCCACTCCCGGGTTCGGAACGTCCGGACGTGTCGGGGACGATAATAGGGAAGTCGTATTTCATGAGAAAGGGGCGGTTATTTTTCGTAGACCGAGGTGGCGCCGCGTCCCCTTCGACATCGAATATTAAGCCGGCGTTAAGCCTGCGGGGAAAAAAGTATATAAAAAGCAATTCCAGAATTTACAATAAGGAGAAGTGGATTCAAATCGACGGAAGATTTTATATTTTATGGACATTTATTATACTGCAAAAATCTTCAGCAACCCCTAACGAGGATACTGAGCTCGTTTCGTTTAATCGATTGAAATTATAGGAAAATCTCGGTTTTCAGTAGAAACTTAAAATGTCTTCGGTACGACTTTGAAGTACACAATCTGCCGACAAGTAACGAAGGGATATTGACATGCTCAGAAACGACATTACTTACCGCCCCCCCAATATTTCTGATTCAATGCTGAAGTGCGGCTAACTTATATGATCGCTTGTACGATGCTAATTTCTTTATTGGATACAATAATTCCGTTAGGCCTCAAAATATGTCCACAAGACGGGGCATAAAACATCGGGACAGGCGTAAAATTACGGCCTGTCGAGAGCAATTAAATTCAATGAGGATGCGTTCAGGACACTTGTTGTTACATGTGAAGAGTCAAAGGAAGGAAGACACCGGCTGTATTTACAAGTAACACGGCTGGAATAAGGCAATACGCTTAGGGCTGTTATATGTTTCTCCGCAACATTATTTCCTTTTTCCTCTCCCCCCCCCGTCCCCACTGCGGCCATAATCGTTTCTCATATTTTCAATATGCTCCCCCACTCGCTCGTCCCGGCACTTCGGAATACTAAGCAGGTGAAGCTCCGCCGCCGGAAGTATCAGCAGAAGCAGCAGCCCTAACGGCCACCCGGCGCCCTTCAACGAAAGAAGGACACAAACCATCCATCTATAATATTTTCTTTATTTTTTCATACGGTTCGTGATCTGTTGAATCGCATTGAACATCGAAACCCGCCCCTAACATAATACCGTTATAGTGACAGACCGCGTCGAAGGCGGATCGGGAGGAAATAAGCGAGGACTTTTACAAGGGATATTCCGGAGGATCTTTGGATGTACGACGGTTATCGATACTAAAAATCTGTAAACTGAAAGTAATGTTGCCCTAGTTTTAATGGACAAACATTGAACGAGCACCGAGCGAGGTAATGAAGTATACGCCGGTCGCGAAGTTAGGAACGTCATGGACAGAAAGCCGGGGGCGGCCGCATTAATACGACACGAGCTTTCATAACTGGGCAGAGTGTGGTGAACTTCAGGCTCCGACCCACGCACTCGCCGCCCCCCGCCCTTCCGATAAGCCCTAATTGGATTAAGAGGGCGCGCGCGCGTCACAGCTTGACGTCGAGCGCCGGGACGTAGGAGGACGTTGAACAGAAGCGCCCGTTAAGTTGTATTAGCGCTTGGGCCCCAACATCTCTTGCTCACAACTCTATTATTCACTCGATTCTCCACTAGACTGATTGTCTAGAGCGAAGGTTTCAACGACTGGAACTTGAATTTTCCGACTGGTTGGGACAGGGGTTGAAAGACCAGCTTTTCGGGGATTTATCCTGTGTTCGGAAACCACCAGCTAGCTGGAAGGGTTTTTACTCTTCCCTTCTGTGAAGCGGACAACACCGTAGAGGGGTTTTCCGGTTTCGCGTGAAGAAACCGTAATGGGCCTCAGGATGTGGAGGGACGATTCTGAACGAAAGGTCGATGAACCAGAAGAGAGAATCAAATAAAAAAAAATTATATGTAACGATCAGCCACGTTCAGGAAATAATTAGTGCAATGTTAATTAATTAAATAATATTTTAGATTTTTAATTTAGCCCATATACACTGCTGGTGGATCTATTGCATCGTCTATGCGGGGTGTAGTAGTATATTATGCGGCATAATTAATGGGGTATGGGGCGGGGTCGGTTGACCCCCCCCCTCCTCTTAATCCACTCGTCTGTCAAGCTCCGGGAGGGCTCCAGACGCCCCCCCCCCTTTAGGGACCTGAATTATTTAGTGCCCCATCAGCCATCCGCAAGTCTCACACTTGTGGCCCACTTAAACCTCCTCAGTTCGGTCGCCAAACAGATCTATAGTGTGCGCGCGGTAAGCAACCCCTATTGCCCCGGCAGGAACTCCGATTTCGAATATTCAGAGAGAAGTACATATCTACAACCCTCGATAATGGCCGGTATTGAGAGAAATAAATTGAAACAGAACCGAGAAAGTAAGGATCTACTATTGTACTTAAACTCATATAGTTTGTGTTGTAATACAAACTGGAATTGAATTTTATAATCGATAAAATTTTTGCCTCAGCAGGCTACAAAGTGGGCCAAAGATCTTCGCATAGGGTGAGAGGGTGAAATTGTTTTCTCCTTCGAGAAGATGACTGTGTCCATCTTCTTCGAATCGAAAAACATCAAATATCCTCGTTGTTATGTTAAATAAAAGGTCTCCCGCGATTACGATGGAAGCAGACACACAAGGCAAACACACAAGAACAACTAAATTAGATGATGAATAAAAGGTAATTTCCCACCCCTTTTACTGACCGTTAAAAATTGAATTTCAGAAAATTGTTTCAGACACGACTTATTTATTAACAATATAATAGTGTGAATATAAATTTTAAAGCTTATTTTAGTGCTACTACAATATCAATATCGCTTATTGTACTTTACAGTTGTGACAATAAAACAGTTCGAAGAAAATTACAATCTCTATGCGAATCTCATTATAAGGTTACGATTTGCAATGGAATTTCATCTGTATACCTTTGTGGGCAAACCATATCTACGAATACCATTACTGTGATGACGCAAAAGTCACCAAGAGTCTCCCCCTCCTGCGGTTTCGCTTATGGTCGAAATCGAAAATCGCCTATCCATATTTAGTCGGTTGAACGTCGTGGGGCGGGCTTTCTCGTGAAAATGGGAAATCGATTCCCACCACCACCCCCACCCCCGTACGCGCGTGTTCGTGCCTCCGTACGTGTGAGCGTGTGTTTGTAAAGGGATGTTTGAGATAGCGGTCCCCGTCAGACTCCTTATCTCAGCGCCGGAGCCGCCCGGACCCTCGCACAATCCTAATGACCCGGTTCATTTTTCACTCAGACTGAGAGGGTAGTTGCGGGGGTGGAGGGGCGGTGGAAAAGATGACGCCTCAGATGAAGTTGAGTCAGATTTATGCCCCCCACCCCCAAGGGCATCATCCCCCCCTAATCGGTCACCCCTATCATACCCCAATTATTCATTACTTCTACCCCCCCCCCCCGGGTCCGGGGTTTATCAGGTTTGCGGCTGACTGAGACGGATACGACGTTGAAAATATCTGAAAAAGAAAAAACTTTAACCCGACCGGGCTTTTATTATGCCCGTGTGAGAACGACGGCTGAAGTGATGATGATAGATAAATGTTGATGATTTTCAGAATAAAGTTAAAAAAAAAATCCGCAAATTGATAGCATCTATTTGGCTTCTGTCCTCTGCAGGATAGTGACAACGTAGTAGCAGTGCTGACAGCATGTTCTATATTCTGCTGTGATACTACATCCGAAAATGACGCTTTATTTCTTAATTACTCCATTATAGAGTACCAGTCTGAATTTTTCGAAGTATTAGGGGTACCCAAAAGTAATCGACATTTTGACTTTGGAATTCATTTTATCTCGCTAAAAAAGAAACTTTAATTATTAATCTACTATATATTCGCCAATATTGTCGACAACTCTCCGGCCACTTTTCCGGCAAATTTTCGATTTCCCTCCTGAAGAACTCCTCAAGACCAAAATACATCTAATCGAATTGTTGACTACCAAAGGTACACCTTTGGGAACACGGAAAAAATACGGCTACAACGGGGACCTAAGAGTCAGATTTTCTTAATTATTCTCTATTATTAGATATTATTCGCGACGTGTAATCTCGTCATCGAAGGTACAGCGTTAAGTGGATTATTTCCGTCTAACGTATAATTCACGAGTGGTTCGGAAAGGGCGCCGAGGCGCCGAACGCAGGGTTGAATAAGTCAACGTCTTATCGAATATGAACGGTCGTTGAGGTAAAACAGGAACTCGGGGGGAGTGTTCTAGGGTTTGGTGGGGGTTTATCCGCTAACGATATTAAGGCCGGAAGGAGGAGACAGAGAGCAGGAAACAGTAGCCGGATATGACGTTAACCGTGTTACCGCGATGAAGACTGTCTGTCCCGCAGTGGCTGTTGAAGCGCCCCTTCGGTAAATCTCATTAGGGTTCCACGGGCGTCTCTGTTCGCCGGCCGAACGTCCCCGTGCCCGTATTTAAACCAGAAAACCCACCCCCGCCCACCCCCTCCTCGTCAGTTATTCAATTTGTCTCCCTTCGCACCCCAGCCACAGTCCTCTATCGGCAGCGCCTCTTCTGCCCTTCCATTCGCGGGAATTTTCTGATAGTTTTGGACAAGAGTCGGAAATACCAATCGTAAAAATGGTTACGGTATTCGAACCCCATAAGACAATAACAATCCCGCACCTCCGTCACCGGTAATTCCCGTTCAAATTAATTTGTCTCTTTAAATACACACAGGCTATTTAAGAAAATATGTTGTTGTAACAGTATAATAATTTTTAATAAACATGCAACTAGATGCAATGATAAATTATTGTACTGCAATCGTACCGATGAAATATAGTCCAGAGGCAATCGTGATAGTAATTAATAATTATTTCATAAATCCACATTGTCGCTAGTGACCGGTACAACTACCCGGTTGAATGTTTTCTAAACCAAATTAAGCCGATACTGAATACAATGATGCGTGTAGAGTTTGGTGGCAGTGATAAAGTTATCATATCCACGGATGAAGTTATCATATCCGTTTGGATGGAAATGATAACTCCATTGCAATGATAAATTATTGTACCGACCGGGTATATTTCATTGGGGTTCTTGGACACGATATTTCCCCGTTTAAAATTTACCGTATCGGATTGTAAAAGTGAAATTTCGATCAGTCGCACTGCTACTGAAGACGGTGAGACTGGAGAACGCGAAATCTACAGTTGTAATTTTTCGGTCTCGGACCGGGCGGAGAGAGGCGATCGTCGGATTAAAACCAACCCCCGAACCCGGCACAAATTGGGGAAAGCTCAGGAAAATCCTCCTTCAGTGTCGAAGATAGAAGAAGGGCCGAACAAAAGGTCGCTTTAACTTCTCGCCCCCGCAACAGCTATTGGGGGCTAATGCTTTCCTCTTAAATTGGTTTTCTCGGCCGGTTGATGCGGCCCGCCTCCGACTGTGGCCGGGGCGACGCTTCAACTTCGCCAGACGAATAAATCAAACAAGCACAGGATAAGCGCCCCTACGCTTGGGGGGGCGGGTGGAAACAACACGGATATTTTATCTCCCCACCCCGCCCCCAAACCCCCTTTGTTTGGCTTCAAAACTGCCGCCAAACTCTACACTCGTCGGTTATGAATTATTGTTTTCCTTATAGACAGTTCCGAGACGTTGGTAAAATGGCTCCGCGTTCAATATCGGCTTAATTTCGTTTAGAAAACATTCAATCGGTTAGTTGTACCGGTCTCTAGTAACAATGTGGATTTATGAAATAATTATTAATTACTATAATGATTGCCTCTGGGCTATATTTCATCCGCACGATTCACGGTAGTATAATTATTTATTGTTATATTAATAAATACGACGGATGATAACAGGAAAAAAATATTTTTGACAATTAGAAGAACTATGGTGAGTAGTAAGTGCAGTAGTATCACAAGTAAATTACAATTTTTTTTATTGAATGTTGTAAGTACAAATGCTGTATGAATTTTTTCGCATATTTTTCGTGATAAAAGGAACCACCCAAAGATGGCACTTTTGACACTAGAACAATTATGATCTAAGGGCTGAGAAGGTCTCTAGGCCAGCGGCGTTTAAGCCGACGGAACTTCAGTAACCGGGATTTTGCGACTTCGTCTACTGTCGGTATGTTGAGGTCATGGTGGATTGTGTGGTTAGAAACATACCCGGGGAGTATTAAGGACGGTAAGAAGGACTTTTGACTGAAATCTCTGGATGCGAACCCCATAGAACCCCATACCCTATGTCCGTGTCGGTTAGAATATCGCTTTGTATATTGTCAGCTTTGTTACTTAAGTTCAATTCTGATGTACGTTTTAGTAACGGTCTTAAAAGTCCAAATTTTCGGTTTAAGCCGATTCTTTTGAGTCGGGTATGGGGAAAATTACAAATCTTAATCAGAATTATTATTACTCTTATACTCTTTCAAGGTTCAAGGTGATGTAATGCGGGCTGGTCCTTTGTATACCCGGAAATTTTCAAGAGGGCTGTTCCAAACGAGCCCAATTGGGTGCTCCCCTCTAGGGGTGGTGGGGGTTGTTGGGGGCTTCAAGGGACGATTATCCGAGGTGTGAACTTGGATTAAAGTAACTGCGGCCGCAGCAACTGTGCTACTGCCGGGAACGATAATTGTTGTTTTTAGGAAGGCGCAGAAACAAGCACAGGGGCCCTAACTGCCTCAGCCCTTCCGCTGAACTTAATCCCAATGTTCTTATACCAATTACAACTTGGTCCGTCCTGGATCTTGGTCCGCTTTATTTTTGCCGACCCGAAGTCCCAAATTAGCAATTGTCGGCTTTACAGCACCCCGGGGGTAGTTTCCACCCGACGAGGGTTTTCGCCGCCCTTCTACTTTCGCAATGAACTTTGAAATAAATAGCTAAAACATAGTTCTCGACGCTAATGTTAATCAACTGTACGTACACTTTCCACATTAGTGGAGACATACCATAAACATATTCAAGCTGGTAAAAACCAATTTAAGAGTCACACATATCTGTAATAACATGCCACACAGAGTATGAAATAAAAAACAGTCTATATATAATAACAAATCGATGTAGGTTTAATAATTGTTATAACTCCATGAACTATAATAGTATCATAAATATTATTTCTTAAAGTCTATAGGCCTCAAAAACAGGTATTCCAAACAAAAATTTTTTTTCATTCGTTTTACCTAAAGTTGAAGATTCTTTTCAGTGCACTTGCATATACATCGCAATTATTAAATTCTTATTATCATAACCTTCTTTAAGGGATCAGAGAGGAAAGGGAAAAGTACCTAAAACCGTGTATGGGGGGTGGGGGGTGGTGCTAATTTAAACAGAGAGGGGAAAATTTCAACCCTCCCCCCTCCCCCCTGAGGGCTTATGTAGGAGGAGCAGCGAGTGTAACTTGGCACAACTGGGAGGCTGAAACAATGCTGTCTGGTCTACGTCAACCTGAGTGACGTTATCAGGAGGCCGGGGGGCGGGGGCGGGGGCGGGGGGAGCGGGTTGTCGTGCGCACCCACGCGCACGCACACCCACGTGCGCGTGTTATCTCTCTACCCCGTCTCACCCTCCAAACGCCTTATCATCATCGGCCCCCGACACCTCGCCTACCTGGAGGCCACACGGGTCTCGGAGCCCCTACCTGCCACATAACCCATTAACGATAACTTCGGTTGTCAAATTTTATATTTACAATTTATACGTTATGAATCAAGTGAAATCATAAGTCTGTAAGTGATGTCTACCGTGCACCTTTCCTCTGTGCATCCTAACTGAAAGTTCTGCTTTCGTACGGGCTCTTAATTATAGACAATATATATATATATATATATATATATATATATATATATATATATATATATAGTAAATGAGCGTGCAGAAAGGATGCTCCATAACTCACACTGCTACTGAACGTGGTGAGCAACCGAAACCGGTCTAGACCAAACAAACGAAATGAGACAGTGAAAACTGCAATAGAAAGCTTTCGAGAACCTATCCTGGGCAGGATTCCTTTTGTCCTTTACCGGTAATGTCCCCAATATACAATATATATATAGTGGACGACATATTGAAAACAATTCTGTCTGTCAGCGCGTAGAAAACGGATTGCGCCGTGACTCCTCGGCCGATGTTTCCGTCCTCCGTATTATCGTGGCGAGAAATCCGACATCGCCCTCATCCAGAGATTCCAGTCAAAAGTCCTTCGTACCATCCTTAATGCCCCCCTACCCCCCGGTATGTCTCTAACCACACAATCCACCATGACCATTACCATCCCTTAAACGCCGCTGGCCTAGAGATCTACCTGGTCCGAAGCCGTAAACTGTTCACGTGTGAAAAGTGCCGTCATCGGCCGGTTCCTTTCATCGAGCGAGAAATTCGGCCATTCAAGATTTGTACACATAATTATACGATTGTACAAAAAATTAAGGGTGAAAAAACAAAATTACGGTGGCGAAAGTGTGCGGAAAATTGTACTCAGCTGCGTGTCAGATGCGTACTGTTCTGTGGACGGGCTCCACCACTCCATTAAAAGTTTGATAATTACCCCCTTCATTCACCCTCCGCTCCCACTCACCCCCAGCCACACACACACACCCCCGCCCGTATTTTCCTGTTTTTGACATGCGGCCATTTTGACACGTTTCACGGCTCGCGTTTAAAACGTCGTCGCGTCGACGCTGGACGTAAAATCGATCATCGGGCGGCTCGAATGTGGAAATATCTTTCCAATTTAACAATCGGGCCTCATCGCCGAGGAACTATTTTTCAGAATTAGACGATAGACGATTTGACGGAATTTGATTGGGATAAAATAATAAATTGGATCTATTAATTTTCCATATAAAAGATCATAAGCGGGTCTTTTTTAGCCGGAATATCAAACGTGGTTAGCGACCAGTCACTCTTTGGGCCCATTGGTAGATAAGTTTATCATAAAATTCACGAATACAACCAAGTAAACGCAATGAACTGTAATAAACAAGAAGAAAAATATCTTCATCAATTGAAGGCAGTGTTTGATGCCCGGTACGGCGCCGCTGATGCTAAACCCGCTGCGCGAGTAAGTGTTGCGGGTCGAGCCTACCCTTCGGGGGCAATGAAAAGTACATATTCCTTCATTGTTCAAAGCTCATTTCAATAATCAAATTATTATTGATCAACAACTAAATATTGTTGTTGAAAAGTATGTAATTATGCCTGTTTTGAAATGAATGAATACTTCCTGTAACAGAAAGGGTAATCAGAATTCACGGCCGTGGTTTTTGTCCGAAATTTTTGGTTTTAAAATAACTTTCTCACAATTTCAGTGTGTTCTTTCTTGAAAGGCAGTGAGTGCGGGAGTTTGAAGAGAGAGTTGGCTAATTTCTTCTCGGATAAAGAGGACTCTGAGAGCGATAATTTCCAGGCTTTTGTTCTGAGGTGTTGATCAGCTTCAGTGGGCGGCGGGGGCGGAAGCGGTGCGGAAACCTGCCGACTCCCCCGAGGATCGTCTCTCTAACCCCGCTCCATTGTTCCCTCACTCCCTGAACTTCCCCCAAAGATAACTCCCATTTTACCTCACCCGATTTCAATATGCCCCCCCCCCCGTCTGCGGCGAGGAAGTTCCGCCCGCCACCCCTTCCCGTCGGAGTTTCGATACTCCAGAATTTGTGTCTTCTCAAACGGCCGCCACAATCGCATTCAAACGGAGGGGGTGGGATCCGAATACAATACGAACAGAATAATTCGCCAATTAATAACATTTCATTGTTTTCCCTACTTTGTCAATCTGTTGGATTATATTTCATCAGTCGGATTTGAAATTATACAGATTGCGCTCCCACTGTCGGTCATTATTACTGAGTTAGATGTCGGTTAGTGCTTCCATTTTAAAGCGTACAGTTTTGCGCCCCATTTAAGGGGAACGAATTGCGTCAGACGTTCATTTGATGAACAAAAAAATATGCAGAAATGAACAAAAAGTGTGGATGAACAAAAAACAATACACCGTACCATTCGTATACAGAATTGGTTCGATTTGGCGTGGAGGCCTTGGACGCCACCTAAGGGGGTGGATTCTCCAATGTTTCATAAATGCGCCAATTAAGGCACACAGTGTAGATATATACTTCTATATTATAAAGAATTATGTATTTACAATTATGGAAATATGGATTTGAAAATGATAAGTTGAGTTCAGCAACTGTTTATGATTATTCGAATCTACGAGCCACTCAGAAAATTCCAGGTTTGTATTCAATAAAAAGCAGAGAAATTTCGTGTTAAATACACTTTTAAAATTGTACCGCATTAAATATATTAGACTTTATTGTTTGGACCACCGAATTGTGTCCGTGAAATGAGTCTGAATTAGGAATATTATTTCTCACCATTCGGCTAACTTTGAACATTTAAAATTTGTACTGATCTGTAGGTTCCTCGAGAATGCAGTTCCTCCTATGCAGAACGGGTTCTGAGATAAGCAACAAGTGGGAGGGGGTAAATGCCGAGATAGCTCCGGGTCTGAAGAAATATTTTAACGCCTTTAAGGCTGGTTTTCTTCACTGTCCAACAGGAATAAATCATCACACGGATGAATATTGAAATTGGTTTTAATGTCATCACTAAAATCCGTTAGGATCGCGTAATCCTGTAGGGATAACCTCAGGAAACCAACTGTAAAGGTGGTAAACCCCTTATGCCCTTTCGTTCTGGGACCCCTATTGTGTGTTGTCTGATTGCGACATCGGCGTGATCTGGGGGTTGTTCTTGAAATCGTCGGAATATTCGATATTTGGGGCGATTTACCCCCGTTCCCTCGAGGCTGTTGATTACATCACAGCGTTATTATTACTGGACAGTGCAACTGGTTCCCCAATAAAAGTAAACAGAATTATTATAACGATTATAAACGGCGGCTAATAGCAATTCGGTTGTAAATTAGACCTTGGGGGGAGAGGGTGGGGGGTGGCCACCCCTTAAACAAGCCGCGTTGGACAGCCGAAAGGAAACGGCGGCCCCTCCGAATTACCATAGAAGTGAGGGCCGCGGGGGTAGAGTGGGCACATGCGAGCCAAACTTGCCCGCGTCACGAAACTACCCCCGGCCTTTCAGGCGTTTTATATTTCCCCATACCACCCCCCCCCCCCCCGGTTCGAAGCCGAGAAGAAAAAGAAAGAATCGGGGTCGGTTTAATTAATTCAGACATTTTTTTCGTTCACAGCGGGGACGGTTTCGTGAGCGAGCCCGGGGGGGCCAAGTTCGAGCGGCCGGTCTAGACCTACCCCCGCCGACTTCGCCGGCCGTGACTTTACCAACTTTATCATGTCCGGACAATGAAATAAACGAGTGAAAAAATAGGGAAAGAACTGTAGGAAAGAGATTATGGTGGCGGTGGGGGTGGGCTGGGTGTTAGACGAAGCTGACCTCCCGCCGGGATGGCAAAGATTTATTTTACCGATTCAACTTTTTTCCAAAGCGGAAAATCCAAAAACATTTTTTAAATACATAAAAGTTCCATGTAAATTTTAGGAAAATTAAGTATTCGTCGACCAAACTTGCAGAGACATGGGCGTGATCGAGGCCAATTTGCTTAGGGGGGCAACAATATAAAGTAATTAATGAAAATTCTCGGGGGTCATTTTTTTTAATGAAAGATCTTAGGAATGATGCTATAGTTTTCAGTCAGTATTGTAAGAATTAATTTGGTACTATCACTTAAGTGTAGGAGTGATTATTAATAAGAGGTACGGCGCGTCTAATACTAACCCGCACGACTAAAATTATTAATAAGAGATACGGCGCGTCTAATACTAACCCGCACGACTAAAATTATTAATAAGAGATACGGCGCGTCTAATACTAACCCGCACGACTTGGATTATTAATAAGAGGTACGGCGTGTCTAATACTAACCCGCACTACTTTGACTATTAATAAGAAATGCGGCGCTTCTAATGTTAACCCGCACGGCTCAATTAATAATTTAATTAAGAAACTGTATTATAAATAGGGAAATTACAATTTGTGTGCAGGCGGATTGATCTGGAGGTTAACAGTTACAAAAAAGGGGTTTATTGGAATCCCTTTATATAAGAGAATCAACCCTTTTATCCCTTCCGTGGCTGCCGCCAACCCCTCCCCCCGCCCCTTTTCACCCCTTTGAATCCCGCCTCTTATTTGTATGTATGAGCGCTGCCGGCGAAGTCCCCGGTGGCCAATTAAAGGTCGGCACGAGAATTATTGGCCGGGTTGAAATTAAACGGTGATTTCTCTCCCTCCAAGTTGGTACGACTGGCTGGAGGGCGGCCGCGGAAGAACTTAATTTCGCCAAGGTCTTATTACGGGGCATCGAACTTTGCCATAATGGGCCCTGAGCGGGATCGGTCCCAACGGCCGGAACAATGAAAACTTCGCGGGACTAACCTATTGTTTATTGTTACTGCAGATTTCGCCAATAGCGATTTTCTTTGCGCGGAAATCTTGAGAGATATTGGAGCCAATTTCCCCCGGCGGAAATTTCATTTAGCGATGAGAACAGAGTTGGCGAACCTATTCTACTTTTCTATTATATACAATAATTATGAACTAAATATACGACTGATATTACTCTTATGTTTTGTGTGAAAATATGTGCGCTGTTATATCTCATTTAATAACAGGGAGTGGGGATAAAAAATTCTAATTGTAGTTCATTATCGTCGAGTCAAATATGACAATACCTTTTTAAATTTTTGGTATATTACGACTTTCAATCGGAATTGAAATTTAAAAATAGATAATTCCGATAGTGGCTTTTCGCCTAGATCTCCCCAACAGGGAACCGGTAAAATCGTGGCCTATTAATAATTCGGCAAATGGGCGAGTCTTTGTCATTACCGAAGGATTGATAGAGCGGTGGTTAATGGGCAGTGGGAGGGGCTGCCGAGGGGTAGGGGGTTGGATCGGAAACGGCAATTAGCCAATTCCCCCAAAACAATGGGTCATTAGACGCTCTTAATTCGACGTCGGCCATATTTCATCCCCGCGGCGGTCCCTCTGCCAAAAGCTATCCGGCCAATTAAACTGTTCGGGGAAAAACCCCCCTCCACCTCGACCCGGGGAAAATCGGAAAATCGCCCCCTCCCAACCAACACTTTAGCGGGTGAAAAATCACGGTTTTCGGGGGAGGGAGAGATTAGGAAAGAAGTCTGTTCTTCCTGGTCAGGAAAGGAAATTAATATAGGGGCAAAAGAAGTAAAAAAAAAGGGGAGGGGGGAAAGACCGGGGTTAAGAAAGATTAAAACGAATATTAGGGGGCAAATTAATCTCCTTAATGTAGCAAGACCCGGAGGAGGAAAAAAAATGGCCGGGGAGGGAAAATGTTAAGTAAAAGAATTGTAACGTTTAATGCCGGCGTTCCCGTGATAACTTCATTAGTCCCCCCAACAGGGTAAGTACCGGGGTGGAGGGGGAGGGGGAGGCACCATGGAGTGACCCACCCCCCACCACCCACCGCCCTACAAACAACTCAAACTCTAATTAGGCCCGGATTAAGGGCGGAATTAATTTGAGCGCGGAGCCAGACTCGCTTAGGAGGAACGCGGCATTTGTCCCGGTAATATCCGGCTGGATAAAATGGTGATTAATTACAGGGATAGAAATTGATTGTTCCAAATCCGAATTCGAGTTGCGGTAATGTTTTTGCTTCTGAACCCCAATTTATTCATCCTTTAGCGACGCCGAAACCTTTTTATATCGAAATTATTATGTTTATTCGTGATTTCTATAGTCGCGTTTCGACGCGCTACGGAATCGCGATCGCTATTAGGGGCCCAATTAGCTATGCAAAATGGCTCGTATTCAAATCGCCAGAAGCTTGGTGCCGTAGGGGTTGGTTGGGGGGGTGGTGGGGGGTGGAAAGTTTGCAAGTCAAATGTCGTCGGGGCGAGGCACACAGGTATTTAAAACGAAGGTGCTAACAGAGGGCAGAATGGGAGAGCTAGAGAGAGAGAGAGAGAGAGTGAGTGAGACGTATCCCTCCTGTTGAGAAATCTACCCCCAAAGTGAATTAACGTGTCAAACTTACTTCCCCCCGCGAACTGTGAACCCGCCGCAGGCCCGCGCCTACATAATTAACTCTGCCGGGGGTGGGTGGGGGTGGGGTCGAAGCTTTAGGATTCAATCATAGCGCGTATTCACAACGCCGGTAATGCCCTAGACAATGGGCCGTCTGAGCCGTATTTACCGGCAGTGCAGTGGCGCCCTCATATTGTCCCGAGCCGGTGGACCGCCCCGTAATGAATACCCCTCGGGGGCGGGGGTGGGTTTGAGTATTAATTGTGATGATTATCGGGGCCCGGCGGGGGCGGCGAGGGTGTGCCCCTTAAGCAAGGACAATGACATCCCTCTCGAGTCTGCGGCCCGCCCGCCATCCGCCATCCGCTAATTGCTCCATTCACTGTTATTGCTGGGGGATGTTGCGGCGTCGTGTCCTGTTTTTCTCCAATATTGCCTCGCTGTAAAACCCTCCGCAGGCACTGCAGAAACGAATACTGAAGACAGTAAGAATAACGCGGCTATTACAGGTAGTGAAGCACCTGATAGTGAATACTTCCTGGCGATTGGTTAATTTCTGGACTAATTTATCCGTCTACGTTAAGAATATTGTCTACTGGCGGTGGGAGAAACCCAACGGAGGGAAAACCTCAATCCACTTGTCTGGAAATACCTGTGAAAAATACCTTCCTGCAAACTGTCCATCGAAGGACGTCATCGTGATATTATGATTGGGAAAGATTAAGACAAGAGGATTATAAAAATATATGCCTAACGAGGATACGTTGGGAGGAAAAAACGTCATGAACAACGTCATGTGCCTCTCTACTACCACTGTTATGGAATACAATTAAAAAAATATGCTCTAATAATCTAGAATCTCGAATTGGAGCAGCGTTAAAAAAACTGTTAAACAGTTTATTGACTCAGTCTACAGAACTAGAGGCAGGATGCCGAAATCGGTATATAACTGATAAAAACAAGCAGCTTGAACGGTATACATAACATAAAGTTTTAAATTGAGTGTTCTCCGTATTAAAGTGAATCGCCCGGATGAGCGGTCCAGATCCAGTTTCTCTGTGTGGGGCGGGTGAAGGGTTGGGGAGGGGGCGTTAAAAGCTTAAAATCTTAATAGGGGGAGCTTCCTCCGGGGTCTACGGAAACTTTGCACGTGACAACGGCAGCGAGAGAGGGAGGGAGGGAGGGAGAATGAGAAATCCCGCTACGAAATGCACATAATTCATCAACGATAAAGTCTTCTCGGGAGGCTCTGAGTTTAAGTTGGTAGAAGAGGAAGTCACACGTGCGAGAAAGCCCCCAACCCCGGGCGCTAAGTCCCCGTCCGGGAGAAGGGGTAGCGTTTAAAACCGCCCCCACCCCCACCCCCAACCCCCTTTTGGAAATTATTCGCTTGTAAAATAAACTGTCTGCCCGAGGAGCAGTAGACGACGGAAACGGGGGCCTCTTCCAGATTTATAATCCCGAGAGTGTCTCCTTCGGTTTGCAAGTCAAATTGTCCCCGACGCCCGATATTTAAATATTCCCAACCGGGAACTTCTCCCTAGACTCCATTATTAACATGTCTACAGTTCCGCGGGATCCCGCGCGTCGAATGAATTCCTCGAAATCGAGCGATAATTAAGAAGGCGTGTGCAAATCCGAAGGTGGCGGCATTTGCTTAGCATTAGTTATATGATTCTCCTCAGTTTAAGTTAAAGTACAAAATTCACGGACAGTATGTTGGGCCGGAATGCATGTAGAACTCGACACTGTATAATATATGTTTTGGACTTAATATGTATATTCGTTTTTTGTAATTTGTACAAAATGAGGCCGGTGGTTCGTATCCAACCGGGTGAATGATGATATGCCCGATGATACGCCATGGATGTTAGCCACTGTCGATCACGAATAGGGGGCGTAACTAGCTGATAATAATTGCGCCCTCTCAACGCAAAAATATAATTGAAAAAAAATTAAATTCCTACAGTCTATTTCCTCGTTCAAACCGTTTTTCTCCGGCCGCCTAAATTTTCCGATTCACTCGTCGCCGCCGGACGGTGGACCCACTCCCGAAATTCCCGAAATATCCCAAATGAAAAACCGGGTCCGATCACGAAGCGTGACAAATCGTCCGTGCCCGGGTTATATTTGAAACCGGTTTTCGACCGCCGGTTCGTTAATCACCGAACGGCCGCGGCCGCGGTACACGTCAATTGGACGCCGTCATAATCCGCGCCCCATCCGAGAGGGGCCCCGAAGAACAATAGTCAATTTCGGTTATTACCCGGCTCCAGTAGCTGCCATCATCAATTCTTTTGTCAACCGAAATATTGTGACCGAAAAATCAATATTCGTACGGCGGCGGCGGCCGACGTTCGATAATATCCTTATTGAATGGGACCTGTACCGGCATTTTTGATGGAAAAAGTACATTTTAAAAATATTTTTCTGCTCTCAAGATTCAGCCCGCAGTCAGAACATAGCCACTTATAATTTCTCCAGCAATATACTATAAACTATAGTGTTTTTTTGCGAGCCAGATTTATCATTACTTTTATTCAGTTTCTATAATTAAAAGTTTCGATTATGCGCCCTTCGGGACGCAAGACCGGGGCCGAAAATGCTCAGTGTGCTTTGGGTACTTTCAGAGGGGTGCAAGATAACTTTATTTGAGGGAAATTAAGTTCAATATGGTTAGATGATTCTTGTTGTTACAAACAAAACGAGTTCTATTTTTCTTTGTAATTCAAAAATATAAATTGTCAATCAGTTCGTCTAGTTTTTCTTACCCGCCCGTTTCCAGTGAAAAATGAGGTACTAACACAATATTGGGTCAGTCATATGTAAAATACGTTTACGAATATTTTCACCCGCTCACTTCATTTTCACTGCTGTTTCAAGTATAATTTTTCAGAAAACATACTCTTTCAAGCAGAATCGGTAGTTTCCCTTTCCTGAATAGTTATTTTAAAAAATAAATAAACGAATGTTTTAAATTATTCCGGTTTCGTAATTAAGGGTGCTCGGCGGTGTGGCGGTCCACTAACGATTCATGTTTCCGCTATTCAGCTATATCCCAGGGGTTGGTACATTTTTCTGTGTTCAGCGACTGGCACACGCGAACCGCTTTTCCGAAGCCAAAGCGGTCGGACTCAGTCCGCAATACATATGCAACACGCCAACCGAGGGGAAATTCCGCCTCCAAATTTCTTTTTTTCTTACCGATTTTCCCCACACCTCCCTCCCGGTAAAGTTTTCCCCGACTTTCTCACCCCCGTTTTTAAAGCCCTTGCCTAAGTCCGAGGCGCTACGTGACCGGCAATCCCCCGTCCGATCTTCCGGGGCGTATTAATTTTTCTTCGCCCCGAAAGTCGAGAGTATTTTGCACACTGAGTTTAAACAAAGTTCCTGTTAAGTGCAAGTTTCTGGCGCGGCGACATCGGTGGGGGGGGTGGGCTTGGCATTCATGCACACGGAGCCGGCTCGATAAAGTTTACCGGGCGAAGTCTACAAGCGCTTAATAAAAGGGGAAGGCGTGAAAGGACACTTTTTTTGCCCTTTCCTTGCCGAATAGCTGCAGCATTTCTGCACTTCAGAAGTGCTTAACTTAAGGAGGTGTACAGAATTAGAATCTTTCCTAACTGAGGGGACACTAGGCACATTAAGCACGTTTATAATACATAATCGTGGGAGAAAAGAAAATTGGAAGTGCGTCCAAAGTGTTAATATTCGGAAAAGTCAACCTCGGGTCCGGTCAAGTGTTGGGGTAAAGTGTGACCTTATAATTAGGTCACGCAAACCTACTACTCTTTCACCTCGTGCTGAAATATCACGTACAATAAGGTAAAAGTCAAGTATTAAAATACCGAGAGATTTGAAAGTACAGTCGGAAGAAATTAAGAAAATAATTATTAAATAAATAATTCAATGTGTCTGTCGTGAAATCTTTCAAACATATCACCTAGAAGAGATGATCTATAAAAATGGCTTTATTCTTCTTTATGTAATGTATATAGTTGTCGTCTTGGCAGCTTCTTAGTTAGCTATTTTGCAGACAATCTCTTAATTTCAAATCTCTCCTTCGTCAATTTTTTTTCTGATTAAATCATTAATTCCATAGGGAAACATCTAAATCTATAAATTTGTAACTTTTGAAACTGCTATTTGAGATTTCAATTCTTAGGTGGGTATTTCTCGGTTTAGTGTCGGTTAAGCGCTGTTGCAAGTTTAAACCTGTGGTTTCAGCGTGCAAATTTAATCCCTTTTTAACCGGCGTAATTAATATCCCCGGGGACCAGAAAAACCCCATTATGAAAAAAAATCCTGTGAAGTTAGCCCTGTAACATTTTTTGTTTCCTAAATGCCGGGCCGAACGGTGTAAAATTTACCTTCTCCCCCTGGGGAGAGGGGGGGGCATTCATGATTTATTTTTTTTTTCCGTAAAAGGACATTTTAGAGGGATGAAATGAATTGTTCCGGGTATTCTGTTTTTTGTGGCCCGAGTCACAATAAAGACGAAACGCTACTGACGTCGGCGAAAAACCACAGATAGTTTAGGACCGAAGCATCCATATTTTAACCCATCGCTATCACCATGTAAGTCCGGTTAGCGTAGCCAAACAATAAAAGGGGTTCAGACTGTATTGCAGGTTAGCATACCGCGGAAGACGGTAGGCGTATATATTTAGGTAAATAATTGGAGAATATAAATAAATTTTGTGATTTAAAAAAAATTAGCAAATCCTCCACAGATGGTGTATGTACAAATGTACCTAAGCCCATTACAACTGTATCGGCCTAGGGCAAATTCCAATAATCCTTCAGGCCCTTCATGAGTACCAGAAATCTCAAAAAAGTTTAGGTTTAGTTGTAAGCTGATGGCTTATCTTTCACCGTTTTACCAGCGGTATACAGTTTGCGGTATACTGTTTAGTGATTACTGGTTAGAATCCAATTTCGCCGCATCGAATAATAAATAAATACCGGAAAAAATAGACCGTCCCGTCCTGCTCGGGGACGGAGAGACGATAGAATTTTCCGGGGTTGAATTTTCCACCCCTCCGCCTACCGGGTGGACGGGCAGCAATATAGATCGGGGTTGGGGGTTGGGGGGGGCGCATTGTGCCGCATGACGGTGGACACAATGGCCTCAGGTGGCTAGCTGGCTCTAACCAGATAACCGTATTAATTAATGCCACCCCGGCGGCGGGGGGGATGAACGGGGGATGGACTATATCCATTTTTTCTGCCCGTCCTTTCACACGGCCGACGGGCCACGGCTTTAAAACCGTTATAATCGGTTAACTCGCCGTTGGCCGAGCCCCCTGTCCTATCTGTCTTTCCGGAACGGTGTTGTATTGAGCTTTTCCGGATTGCCGGGGGGTGGCTGGGGATTTCCACCCCTCTCACCTCCCCTCAGCCGAACCAAAGGCAAATGAATTACCCCCTCTTTCCAGCCTTTTGTTCCTGCCGGACGGGATAAATAGACTCTGGATTAGGGATTATCGTTGTTTCCGGTTACAGCTTTCGAACCGGGTTCCCCAGTTTTGAAGCCGCCTATTTTCCATGGAATGTTCCAGTCGATTCCACTGGAAACGATGATATTTCATTAATAGATTAATTTCATATTAGTTTATTGTATTTTCAGTGTTGGATAACCGGAAAATTTTGACATAAAATTGTTTATTTTCAGCATAACACTTAACCCATTACGTACCAAATTTGTTTTTCTGAAAATTTCGCATAAAATTAACTTATTCTGGCGCATCATTATCAAATAGTACCTCCGAATATGTTTTTAAAAACCAGTTTGTCAAATATTTTGTTTTTTAAATCAAGTCCTGAAACTAATAAAAAAACTTGCTGTAAACACATGTCATATCAGAAAAATTAAAAATTAACCGATCCCCATTTGGGGCCTATAGTACTTAATGGGTTAATATTGGCGCTTCTATTGGATCAGTTCATTATTCTGGTTGGTAGGTATGCATTTCCTCTCAATACTACCTGGTGACTGGTTTTTTAACCTTTACTTCTTGACTTAATTTATTCCTCTACATTTGGGGCTCAATTTTTGTTTGTACCCGCGAATTTTCGTTAGGTTTACATTTCCTCATAATATCTAACAAAGCAACCCCGTCCAATAAATCAGTGCTTAACAACTGTTTGAGCGAATGAGTCTATAGGGTGGCGTCGTAAGGGGTAGGTGTTAACGAAGTTCGTGAGGAAAGTTGAAACTCGCCCGCATTTCTTTCACGACAGATTGGTGGCATATTATACTGGGGGGTTGGAATCGGGGAGATTAATCGGATCCGCGGCTGCTGGGGGGGGGGGGCTTGTCTGGGGGCGGACAAGAGGAGGGTACGCCGCCCCCGCACTCACACACACACACACACTCGGTCGAGAGACAGGTTAATTACCGGCAATGGGCTCACCGGCTAATGCCATTATTCAGACTACAATGTATGTCTCTCTCTCTCTCTCTCTCTCTCACTCTCCCGGGGAGGGAGCCCGGTTAATTCCCTATAATCGGGAACCGTCCTCCATTATTCCAGGCGATATTTCCCGTGTACCGCCCCACTGCCGACCGAACGTCCAAACGAGGAAGACCGATGATCTCGCTCTAGCTCTTGCTGCTGGTTTCTAAAAGGAAACCTTCACCTAATTTCCCTTCGGGACGTGCCTCGCTGAAAGAAGAGCGGTCCCACAAGATCCCTCCAAATATACAAATAACCTGATAGAATAAAATTTTTGTGTCATAATTTAAAGAAAAAATTACTTTAAAATATTGTAGGTAGGCTTTAATTTTCGACTAATATAAAAATATCCCCACGAGGGGGACCCCCGGTACACAGCCTCGAGTTAATCAAATTTAAATCCTCCAGAAATGTTATATGGCTCTTGACGTTCTTTGAGTTTAATGCGGCTCGAATACGCCAATAATTATTTCAAAAGTCTGTTTAAATAAAGTTATTTACACTGTTCGGTAGATTAGACATTAGGACGGGGGTCGTTGTAGTCAGATTTGTCTGTTTGTCATTCGTACTCGGTCGAACGCTATCATCACCGTCTATTTAGAGAATTTGAGTAGGCCGTGCCGCCCATGTAAAGCAGATAATGCTGTAAGTGACTGCGGGGGGACTTTGCGGTCTCCGGACGGCTGTCGACTGTCGTTGTTACTGGAATAATTTTCCGATTGTAGTCGCTCCCCCGAGAAATGTGGTAGCTGGGGGGGGGGGGTGTTGGGGCCCTTTCACATTTCACGGCGCCGTTTCCTATCCCTTTTATGGCCCTATCACTCCCGGGGCTAACCCCAGCACGCTTTCCTCGTCATTCTATCAATAACAACGCCTTGGAGTTTAGCACCCGTTTGTAAATTGTTCCCGGGCGAAGAACAAAGCAGTTGGGTATGAATTTAGGCGATCCAATTACAACGAAAACATCCTACGTTATAAACACAACGAAATATGGTACATTATTGTTTATATATACTAACAGGTACAATTTTAATTTCTTCAGTGGGTTATAAAGAGTCCAGACAGCATACCCGGTATCCCGATATTCCTCCGACTATATTATAGTAGGGATACGTAGGGACAGGGAAAGAGTTGTTTGATTGGAAACGAAAAAAGTATTCCTAAGATGGAGCCAGGATTTATGGGGAATAAATTAGTTCAGAAGTAAATTAAAAAATCCCTTTCTAGACTATGCAACACCGAGATTTGACCATAATTTGACCGAGATACCAACATAATTGAAAACATTGACCAACACAACACGTTATGTCGCTTATAGAATTGGCAGGAAGGCGTTTTTGTTCACATAATTTCCAGAAGTGGATTGAGTTTTTTCCCCACCACAGTCCATTTCTCGGTAGAGTATTCTCGGGGCGAGAATGAGCTCGCGACGATCCGAATCTAAGGACCAGTGTCCGGACAAACTTTCAAGGAGGATTCGAGACACCTGCCGTTGTACTCGGTAGGTCGATACCTAGGAGGCGTAGAGAGTAAAATCAACAACGGGGTCAGTATTTTTAAAATTCAGACCGGACGGCCATCGATCCTAAGATGGCGAAAGCAATACGAGTTTTGATTAAAGTATTTAACTCGGTTCGATAGTTGTAATTGTTGTTGAAACGGCCCCCCCCGGATTTAGGGCCGATCTCGAGTAGTATCCTGTCGATGCAGTGGCCGGCACCGAAGTGGTGGGGCGCCAACATATCCGATTGCGGCCGACTGCAAATTACACTGAAGTGGAGGGAGGGCGTTTGTACGTCCTCTTGTTACCCCCGTCCGCGTCCATTTGTGCACCGTGGAGCTCACAGGGCGCGGCATCGTATGACAACCGGGACATAGGAATTAATCGAACTGTCCCTGGCCCTATAGCGGAACTTTATACCGGCCGACTAATGTTTACGCGGAACGCGGCGTCGATGTCTGAAAGCGGGGTAGAAAAATCCCAATTTAACAGTAGGAAACAATTTGAATATAACAAAGAAGTTCTCTTAATATAAGCATCGGGCTTGTTATCCTGTTGGCGATAATTGTCAATGATTTTCAACCCGCTCCTTTCGCGATTAATTAAACTTTAATTGGAAAAGTTTTTCCGGCGGTCGAATATTAATTTTCCTCCGGAGGTTCAGGTGGACTGGAACAACAGTCTTGAATAATATATAACGGACGAATGGGAGCTTTTCAGATCCCCGACCGACTGTCCAGGAGGGGAAATGTTTTATTTTTTTTTTTTTTCAACCCCGTTATCCAGTCAAACGCAGGAGGAAACGTCATTAGGGAAAAAGTTCCGTTCTGTATTATTAATTCGTTTGCAGAGAGAAGACGAATGAAATAAAAAATCGGCACTCAGTTATCCGGTTGAAAATAATACCTTTTGCTGGGCCGCCGGTTGAAATTTATACCCGTTAAAGATTCGACGTTGGGGAGTTTCGTACATTATTAATTTGAAAAATATAAAAGCGGGATTCTGTGTAAGGCGAGACGTCTGTTTCGTTTTTATGAATCCGTTTTGTTTTCCGTTTCCTGTAATATCTGGAGATTGAAATTTCATTCCCTTCGGGTATTCAGAATTACAGATAGAATTGAGGATTTTCCCCACCGGAAAGTCAGTCAGAGGAGGGAATTAACCAGACGAATAACCACACTATTGATTTATGCGTCCACACATTATCGGTCTCCTATCGCCGGTTCGGTCTTTTGCTAGACCGGTTTTGGCCGCTCACCATCTTCAGTAGCGGTGTTAGTCACTGTTGGCACTTTGGATGTTTTTTCGGGCATCCCCACTGCACCGTCACTGTCACCTGTACCGTCCTTCTTCTTCTTCACAACAAAGAATACAAACAACATCCCCCCAAAACACAATAACAAGACACGTATACATACACACGACGAACAGACAACCACCACAGTACAAGTGACAGTGACAAAAAAAACATCCAAAGTGTCAATGGCACTATGAAAGTGCAATAGCAAAGGTCTAGCAAAAGACCGAACGAGCGAGAGGAGACAGAAACACAACAAATCTACAGTATTCCGACCCCAAAACAGGTATATTAAACCAGTATAGTTCTCGTTTCCGCCAAAAATCTTTCGTGCAATTTATGCGAATACAAATTACAGACAATCGGAGTTAGAAAATCGGCCTCGAGTTTACGATATTAATTCCCCGCCGCGTAACCGATAGCCTGGGGGGGATGATGACCCCGGTGGGAAATTGACGAGCGGGGTGGACAGTTTTTCCGTTCTTTTTTTTTCACCTTTTTTCTGTCTAAGGGTGCGGAAAAAGCCGAACGCGTGGCACAACTGAGGGGTGGAAAAAAATTGAAGTGTCGGTGGCAGCCCTGCGGCTGTGACTGTGACAGGGTGACCCGTATGACGCCTATATATGATATCGGAGGGGGATTAACCAATGGACTTATATACATATATATTTCCGTAGAAATAATCCGCCGTATTTTTTTGTAGTAAAAGTTTTCACTTTTTATCCCGTACATGACATATATCAAACATTCTTAGTCATGTAAACGCTTCATGCATTTATGAAATGAAAATAATTGAGATTTTGTAATGTAGCGTTTCTGTTTAAATTGGCCTGAATAGGTATAGTAATTCTTATACAGTGTTTCGGGGCGTCGAATCTCAAGAAAAAAAATCTTTCAATTAACATAAAAATAAGCTGCGGGAAAAATGAATTTTCTTTCGACTAACACCCGGGGGGAGGGGGAATTCGAAAAATCGAGGAAAACTCAAACTGATCTAGTCGGCTATGAAAAACAGTTTCATGTTATGAAGTACGTTAATGAATCTTCTTGAATACAAGTGGCAAGATGTCCTAATAAAGGGAGTCTATAATAAAGTCGCATACGATTTACTATAAGAGGAATAATTGAAGGGGAATTCCGAAATCATAGTTGTTCGGGGTTCGGTATAGTTAAATTTTTAACCGTTTTCTGGTATTGGACAGCACATTTCTCCAGCGCTAATACTCCTCGGGTACGCATTTTCCCTCGTTTCCCGGCCAAAACAGCGTTCTAATCGCTGGGTTTACGTATTTTGTCCCCAGCCGCCGGTAATGGGCTGATTGATGAAGCCGCCCCCGTATGACAAATAGGCGGCCCGCCCCCGCCCCCACCCCCACATTAGTTAGCCATCGATCCGTCCCCGTACCCTGTACATATTAGCGCCGTTGACCGCCTGTACGCGGCGTACTGGGGGCCTCGAGTGCCTGCAGTCGAGTGCTAGTGATGGCCCCCACTCTCGGGCCCGTGTTCAATGCAAATATTCGTCCCAGTGCCGAATCAAAGCCGGTACATTCCTGAGGTTCGACGGGTTAGATTACAGCCTGAACCGACCGGATATTTACCTAAATTATTACAGAATACTGTAGGTTCGTGATGTTTCTGTCTCCTCTCGCCGGTTCGGTCTTTTGCTAGACCGGTTTCGGCCGCTCGCCATCTTTAGCCACTGACTTTGGATCCTTTTCGGGCATCCTCACTGCACTGTCACTTTCACACGTACTGGGAAGTACATCCAAAGTGCCGACAGTGACTAACACCGCTACTGAAGATGGCGAACAGCCGAAACCCCGGTCTAGCAAAAGACCGAACCGGCGAGAGGAGACAGAAACATCACGAACCTACAGTATTCCAACCCCTCGCAGACCACAAAACAGGTATATCAAATTATTACAGAATCATTCAAAATGCCGCTTTCTTAAACTATAGAATACTTTTTCTATCGTATTATACTAGGTTTTGAATTTTTTGCCTTTTTCCAAGAATTCCTACTGTAATTCCGACGGTTCGAAACTTTACGCGCGAAGATAATATAGATATGTTTTGTAAGCTGTCGGGCGGTGTTGGAAGCGCGATAAAAAAAAAAGAGGGCGGAAAAATAAGGGCTAAGGGCTGCTATTATCGGGAGCCGGTAGGGGGTGCGATCGTAAACTCTCCCTTCATCCCTTCCGTCGGGGGTGGGGTGGAAACATTTCATACAGTCACTTTTCCACCACCCACACAATTGGAACGAGTTCGCTGCAAGTTGTGCTTCCAACGGCAACTTTCCTAGTTTTATTGTTTCCTGTACGGGGGCCGAAGGGGCATTAGGCGAAAGACGTTTATTGCCGTGTAAAGGCCCCCGCACTGCAACCCGTATCGGCGCCCTTTATTGCCTCTAAATCAAAAGAGTTTTAACACCTCGGCCGAACAAATAGGCGAAACGATGAACTGCGCCCACGGCTCAATTGTATTGCAGTGTTGCAGAAAAAGTGCACCGTTTGTAGCCGAGCGGGATACGAGTTCGCGGTCATAATAAAATTTTAATTTAATTCAAGCTGATAGTGTTCTGACCAACACGGCTAAACAACTCACCGAACTATTGACAGACAGCTACTGAAGATGGCGGGCAGCCTAAATCGGTCCAGACCACAAGAATCACTGCGATTTACGCAATAAACAGCAGCATAAACACTAGTCAGTTTAAATTGTTCTGTTTTTAGTTGAGTTGTAGTGACAGTGGCTTGCCCCTATGATTTGACAGCACTCGATTTCAACATTGTTAAACTATAACGATTTTCATATATCCATTCTTTATAACAGATATAATATCAAAAGATAGTCATTATCGCAAACACATTAATCGTAATTCGGCATATTTCTATTTTACACATTACTTAAAACGAAGCAAAATATACATTGCAAGCATTAAAAATCAGGAGTGACAGAAAAATGATAGTGAAACTCACGGCACTAAATCATTAATCCCTTAAATAATATTCCATATTATCATCTATAAAAATATATGAATATGATATATACGATCTGTACATTGTGTACAGATAGATTTTCTTGTTTTATGTGCTAAAATCCTATTCAGAAGGAACAATTTGATCGACTTCAGGCCCACGGCACAATTTGAAATTCTTTTAAAATCACTAGCCAAACCGATCTAGCTCAAGACCAGATTAGCGACGAGAATATTTAGTGAAGGAATAATACCGTTCTTCTACAAAGTCTGGAGTAATCTACCGGTCCCTTTAAGTTTCCGAAATCCGACCTAAGACCTTTCCTTGTTGAAGGGTTCATCAGGTTTTTGAGTGTTGTTCTAAAGCCGTTTGGTACCCACCCACCTGTGGCACGTTGAGTGGGCCCCCCCCGCCCCCGCCGCCCCCGTTGCGGGTGAATCCCATTGTGATAATATGACAGCCCCTCGCTCACAGCACAACCCCTTACCGCCAACCCCTTACCGCCAACCCCCGAGACGGGGTAAACGGGCCCTTTTGTTTATTCATGCTTTCCTTCGTACCGCGCTCCCGCTTCATTTACCGCAAACTTTAACCGGGCAATTCGCCTCGCCGTATTCATCCGTTTAAGTGCAATTAGGGTTACTGTACGGTCTCCGAAAGGGTTGTTTAATTTTTCATTTGGAATTTTATTATTTGGCGAATATCCGATACTTTAAATTAATTGCGGCATGAAGGGTTTAATTTCCAGCGGACAGAGTTTAGATAGATATTGATGTCATGACTGGCTTGTCAATAATTTCGACATTCTGAGGCCGGTTTGGTCAAATAAGATCGGTCTATTTGTAGACCGAGATTTGATGGGACAAGGATTCTCAGAATGCCTAATCACGGACCCTCTAGATAACAATTATCAATTTATAAAATGTTATTAGCAATTTAATTGTTATTTCAATTGATTTAAACGCAATAAAATTTAATAAATCGCGCATAAAACACTTGTTCTAATCTGCATCTAGTATGACAATTTTACCTTGTCGCGTAGAATAACCTTGGTGCTATTCGACTGGTCAGTAGGACGGCTTAGTGGAATTTTAAGACTAGAAATTGTTCCCCAGAGTTTCATAAAGTGTGAAGACAAAACAGTATAACTTTGTAATACATAATAATTAACTAATGTAAATCCTAAAAGTCCCTTTTTCCTATAACATTTAGACCCTACAAAATATGATGTACCACATATGTCAAAAAAATTATCTTTAAAAAAGTATTTAACTAAAGGTGACAATTTTGCTAACGTATGATGTACCAGATTTATTAGCAAATTTATTTCCTTTATTTAAATATTTTTTAGAGTTAATTTTTTTACATATTTTATGCGAAAACACCACTGTTAAACCTGTCTAAAATGTTTCTTACCAATGTAAAAAAAAAATCATGCAACTAAGGGTTAAAATTCTGAACGAACTGGTTTATAAATAAATTGACCGTGGGAATGGGCACGATTTTGGCAGTTAATGGGGGCCGCTTCAGTGGAGGGGTGGGTAAATGGGTAAATGGGTTTGGGGCGGTAGAGACGGGGTTGAGGGGTGGGAGGGGTGTGATTGTGTCAGTGGAACACCCACCTGTAGAGCCCCATCCAACAACACTCGGGGGGTGGGGGTCTCCTCCTGCGTTAAAGCAATCTTATTTATCGGTACAAATTCAATTATCACCTCAATATTAGATCATACGAGCCGGTCATCCGATATGCGGCAGCTACCGTACTTGTAATTAATTACAAAGTTATTTAATCGAAATTTTACATAAAAGAAATGTTCTATAAGGAAATCCAGACGTGAGAAGAATATGTCTGGAATTGAATCTTCCTTCAATTACAACTATAATTTGGTACTTGAGTGGAAAAATTGCAGTACAGTGCTGCTTTTATTATATTTAAAGTACAATCATCTTTGTCTAATATACACTCCTGGTTAAATGGCTAGTTAATTAGAGGTAATTACGATATGAGTTAATTATGGTACCTCCATCCTAGGGGATGGGGGGGGCATCTAGTAGATTGGGTGGATGACGTCACACCCTACAAACTTCTGGAGGTACCGAAATTAACCTGTTCCGTGACTAATACTTTCTCGAATATTGCTTGAAAATATGACAGATTTATGTATTTTTATTTTGAACCTCTCAAGCTCATAGTCCCCCATTTTAAGAATTCTAACCCTATTGTACGAAACACTGTGAGAAATTCTATATATTTGTCGGTCCAAAAGCCTGACGTTATACAAAATTAAACTGTTCGGAAACTTTTCAAATTTGAAAACTCTAAACGTTTTAGGAGCTAAAACGAGCTATACGAATCCTAGACAGAAATTTGATCCTAGATGAAACCAGAATTATTTTTGAGTGAAATTGAAAATGAAAATTCAAGAATGAAATTGTCGCGCAGTAGTAATATATTCTATACAAAACGCACAATTTGTCAAACATTATAGAACAGTTCACCTATTAATCATACGTACATTTGACTTTTATAAAATATAGAGTATAATCTAATTAAATTGTTTACCCACATAAAGAACTGGAACGAACTGTTTCTTACTTTCAGGTATTCGTTTATCAAAATGATATAAACGTTTTGCTTTCACGAATAAGCCGGTATTACCGCCGTGTAACGTTCGCAAGACTCGGTAATAAAGGTGTTGTAGTTGCAAGTTTAATTTCGGCAAAAATACCCCACCCCCCCACCCCCCGGGCGGACCAAAAACGCGATTCTTACATCAATCGAAACGGCGTTTTCGGCTCTAATAATATTATTAGAGCCCGTCGTGTTGTTACCGAGAAATAACAGAGTATAAAAACAAAAAGTGAAAAGGGAAAATATCTTTGGACGGAATCTGATTGTGGAAACGAGACGGGGACAATTGAAAATTATTCTTTTGTAGCCGTTTATTATACTTAATAATAGTCGGCCGGTAAACTACACTTTATTTGGGCTGCTCAAGAGAGTATAAAACGGAAAGCCTGGAATTCGCTTGGGGTTATTAATGCCGTTCGCTTTCGGAAAGTTTTTTTTCGAACACGTCGCCGTGTTCGTACTGAGATACGGACTACGCTAACCGAACGGTACAGCAGTAGATATAAAAATTGTCCGCACTTATAAATTTAAAGTTTAATATACCCGTTTTGTGGTCTGCGAGTGTGGACACAGTTTTAAGTAGGGTTTTGGCATGACCAACTAGGCTAGTAGACACAAAGGCATGCAGCATATGATTTAATTGAATTTTCCCAATCATTGGTTAATAGAACGTTATTGATATTTCGACTGGGTTGAATTGAATACGCGTACAGAAAGTTAAAGATCAAACCGGTAAGCGCAGATAGGACTAAGTTAATTGGAAGTTGTTTTATTTAAGTCCCTCTTTCGTTCGTTGTCAAGATAAGACAGGCCGGTATCCATAACACTTAAAGAGTAATTACTCTGTTACTTAAAAAAGGTGGGGGACGGAGGTGAGGTAGGGTTATAATTGAAAATTATTAATAATTACAGGCCGCCTATATTAGGGCCGCGTGTTGCGATTGTTTCCCCCCCCCATTTTTTATTTTTTATTTTTCTTTACTTTGCATAATAAACTGCTTAATTTTCCTCGGGGACGAAAATAAGGGTGGCTGAAAAAAAAGTCGGCTTTAACTGCTTCACGTATTTTCAAAGTCCCCGAATACCTTCCGTGCCGGTAGGGCGTAAACCCGGACCCGGCTAACGGCCAATAAAAGGGCGCCGCCGGCCATAAACTTTCCGACTGTAAATCGTTGCGAACTAACGGTAGACGGGACCGAAAAAAAAATTTACCATTATTTCACTTAAAGCTGACCGCAAGTGTCGCCTTCGCTTATCGAAATGTTGGACTGAGAAGTGTACGGTTTCCGCCTGTCCTAAACCTAAGTGTATGACATTAGCGACAGCAACAGTTTTCAAATATCTTTCTCAAGCGATATGTAATCACGTTCGAAGAAATTTTCATACAATTTTAAATTGTCCTAGATTATTACCGAACCGAACCTGCGAAATTCGATGACGACACTGGAAGAAAATCCCAAAACCTTTAGGTAGGATATGGTCTCCCCACCTTCAGTTAGACATTGATAATATATCATTTTAGCATTGAACTATTCTTGTACATAACACCCTGTATATGTACTGGCTGTAGGAGCGAAATACCATTCTAGATGTCCCAAACCATTTTTTTTTGAGATTCTTCAGTATTTATGTTCAACTCAATTTTTTCATCATATTAGGCGTTTGCACTTAGTTGGCACTAAAACTGGTAATGAATAAAATTAAAACCGTGACTGGAGGGCAACCCAAAAATGTAATCAGGAATCTAACACGTAATTGGCCGTTATAATATCATTGTAATTGGTTTGTCCTTTAATCGCGGTACTGGTGGAAAATCAATGATTGAAAAATAGAATAATGCGATTAAAATCCCACCTGTGATTACACTGCTGGCAGGCGAAACACTCGAGATGGTAGACGTTGTTCCTGGCCCGCATGACCATCTCGAAGGCGGGTATGACTTTGGCGCATGCTGCACAATAGCCCGTGTTCCCGAACAGCCTGAAAAAAAAAACATTTATGACATTTAAACTGTCTACAAATGGGACATAAAACATATATATGTTTTCTGGTGCAATCTGGTTTCTGAATTCGCCAATCCATATTATACTTCAGCTTATAACCCAGTCTTTTAGTCGATTTATGCTAATAATCCTTACTAGCTCCTTCTCACCTAGTGGACGGGATTTCGGGGCCCTGAATTTGTTGTAATATTACAAAATTCCGACAAAACAAAAAAAAAACAACTACCCTGACGACGGGGACAAATCGACAATGTTATTTTCAACAATGGCCGAACAAACGATATTTTCTTTTAAAAACGAAACGAAACGAAAAACTGATTTTTTTTGGTCTGTTCTATTTTCACAACCGTAAAAAATACAACAAGCAATATTGATATTCAAGCATCACTAACAAGGAGTGGACAATAATGGGGGGAGGAAACCCACTGGTTGTACCCCTTTTTAATATTTATTATGGCCACTTCGTTTTCAGGCGTCTGTAAGGAACGTTTGGAATGCCGGAGGATAGTAGGGTTTGGACGACTGGAAATTTTATTTTCCAATTTATATTTCAATTCGAAATAAGTCCGGACATGCTCGATTTCAACGCGAGCCTACATACACCACTAGAGCTTTAATATATTTATTTTTTAAATAAAATTTTGAGTAATTTTCTATTTTATTCCATCATCTTCATCGCTGGCAAACGTTAATAACGCTCTGCCCAGCCGTATTGTTGTATTTTCGCAGCGAATTCAGAGCCTACTAAGATGTTACAGCAGTGGACGTAGATGTGGGGGTGTGTGCGTGCGTTCTGGAGGGCGAGTGGTCCACCGAGATAAGTATATGAGAGGGGCCCTTAGCGGGGTTGGTGGTCGGGGGGGTGGTGACTTAGGGCCGTTGTGTGTCAGGCTCTGTTTTGCCAACGACTTAGCCTAACTGGTTTAATTGCCGGGCTTATACAAGGGCCGGCGCCGGTGCCGGTGGAGGGCCCTGAGGGCCCACGACGCCGTGATCTGATTGCCTTAAGGATTCCTCCTCTAGAGTGTCCCCTGTCCCTTAGAGACACCCCCGGGCAAATAGGGGCCGACACCCAAGAACACATAAGGGATAATGGATACGCTCCTGGGGCTGTTAGTTTAAGGTATGGAGAATTTCCTGATCGTATCGCGCAATACGATTCGAAAACAATATCGGTTTATTTATTTAAGGTATTTACCTGTAGTTATTTTTAGTTTAGATCATTCTCTGTGCGAAAGATTAATACTGTTTCTTCAAGCCCTAGTTCTACCCAGTTCCCAATGAAGCCGGCATTTTACAATAGGATGACTGTGATTTGACGCCGAATTAATACTAAACCATTTACTAAATAAATTAAGGATAAATTTTATCTTCGTAAATTTCGTATATTCGCTTACCTGAGGTAGTCCCTTTTGCAGAGTATGAGGTTCGCTTTTGTGTAAAGTGTTGAACCGACTTCGCCCAAGCGGCAGTCGCAGCAGCCGCATTTCAAACAATCTTCGTGCCAGTACAGGTCTAGAGCTTTCAGCAGAAATCTGGTTGACGGAAAATATAAAAAATAAAAATCACCGCAGAAAATAATAGCATAGACATATATAACCTTTCGTCCATAAAAATTTAAATACGGCTTAAAATCGTCAATAAACAGTGAAGCTAACTTTGGTGTAACTTTTCTCATTTAAATATTCTAATAAATTCGTGATTTAAAAATGTCTTCGTTAACAGTATAATGTCATATGAAGTGGCCGCAAAATACATTTCGGTGAATTTTTAAAAATTAGAATAAAATTCATTGCATTCGATCAATATATTTCTGTCTACTGACATGATTTTAACCAATATCTGAGGTGAATAATATCTCGGTTTAATGTCTGAAAACTTGATCGTGAAAAAGGTTTGATCCAATTTATAATTTTTAAATGAATTAATTCATTTCAGAGTGTACGGAATTTTCTCTGTTAATTTTCAACTTCCCAGACAGTATTTGGCTGCAAACTGGTTACTAGCCTGCGCGAATGAGCGTTTTAATGAAAGTTTTTTGAATATATTTGTATGTATATACTGATATGTATAGATAAAATACCTTTCTTTGATATGTTTTCCGCATCCTGCGCACTCCTGGTTGGGGCCGCTGGGCGCGGCTGTTCCTTTGCCCCCCTGAGAATTGACGTCCATCGTCATTCTCCCCACACCTGAAACAAGGCAAATAGTAAATATTATTATTGACGTTATTGTGTTAATAAAGCGCGTCGAGTTTAATGCGTGAGAGGGCGTCGAATCGGTTTTGAATTAAAAGGTAGAAGAAGAAGTTTTCCTGAATCGTGAATATTTACAAGACGAAGGGTCTGCCGTCTCTAGGCACAACATCCTCCACAGACACACTTATCCCCATTATTTCATGGATATTTCAGGTAATTTACCACCGTATTCCAGTCTGTAATCGGGTTGAGAAAAAGTCATATTTTACAAGAGGGAGAGAGCGGGACAAATGCGGGATCGCTGATGGAAGACGGCGCTGAATATCAAACAGCCCTAATGGTTGAAGCCGCTGTATGAAACTTAAGTGGCCCCTCCCCCCCCTCCCCATCCGCTATAGTCCATGTCGAGGAAATGCACGATACATACATATATCACCTCGGGCATAATCAGTCCTAACGGCAATAATTTCGCTACATTCTTGAGTCAATTATCCTCCATTAAATTACAACTTTTTTTCAAATTTATTATAACCGGGGATAATTGAGGATAATAGTATGATACCAACAATATATTCAATCCGAATATCGAATATTACAATTTATTTCAAAATTTCTATACCGGGTTTAAAGGCCGCCGCCTCATGTTTAAACAATTTGAAATTTCAAGGATTACTTCGAATTGGCATGAAAATTTTAACATATTCAATACTGTAAGATGGACCGGTAGCACGTACGTTATTTCGCCCCCTCCCCCTCCCCGTCGGGGTTAAATTGAAAACAAGTTATCAATAATGAAATTCAAGATGGAATCGGTTCTGGAAACTGGTCAACTTTTATGGTTTCCCACACGTGATAGAGGCGTTTCGGCTTCGACATATTAAGCGAATAATTGGTATTAGGTTGCTCCCCCCCCCCATCTTGAGTTTCGTGTATTGAACAATTTGGGCCACCGTCTTGGCCCAAACGAGTCGTAGCTTAGAACTGAAACAAGTAAGAGATTTTACAAAAATTAAGAAACAGTATAGGGTGTCCCAAAATCAACGCTTTGATTTGAATCGAACTGTGGCTGCCAAACTTTAATTATTTTTGAAATATTGTTCAACAATGAAAACACGTTGTTCTATCGTGTAACGCTCCATTTGTACTAATCCTAAACTATCAAAGTTTTTTAATAGGGTTCCCAACTTTACTGCAGGAAAGGGGCAAATTCAAATCTTGAGTTAATTTTGGGACATCCTATATTTGCAATAGTTATCCTATTTATAAATTCGACTGTATTGATTGAATTTTATTGAAATTTGTTAGTTCGGTCCATGAACAGGCAAAACATTTCTGATACTCTGAAATTCGAATGAAAAAATCTGGTAATGAAGAGAGCCTAATTCAATATTTATATGCTGTTTCATTATTGTAAATTCTCGGGTCAATAAGCCTACATTTCAGTTACTAAGATACACACCCACTCAAAGCCTGAAGAACACCAGGTACATGCCTCTATACTTTAGCTACTGTACAAAGTACAATCGGGCTTTATTCGCCTAAAGCCTCCCCTAGAGATTGGGGTGTTTCCACCCCTCCTCCCGTTCATCACTCAGCGCCGACCGAGAGCCACTGAGTAGATTCACTTGCGTCCTGAATAGTAAACGGGTAGGTGAAAGAGAAGGGTGTGGGCGTTCCGTAAAGCCGCCTGCCTACAAAGGCCTCAACCAACCAACCCCTCGAGTGGGGGCGGTGAAAAATTGCCACCATTTGTACTCTCTGGTAATAAGGCAATTTCTGAATTTCTGTCCTACAAACGAGTTTTATAAAACGGCGTTTCTTGAGGTTTCGACTAATCGCTTTAGGCTCTTTAGGCTTAGAATTAAGTCCGGTCCCCCGAATTCAGGTATCAGTTACACTTCGAGGAAAGTGGAAGAGAACTGACTAGGGCGAAAAGCCTAGTAACGATGGGAAATGTTCTTGTTGTTCATTTTCCGATCTGTTCAACATTCTTCATTCACAATATACTGAGCGTGGGAGAAACGTCGCAGAGGGAAACTTTAACTTACTGGATGAAAATGATGGGGGTGGCTGAAACCCACCCCCCATCCATAGTAGGATTGAATTTCAAAATCCTCGCTACGATCTATGCCCAGAATTTGAATTGAGGTCCCTTCCACCCACCGTCGGTAGGCAAACGGAAGGCAAGAATTAGCCGAAACCCGAATAGTTGGAACCGTCTGGAATTATCTCGTTTATCGTCGGGGCGATCGGGAAACGTGAAAGGATTTAAAATCTTCCGGAATTCCGGCTAAGAGCGTCGAAACAATGCGGCAACAATTTCATAAAGGAGGGACAGGGGCCGTTTGATGTATTTTTGATGTCTCTCTTTCTCTCTTCGCGGGAGGGAATGCCTCGGCTGTTTAGAAATGGGGGGGGCCTCGTTGTTTAATTAAAGCCCCAGACAGGTATTTCGACAAAGCGGACGGGGGTTGGATTCGGGGGTAAGGAGCGAGGGCACTATATTAATAGCTAACAAGCGGAGGGGGGGTGGGAGAGGGAGGGAGATAACTGTCAAGGGGTGGGAGGGGCGAATATTTGGCGTCTAGCCGCAAAGCCGGAATCTCGCCGGCCTCCAACCCCCCCCCCCCACCCCAGGAAATCCTCACCCTTTAATCTATTTACTCGCTCAACCCCGTTTCTCCGGGTTTATAATATTTGCCATAAACGACGCGCTATGGGACCAGACGATGGGGCGGGACCCTGGGCTAGGGGTGTTTCGGGGTCGGAACTACCCCCAAGAACGGCAAGAATTATGAAGAAATAATCTAATTCCGTCATTTATCTCAAAGGACTCATTTATCTCGAATGTGTATTTATACACATACGAACATAGTAATAATTTACAATATTATTTAAACCCAATCAACTCAGAAAGGAGACATTTTGAAGACTGCCGAATGCAAGGACCGTAAAAAATAAATATTATTATTACGGGTACCCAAAAGTAATCAACATTTTGAGTTTGGAATTAATTTTATTTTGCTAAAAAAGAAACTTTAATCTACTATATATTCACCAATATTATCGACAACTCTCCGGCCACTTTTCCGGCAAATTTTCGATTCACCTCTTGAAGAACTCCTCAAGACCGAAATACATCTTATCAAATTGTCGATTACTTTTGGGTACACCTAATGTATTGTAGTGTTATAGTCATGTTGCCACAACTATTGCAGAAACATAGCTATTACTCGCGAGTAAATTACAACTGTATTTTGAAACCTAACGTATGGAATCAAGTTGTGGGGGGGTGGCCGCCCTAAAATCCGCAATCCTTCGTAAAATCGTCATTCCAATTCTTCCATTCGACGGAATATGTGAACCTGTCCGGTTGTAATTGATTTAAAACGTCTCGGGTCGGATTTTGGCGTTGCGAGATATTCCAAGAATCGATTCGTGAAATATTCACCGGCAGTTGAGAAATTGTATAAGGTCAGAGAGCGGTATACATTAAGTTGGTCTTATTGTGCCGGGCCCGGATTCGGCCCCCGGGGGTCGGTTACAAACTTGGGCCGTAGCAAGGAGTAAACGGAGCGGGGCAGTTGTTACTAATTTAGTGTGTTGGTAGTGCACTGGGGTGGTGGTGGCCGGTGTGTAGCCTCTGCGGCCTCCAAGTTTGTCCATACGTCTTAAGACCAGAGGCCCAGAGCTAATTGTTTCGTGCAATATTCAATGTTGAGATACTGCAGAGAGAGAGAGAGAGAGAGGGAGAGAGAGGGAGGTCTGCCCCCACGAACTAGCTAGAGGGCCGTGAATTAGTCAGCGCCCTCCCGTATTGTCTGTCGGGCTAATACAACTGCCGCCTCAGCTCAAATTTCAAACATTTATTTTTATTTAATCAATAATCCCCGTACCCGACTGAATAGAACAGAACTAAATCGTAAATTTGGACACGATTATAGTCTAAGGGCTGAGAAGATCTCTAGGCCAGCGGCGTTTAAGATAACGGGTGGGTAAAAGAGGAAAGGGACTGAACGAGTGGATTTGGATGTGGAGAGAGGCGGGGATGGAATTTAAGGAAGCGTGATTTTGCGACTTCGTCGACTGTCGGTATGTTGAGGTCATTGTGGATTGTTCGGTTAGAAACATACCGGGAGCATTAAGGATGGTAGGAAGAACTTTTGACTGGAATCCCTGGATGCGGACTGTGTCGGATTTCTTGGCGGAACCCCATAGTTCTATTCCGTAACTTCGTGTCGGTTTCAATATGGATTTTTCCTTTTCAAAAGAGGTCTCAACAGTTCAAATTCACGATTTAGATCTGTTCTTTCAGTCGCGTATGGGGGTTCCAACCATTCCAACCGATCAAAATTCATCATCATATTAGGACTATTTTTCATCCAGAAAAAATAAATATAAAATCCGCTTCCCGTATAAATAAGAACCAATAATAACCGACAATAGAAGAACTAAAAAGTAATAAATATTGTTGATATTCGATGGAATAAAAGAACTATAAACACAGAATAGGTATTCCCTTCCCCGACAAGGGATAGACGAAGTCTAATAAATCGGCAACCATAAACCTTACTTCCTGAGCCTCTACTAACTAATCATTATTTAATAAATTATTAGATTGGTTTCTCGCCTCATCGAAGTGGCCCTACAATTTTTGGTGGGCGTATAAAGTTAGTCTAAACCGCTTCCTCTTCTCGTCCTAAAGGCGGACTCGCAACTTCACTTTTAGACCTGCGGCAGCCCCCCCCCCCCGGTTTTGAACGATTTTATGCTTCCACCCCGAAGTCCGGGGTTCCCGCTGGGAGGGAGGGGGGTTGATAATGGGAGGGTTGTTAAGATAGGAGAGAGAGAGAGAGAGAGGAGGGTTGATGGGGGGGGGGGACGGGTGTTCGGTTAAGACGATTACACGGTCGGACTAACCAGGTAAACAGAGGAGGCACACCCCACCCAGGCGGGCCCAACAAGCCTACTCAGCCTTATTTAACTAGAGGCGGACGCCGGAATTATTCGACCGAAATGTGTTGACCCTCTACATTATAATAAGCCGCCGTCCACGAGGAATTAATTAATGACAATATTGACAATGTTGTTTTATGGGCCGACGCTGCAAAATGTTGTCGCTTAAACATGTTGTTTCCGATAGGCAACGGTATCTCTCGCGGCTTAGACATTAGGGCCAATTTATGAGGTGATTCCTAATTATTGTAAACAAATTCTAAATAATCCCCTCAAATAGCAAGATTTATAAAAATATAGAAAAGTGATCAGAATGTAATTTTCATTATTTCAATATTTTGATAATCTTGATAAACTTTACAGTTATAAGTACAATTGATACATGTATATTTTTCACGTGTTTGTCTCGATAAAGAAGCCACCCGATGATGGCGCTTTTTGACACGATTTAACTACTGCGTTTTGGTGGGCATAACGGGTGGGTAGAAGAGGAAAGGGACTGAACGAGTGGATTTGGATGTGGAGAGAGGCGGAAATGGAATTTAAGGAAGCGTGATTTTGCGACTTGGTCGACTGTCGGTATGTTGAGGTCATGGTGGATTGTGCGGTTAGAAACATACCGGGGGGAGCATTAAGGATGGTCTGAAGGACTTTTGATTGAAATCTCTGGATGCGAGCGATGTCGGATATCTCGGTGGAACCCCATAGCTCTATTCCGTAAGTCCGTGTCGGTTTTAATACGGATTTGTATATTGTCAGTTTTTTTGTCTATTGTAAGTTTTGATGTCCTTTTCAAAGAGGTCTTAGGAGTCCAAATTTACGGTTTAGGTCTATTTTTTTCAGTCGGGTATGGGGTTCCTTTACTGTCTGTAGATTCCAGTCTTACGTCCCCGTCATGAAACCCCTTCAATTCCAGAAAGGAGAAGTAAAGGACCGTTCTCGCTTCGGGGGGTGGTGGAGGGGGGGTTATTACACCGCGATTTGTGGTAAGCTCAGCAATAGAGCGGCGTCGGTAAGACAGTAATGGTTATTGTCGGCGAGGCCGGGATGGATGGGAATAGAGCGCCCCCTTGGGAAGGGTGGCCCGGGGGGGGGTTGAGGCGACATGGCCGGCCGAATGATCACATCCTAAAAACTACCCCCACACACACACACACACACACACACACACACACACACACACAGTGCCCCCAACGCCCCGGGCCCAACTTCCGTCAGCAAATATCCTACTGACGACTGTAGGGCCGAAACGCCGAGCTGTACTATTTTCGAAATAGCGGGGAACAATTTTCAACAATCTACCCCTAGCGCGACACATGATTATACCCCAAACACGAATAATTTGGCAGTGTTACGATATTGTAAATAAATATTATGTTTTTGGAATAATTAATAGTTTCTTCTAGGATACAAAGATGTGATGTAATACAAATATTACATCGATAAAACGATATACAAATGGCGATTCGTAGATGCATTCCGGCCTATTGGCCTTTCTACATATATACACTTAAATATTATAGTACATTAATCTCGAGTTTTTTTACATTATTGGAGTAACGATCGGGAAAATTTACAATAAAAACCCGAGAGCTTAAGCTACACTCACTTCATTCACTGCACTGCATTCAGTGCATTCGGTGCACTAATCACTGAGGCACTAGTGACCCTCCTCCTTCTGGTACGTTTCTTCTAGGGATTAATAAACTGCGGGAATTATTGTGTCCTTGTTTATTTTCCTTTATCGTGCCCGCAAGACCTTTGTAAAAACGCATTTTTCCAGGATCCCGACTAGCGGAAGGTGAAGAGTTCGAAGCCGAATTAGGTCTAATAGTGTTACCGCGGGCAGCCGGAGTTGAGAGCCCGCAAGGGTTGAAACTACCCCCTAGCCCGCCTCCTCGAGGGGGGGTTCCGACCCCTAGCCGATGTTCAAAACTCGACCCCTCCTTCCCGTTTAATAAACGGCTTAAAGTATCGGATCCCTCGGGTCCGAACTATTTGTCAAGATTTCATACCCAAATCTGTCACGTCCGAGCGGGAATATTGTCGATAAATATTCAAATAGCTCGGAAATACACCATCAGTCAGACGTGGATTTTCCACTGACGGGTGGGGGGCGCTTCGCTCGGAAACGGGGAAAAGCATCCCTTAGGAGAAACTAAACCAGAATGAACTAAAAAAAAAAACTAATTCCCGCATAACCCATTAATATTATTTCGTGTATAATTTAGTTTACCCTCTCAAGTATTTTGATTTTGATTCCACTCGCCAAATTTGAATTATAGACTATTCGTCCCGAAATCTTGTCCGGATCAGTTTCAATATTACGACAACGGTGTTAACACTTTACGTACGAAAGTACGGAAACGAGTTAATGTTTCCGCCGGCGCTTATCTCGTGTAATTACCTAGACCGGTTTGTAAAACAGAATTTACTGGCGTGCAGCGCAGCGCCACCACCGCGGGGGCGGCGGCAAAAACTTATTAATAACTTAATTAACAAACACCACCCTTTATTCTACCCTATATCCGTCCCCACTACGGAATATATATTGCGGGGGTTACTAGTTCTCATTCGGCCCGTAATAATAACCCTTTGACGGTTGATCACGGAACAATAGGCCGGTTTAATTTACCGGTCTTTCAATTTCATTTCTCTTTTTATTACTTCCGTGGGAGCACGGCCAAACGGTGCCCAACGTAATGGCCTATTAAGGGGCGATTGGAAAATATTTTGTCTAGTAGTTTGGGGCTGTAACGCATTTTTTCGCCACGAAAATTATCCAATGCAAAGGAACAAGACATCAAAGTAGAGGAAACGGAAGATGGAAAAATGGACTCGGTCCAAGAAGTTGTAACATCGCGGAATGAAGAAGATTTAAAGGGATGGTTTAATGCTGGACAGCGAATTCCAGGTTAATTTCATTCAATTAAAAATTATACATATGCCCGACATTATTAGACGCCTGGGTTTGGGCGTGTGGCGATGCGCCATCCCTGCAATAAATTAATCGACGAAATTACCGTCGGAAAAGTTAAACTGTGCTTTCGGCTGGCGGCATAAAGTTTTGCGGGGCGGGGGTGGGGTGTGGGTGGGGGGTTGGTGGAGTTTAACACCTGCAATTAAAGCCATTAAGGGGGCGCAGGGAGCGCCGCCAGATGTTGGCAGTCCGCTAATTGCTCCGGCCCGCTCTAATAACAAATAAATAAATAAATACACCCCCGTCCCGACAACTTTCATTTAACAACCTGCCGGCCGAATTAAAACTTTCTCACGGACCCGACTACAATTTAACCTAAGACGGTCCAATTCCGCGCCTCCTCCGGTCTCTGCGGCTTCGACGAAAATTGAATAATTCTTAGTTTTCTAATGAAAAAAAAAATTCTAATAATGAAATCTTCACGCTGTACGTATAGCATTACTCTTGCGGTGTATCCCCACTGGATTATTTCAACCAAGTGCTGATTTTCACGTGCATTTCGTGATAAAAGGAACCACACAAAGATGGCACTTTTCACACAATAACAATTGTAGTCTAAGGGCTAAGAAGATCTCAAGACATTGAGGATGGTGCGAAGAAGGACTTTTGACTGAAATCTCTGGATGCGAGCGATGTCGGATGTCTCGGTGGAACCCCATAGCTCTATACCGTATGTCCGTGTCAATTTAAGTATCACTTTGTATATTGTCAGTTTGTTACTTGAGGTCAATTTCGATGTCCGTTTTAGTAATGGTCTTAAGAGTCCAAAATTTCGGTTTAAGTCGATTCTTTCGAGCCGGGTGTGGGGACCGATATGTCCTACTGTTATCACTTAAACCGCACTAGATTTAATGTTGAAATTTAAATAAATTTTCTCGCGCTTTTGTCGAATGATACATCGCCAGCTTAATGCTGCCTTGTGATTGGTAGGAGGTGTGACACCGATGCTGAAATTCTGTATAAATCGTTTCCAAGCGACAAATTAATCCTCGGGGCGTAAAAAGCACAATTTACGGTCGGCGAGTTTGGTCTGGGAGCAATAAATAAGCTTTTACAGGTGCGGTCTGCGGTGGTGGGGGAGGGTTTGTAAATTTAGAGGGACAGTCGGTGGGGTAGGGGTGGGTCTTGCGGTCGCCAACTACTGGGGGAGGGAGCCAGGAACCGGACAAATGGTGCGGAATTACCATAAACATTAAGGCGCTGGGAGGGTGATCGGGTGGCCGCTTGTTTCCGACACGCCCCAACCCTCCATGAACGCCCCTTCACCTACCAGATGTTGCACCACTAATTAGTTAGACCCCCCCCTACACCGAACCTTAAACACCGGCAGAGCCCTTACTAGTCCTCGACCAGATACACGTGGGGTCGGACCGAAAAACAAAATAAATATCTCTACTCAGGAGGACAACTCTCACATTCTGCCCACTATATGACAATATTTATTTCCTCGTTATTTTAAATTAAGAGGATTTTGACCCCCCTCTCACTCTGTCTCCCTACGCCGGTTCGGTCTTTTCCCGGACCAGTTTCAGTAGCGGTTTGAGGCACTTTGGCACGTCGTTGCGGCTCAAACTGCTACTGAAGACGAGTCCCGGGTCTAACGCGGGACGAAATCGAAAACAGTAATCCGGTGATATTTAACGGGCGGAGATAATATTTTGGAGTTGATTCGATTTTTATTGTTTCCCGTACGGGGGGAAAATTCGAAAAATACCGACTCTAATCGCTTATTGTTATTTTCTCGTCGGCGGAAAGCGGGCTGGAAAAATTGAAGGGCTGACATTTTATTGGGCGTTCTCCGGCCTCCCCCCAACCTCCGAACAAGACTGAACTCTAATACTCAATTTCATTTAATCGTTTCCACAAGGAGAGGAGAATATTGAAATGCAAATCGGACAATATCCTCGGTGGGGCTCAGACTTCGGGCGAAATTCCGGTGTCACGTAACCGATCCCAGTCGTTATCTGGCACTCACCCCCCCCCACCCCAAACACCGAAAAGGGAAATTAAACCAGGAGTTTTCTGTTTTAACTTTAAATTCAACTGCAGTTTTGAACTCCCGATATTTATTGGGAGATTTCCACTCCGACGATTTCACTCCTTGAGGAGAAACTTTATCCACGGAGTTATAACAATAATTATTAGGCAGTCATCACTCCCTTAATCGGCCTACAGTCGGCGATATAAATATTCTGATTTGAAGTACCAGTTAAGTTGTCTCGACGATTTGGTGGACTTGCAAAAGACTGAGAAGACTACGATAAATATTGGCTCCATTCTGTTTGGCGTGAGACACCGAACGGCCTAAAAACCGAATTAGTTAATTATATCTTTGATACTCCTTATAACTCTCGCATAGCCACGTATAACCCTTTAAAACATTGTACGAAACATCGAATCGATCCTCCATTGTAATTCACTGAAGTTCAGCCGATTTCGCCCGATGTTATGTCTGAAATGAGGAACTGAACTCTCGCTTTCTTGTATTTCATGTTGGGAACGAATGGCGCCTTAAGGCGAAAATTGAAAATTCGTACTCGTGAATGAGTCAATATGCAAACTTGGCTAATCGCGCCTTTAGAATTGATAAACGGCTGATAATTGACGTTATTGAACGCCCCCCATTTCACAGAGTTGTGCGTGCTGTTTCGAATTATACGAAGGGGGAAGTAGGCCTACCGTGTGGGCGTATAAAGGTACGATTATGAATAAGATGTAATGAGAGTTTTGAACTTGAACCGAGTAATGCGGAGAAGCGTTTGAAAGTAAACAATTTTCTCGCGGCAAACAACCAAAGTGTATTTGTGTATAATTCGGTAATTAAACTTAAGATAATAATATATTTAAGCAATAATGAGTCCACTATTTCTTGAACAAAAAGATTCACAATTAACCTCCATTATGTTTCCTCGAAATCAATCCTACACTTTTCCAGAAAAATAAAAACTCGATATAATCATTCAATTTGTTGATGTTCAGTATAAAACGTCGAAAGATATCAGGAGTAATTAAAACAATTTAATTTACTTGAGCGCAAACGAAAAATACGCAGGTAGCGCCTGTAAATTTAGCGATGCTAACCCGCAAGACAAATTAAACGCCTGGCACTTCTTAGTTATGCTAACCAGCACAACTTGTTTCTATTATTACATATATCTCCCGGAAAAAATACTCTTTCTATTTTCCTATTATTAATAATTGAAATCTAATTCTATATAATCCTATCAATTAATAACAGTGGTAAATAGGCCAGTGGAGACAGGAAATGCCTTTCCCGACAATGTTAGTAACCGTTGCGGACCACCAAACAAATACAATTTTCCAAGAATACCAAATATTATTTTTCAAAACCTGAAAACTCAAACCTTAAACTGTTTCTGCGTGGTTGAAGTTCTCACAGTGAGTAACACATGTTAGGGGAGGATCGTTCGATATTTTCGCCTGACACCGTTACAAAAATTCTTAAACCCGACCGCCCCTTGAAAATGGGGTGGTTGAACGTCAGAGGGGAGTAGATTAGCCGGCATCCACCCCACAGTGTCCTTATCCTACAACCCCCTTGCCCCAACCCCTTAAGATTACTTTCAATACCTCAAACCGTTCTCCGGCCACAAAAGACTACGCGGCGAACGGCGCAAGCCATAAGGGTGCAAATCGCTCGGCCGTTCAATTGAGATTCCTATCGTATCCACCCCCGGCTAAACGACCTTAATGGATGGCAGTTATTTCCTGCCGGGGTTTTGGCCCGCGGCCTTTTTCCCTTGCGAGCGCGAGAGTATCCGAAAATGAGTTTGAAAGAAGAATAAAGAAGAAGAAGAAGAAGAAGATAATGTTCTTTTTTACGTCGGGTATTCGCGATAATAAACGACAGGTAATGTTTTTGTTGGTGGGGAGATTTTACATTTCTTTTTTTGGTCCTGCGGCCCCCCTCCCCCCGGGGAACGTTTAATGCTCGTAAAAGCGCTTAAGCGAGCTAAGGACGGTTAATCTTTCGTGAAGAGTCACGGCATTAATACATGCATTTTTCGAATATGCAGTAGGATGTCTTACCAAAAATATAAATTACTGAAAAAAAAATGCGCCCTCAAAGCGTTTAGAGACGTCTCAATTTCAGTCCTTTAGGATCCTGTTCGGAATTCGTAATGGATAAGCGGAGAAAGTAAAAAAAAACGTATTTTGGGGGTGGCGGTAGGGTGGCAGAACGGGGAAGTTTTTTTTTTAATTGAGCCCCAGTCGGTGGCAGCCCTGCCAGTGAATTTTCCGACCGCTAAACTGATAATTGGAGAGCATTGTTTTCGGCTTGAAAAAATTTTCCCCGCCCGGATGTCTCATTCCCCTCTTTTCGTTTCGTTTATCCCGCCCGCCCCCGCCCCCTCGAGCACCCTCATGATATTGTATAACACAAACGGTTTTGTAAAAATTGTTTACCCTGGACCTGTTTTCCTTTGTTTTTTTTTCCTGTATTCTCTTTTCACCCCACCCCACCCCCCCAACCACGTTTACATCTAATCGCGCGCGGGGGGGGGGTTACTTTTTTTCTGTCCGGAAAAGAGTTTTCAGCGGATTATGTCTCTTCAATTTTCCGGTTGGAAAAAATTAATTAACCGGTTCGCCTACATTTCGTCCGAACTCACGCAATTTACGCCGCGAAAATCCTCAACAAAAATCGGGCGAAATGGCAAAATCTCGAATGTGTTTTAATCCTAATACTTATGTACATAAATTTAGTGTTTAAAACTCATCATTTGTGTACCGTTTTCGATTTACTACCATGCATATTCGTACAATGTATCATTCGTGTTAATGTATCAGAAAAATTGTATTATGGAATTTCGATTATTCCGGGTTCAGTTACGACCACCGGTATTTTCCTGCTGTCAAAAGCTACTGGAGATGGAGGGAGAGCAAATCAAAATGGGCCCGCCTAAAACCGAATTAAGACAGACTTGGACAACTTTAAGATGCCCCTTTTAAGGATGTAAAGTATCCTCGACAGGACCGGTCCTTTGGATTGAGTCCTTGAACGGCGTTCCGGAACCTCGCGAGTCAACCAACGGACATTAAACAATTTTACATATTCTTCGGAAGGTTACAACTCGAGATATATTTCCCGGCAATTTCCCCCCCGCCGGTCCCAGCGTTTCATGCCAACCGGGCATAAGGGAGTTTCCAGAATGAAAAACCGTCCGTGGCCGGTCGAATATTTTCTTGGCGGAAAGCTCCTCCGATTAATATTCAAAATGTGCGGCGTTTTATCAACTCCGTTTTTATTATAGACAGGAAGCGGACTCGAGTCGCAACGGCAATGCTCAACGCAACGGTGCAATTGCAGTCTATTTATATTGCAGCGGAGATTGTACGCGACTTTTATTATTTTTTGTTTTCGTTAGTTTCTTTTATTTCTGTTTTTCCTTTCACTCCCGGCCCCGTTCAGACGTTAATATCGTCGGGTCACGGAAAGCGGGATTTTACTCGGCGTTCGTTTCGTTTTTCCACAGGCGACGAACGCGAACGCCGGGCGTTTTCTCTGAATTTCCCCAATTGTTTTTCCCGTTATTACTTATTTCGCGGCCGAATAAAAAATTACGCACGGAACGGCCGGCGTGAAATACGAGCAGAAGGGCACTCCCCGGTGTTCATGCGACAAGAACAAAATATAGAATTTATTTTTTTTTCATAAACGATAAACCCCAGTGTAGTTGGGGGAAAGGAATTTGAAACGGCTGGGATGTGTTTAGAACCCGGAATAAAAATTTCCATACCGGTTCTCTCTCGACGATAACTCTTTCCTGAATACAATTCAGAGCGGCTTTCAGACTTCTGAACGATTCGGTCGTTTGAATTTGAATAACGAACGTCGTCTCTCGAACTTGCAAGCCCCCAATAAAAGATCTGTATATACTGAATTCGTTTGGCCTAAGCTCTCCTATCGATACGGCAGAAGTGCTAATGTTGTACGGAACCCGCGTGTCCATCTCAAATTTACTATACCGGCATAATATCACGCGAATAATGAAGCATTAACAAGGTATAGTTCTGAAGGTCTGCTTGTCTGAGTTTTCCGATATTCACCACAACGAATGAAGATAAATAACACCCTCGACCAAATGACGGTGTATACAATAAAACTGTTTTAAGTGATAAAAATGCAAGCCCCTACTTGTTCGTCTAATTTCGCCTAGCATTGTCTTTATTCGACCGGTTTATAAACAAAAATTTAGTTCGAATTACTCGAGAGAAGAGTGAAAAGTGTTTGATATAATTTTCCCCGGTTGCACACTGCAGTGCGTACGCATTCCATGTTTAGGCCTCATACCCGCCGCCGTATGTAATCGGATAACGCGACAGAAGGGGACACATCTCCCCATTGTCCCCGGCGACTAGGAATGTTTTAATTAACTTTATAACGTTTGAGAGAACGGGAAAAAGGGGTGGAAGGGGGGGGGGGGCGCTATTCATACGCGTAGGGGACATTTGAAACGGGCATAACTCTCTCTCTCTCTCTCTCTCTCTCTCTGTGTTCAGAAGATCTCGTTTCATCCCATTTTATGAGGGGCTAATTTTTTTACGGCGCCTCCGTTCTCCGGCATTCCTCGCCCGAAAATAAAACAATCGGGCTTTTTACGATTATTTCGCACAAATTGTTGTAATAATTTGGCTGAAACTGGACCGGAAAAATAGACGGTGCTGTAATGGAAATTGGCGAGGAAAAGGTCTGTGTTGCGGGTTAGCGTCAATTGAAATTGAGGCGCTAAATTCGCATTGAGGGTTAGCATAACCAGGAACTAGCGGGCGTCAAATTTGTACTGTCGGTTCGAATAGAGCCGAAATTAACCGCGGCTTTCGTCGATGATTCGAATGCAAATTATCTTTGTTTTGTCGCCATCGTCAGTAGCATTCTTCTTTCGGTTTCATCGACCTACCCGCTCTAATACCAAACCGCGTTAATTATAAAATTTTAACAAAGGCGAAAAGTCAAAACCAATACTTGAATTTCCTATCCTTTTCCGCCAGAGTGTTTTAATTGAATGAGTTTTTCAATTGTCGAGTCCTCCTAATGGTTTAACTTTTATACGTTCCATACACGACTATTTCGCTTGGGTAAGCCCTACTCTAAAGGGTCGGTAGCTTCTGCGGAAATGAATCGGCCTCGAAATGAATTTAAACATCGTATGAATATCAAAATTCGGTCCAACTCGCGTATTTCTCGGGCAGTTATTGTCGGCTCCGATAGGGTGAGATGGAGCGGAAGGCGCCCCTAAGTTAAACAGGTTCAGCAGGGTTGGCAAACAAAGGGCCCGGGTATTCGCCGACAAAGGGCTGCTGACTACGTGGTCCCCGGTGTCAAACACAATACCCGGTATCCTCCGCATCTTAAGGGATATGACGAGTCTGGCGCAGCGACGGTACCCCTCATCAAGTTAACAAGGATAACATCTACGACGGAATTTCAGGCCGACAATATTCTCTGAGGGCTTGTATTCAACTCTCGGCACTGGAGAAACTGTTTTTTTTTGCAAATTTCTGGAAAAGTTTCCCAGACGGAGATCACCCGGCGAAGTACGCTGTCCGCGACCGTTATCGGAACAGCCCACCTTGGGCGAAGGATCGCCGATAAGAGAACCTGATAGGGGACAGTGTGGGGTGTGGAGGAAGCGCGTCGTGGGGCTCAAGCTTGGGCTATCCCATTTTTCGCGCTCCGCCACCCTTAATAGTGGCAGCGGGGAAGGGAAGTGGGAGGGTTGCCGGTGTTGTTACGCCCTCCTTTGTGTCGGACTAGATTTTCATCTTTATTGAAAACTCGGGGAGGAAAATGCGGTTCGTGGGGGGGGGGGGAACAGAGATCTCTTTTTTCCCCCAACACTTTCCAATCTATTAAACGCGGTAGTCGAGATTAGGAGGGCATTTGTGCGGTTGGGGTCTTCGGCTAAGGGTAGAATCGGTACATACAAAAATAGACAGGTTAATTGAAATATTATATTGCGATCAAAGTCGCGTTTGTCGTTAAGCCGTACTGTACTTTACTTGTTTTGTCTCGTTTAAATTTATAAATTACATAAATTTCCGAAGAAATGGACCGAACTTAGTTAAACTGGGGCTGAGTCGAATTGAACAATTGTTGAATTTGTAATTCATATTTATATACACGCATTCTCTATTAGGTCGTTGGAAAAATATTGAGCATTCTGAATCGAGCCATAAATATAATGAAAAATGACCGAGTCAGTTTCCATTAATAAAGTCGAGTTTAAGTTAATCTAACCGCTCAAAATCCTGAATTATTTTTGCGACAACCTAATATATTGAGCCACTGTTTGAAATTTGATTTGGTATTCAATTACACGACCGGATTAGGGAGTATTTTTTCAGGCTGTATGATAAATGATGAAACGCGAACCGGACTACGTCAGGACGTTAATTCCCCGGTGCGGACGAAAGAGGGAACCGGGCGCGCATAAATCATCGGACACGTGGAATTATAAAGTTCCACGTGTGTGCACGTGTGTGCGCGGCTCCTCCCGAATACGTGCCCGGGCATAGCACACGTCCAAGTTGCCGGCCGATTTATCCTAATCAAAAAGCGTCGAGTTCACACACACACGAGCGCGCACAGTGCCAGAGATAAGGGGCAAAACGCCGACGAAACAGCCCTTAATTGCACGCTTCAACCCTAATCCCGAAAAACCTTTTTTTTATTAATACTCAAAACAAACCCCTCATTATTCTACTCGTCCCTCCACCACCGATTCAGTGGGTCTTCGTGTCTGCCGGCCAAATCGACTCGCGGCATTCCACCGTTTACCCTGATTCATCAACGTTTTATTTTATCCAATCGACGTTTTAATATCTAACGTAGCTTTTCTTCGCGATGAATATTTTATACATTAAAAAAATAATGAGTTTTTCTAAGTAGTATTTTCGAACAATTCGTGCCACTTTTCGAACGGGCCGATCTAGGCCAGAATTAGAGATGTTGTTTCCCGATAAAATCAAGTTACACGGAATTCAGTCTCTTACCACTATTCCTCCGTATATAACACTAATATTTATGGAACCCAGAATGGTTCCAGGCAGTTAATTGTATTTATAAGAATTGTTAACTGGGGAGTAAAGGTGCGGTGGCAGTGTACTACTGGCGAAGATGATACTGAAGACGACGAACCTCACAGAAACCGGTATTCGATTAATTCCACTGTCAGTTACGTAATGCAAATTTGAAACGAACTTTGGTACACGGGTAATAATTGTTATAAACTGAAGCCGTTTTGAGGGAACCGAGGAAAAAGGGGGTTGAATTAGATTCGGGGCTCAACCCCTTCCGGAACTGGGGCGAGGCGGAGGAGGAGGATGGGGGGGGGGGGGGGGTGTGTGTGGGATTTCATCGGCGAAGAAGACGGACATCCGGTTGAAAAAAGTGATGCGGACGGCGGACAATTATAAAAACAAACAGCCCGGACGTGGGGGGAATAGCGGCCGGGATTAGGCCTCTTAGTGGGCTGGGGTTGGGGTTAGACGCCACTTTAGTACTTTTTATGCCCCAAGGATTTGTGAAAAGGGAGACGGGAACGAGCCCGCGGTCCGCCGCATATATGAATATCAAATCGTACACCAAACGGCCCGCGCATACGTGACCCTCTAGGGCCAATAAACTCCGGCACACATATTAACCTCGGCCCAACAGTCGCGACACTCCAAGCATTTCTAATTTAATTTCCACTCTAAAATAATGCCCTCAAATCGAATCCAGTAGTTTAGTACTTGCCCAATATTTTCTCATGTTCCGCTCAGGTTTTCTAACTGCTACATTTAAAGCCAGGATTATTTAGGCCTTCCCTATAAAGCCAATTTAAACTTAAATACGACTTTAGTCCGAAAAATACCCCACGGAGCTGCCAGATTCCCATTATTTATCGAATTTTAAATCCAACTTGTAACACGCTTAGATGGTACCGAAAAAGAAGTAACCCTTCAACTGAAAGTCCTGCGCCGGCAAAGTAATGCGAGGCACTTTGTTTAGGACCGGGGCTAAGGGTTATTTCAGAGAGCCCCCTCCCCCTCCCCCAACCCCTATATTTCAAAGGGGGTCCGGCTCCGTTTATCAGATAAGAGTTCGGGGCTAACCGCCCTAATGTATACACACCCAACCGACCTCAACCCCCTCCCACCCCCTTTTATCTATTGCTAATGTCCCACATTTAACCTCTTAGCTCTCCCCACTATATATACATATATATATATAACACACACCTCGGTATATATAACTACAAACACGGACACGCGGGCACAGGGAGGGCCGAGAAATATATGCAAAGTCCAGCGTCTCTGAAGGAGAGCCCTTTCCCTTCTGAGAGCTATTGTTATCACCCTCGGCCCTTAGGCGGGTGTAGGGGGGAGGGGGTGTGTGTTTGTTTACCGGGGCGCGCCAATAAAGTCTCGGTTTAACGTCCCCTTACATACACACGTACACGCAAACAAATACATTTATCGGCCCTAGGATTTAAGGCTGCTAACCCGACAAGGTTTAACCGAAGGGCCTACTGTAAGTTACCCTCAGGAGTATAGGGGCCCTTCGCTCGGGAAAAGTATCCCTAATGGAGATTCGTGATAGAGAAAAACGGGCGGGTTTGGACTTTGTTTGATCCTAATATAGATCCTAAACAGTAATCTGTATTTATTTGTGATGTGCGATGAATAATCGCTAAAACTTAAGGAAAAACGTTAGACACTGGGCGGGGAAAAATTAATAGCGAAAACCCCGCCAACGTGGGGTGGAAGGTCACCCCCGTATTTTAAAGCGGAACAAAAACCTAAAAAAAAAATACGGTTTTCCTCTTTTTCCGGACATTTTCTGGAGAGCGTGATTTGTGCGGTTTTCCCCGGCTTTATCCTCAAGGGGGGGGAGGGAGACGCCCCCATCAATCCCCATCAACCCGCCCCCACCTCCACCTCGCTCCCTCCCGATATCGTTTTATTATTAATTCCCGGGGATAGGAGGCCGGGGTGGGTAGGAGGATGACAGCGTACACCGCGCCATCCAGACGGCCGGACGTGCCCTAAATATTGAAGAACGCGCTCCTCACACAGACACAGACACGGGCACACTTGGACAAATACGTGTGTAACACAATAACAGTTTAAGTGGAGGGGGTTGAATCTTGCCCGAGGGGGTTGCAAACACGGGGCGGGCATCACGTGTAACCGTGTGCCTATCAGATACGCCCGGGGAATACATCTCCTTCATATTAAAACCGTTCGGCGGCAGTTCCTCGTATGACATATCGTATAAATATCATTATTGTCCTCCTCCTATTCTCTCTACGTTTCCCTCCCTCTCGGTCCCCTCTGTCTAATATATATGAGGGAGGACCACCCCCACAGCCCAGACCTGCTCTTATTTTAATCGTTCCATCCGATCCCGAACGACCGTCGCGGCTGCTTTATTAGTAGCATTTTACGTTCAGAGAAAATTAGGTTTTCGACTGCATCGAGCGCGCCCACCATAGACGATAAATGCGTTTAACCCAAGTACTGTTTCTGAATCAAGTCTGAAATTAACTATTGGCTTGACAACTAAGTAATTGCGGATTTCACCAACAAGTGGCGTTTTTCATTAAAAGATGAAGAGCGCTCTGGACGTCCAGTGGAGGTCGATGATGACCGAATAAAGGCCATTATCGATTCGTATCGCCAGAGTTCGACAAGAGACATTGCAGAGAAGCTGAATGTACCTAATACGTATTCAAAACCATCTACGGCTTATCTGTGGAAAGATGTTGACGTACTTAAAAATATGTACAACGCCACTTGTTGGCGAAATCCGCAATTACTTAGTTGCCAACCCTAATTCTACAAAAATTTGAAGCTCTTCAACACAGTAATTCATCTCCCTCAATAGTGCTTTATTAAATTGATCAGTTTGTACGCCTAACAAAAAAAGGCTTTTATTCTTCTTTAAATAAAAAATTTTTAAAAAATTATACCGTCTAAAAGTTGTTGATGATTATTTCGAAATGTTTGATTTTTCCCTGAGAAAGAAAGGGGTGGGGTCCAATGTTAGCCGGTGACTGTGACAGGAGGTGATCATTTAGTGCGCCGAAACCGGTCTGTAACGGTATATAGCGCGGGGGGGGCCCGGGGGCGATAATGAAATGAGAGCTTGGCCACACATGCGGCCGGCATACATCATCAAGTCGAGCCCGCACACACACACACACACACACACCACATATCACACATCCCTCCGCATCAATTATAACACCCCCTTAACCGGTTATGGGGTTTTTCACCGTATCGGATTTAGCCGGAGCACGACTCTAAATCATGACGCTAATGAACCCCCCCCCGCCGGGATAATCGCGCCCCCACCGGCCAGATATACCGATATATCCGGCATAGGTCCGCTAAACCGAACTCCGGTGATAGGCCGGCGTGGAGCGTAATCGGAACCGACCGACTACCGCAATAATCGGCCCTATAAATCAGCCCTTAGGACAGTTCCGGTGGTGGCCGGATAAAATAAATAAACAAACGGTAAACGACATTATCATGATACGGCGGTATCATTCGAAATTCACAATCGAAAGAAAATTCAGTTTTCAATCAGGAAAAACTCATCGCTAACCGGAAGAGACGGGACAAAACCTAGTTCCAGATATTGAAATTATATTTCAACTGAAGATGGATTATAATTTTTAAGTTCCAAAGAAGTGCTCAAATTAGTCACAACTATCCTTTGCGATAGATTTTGAGTCATTCTAAAATATCCGCCTTACAATTGAACAATTATATTTGAGGATCTTCCCTTAGATAAAAAGAAAGAATTACCCTTTTTCTTAATTAATTTTTAACTAGTTTTCCAGTTTAAAAAATTTTAATAGTATTCGTAAATTAAAACCAGTGATTTTATGCTTATTTTAATATATATTCTCCTGAACATATTGAATGCAATTTGATGACGTTTTGTGAAACAACTGAAACATAGCTGTTGAAGCAGCCGAGTTTAGCAAATGGGCAAATTTGCGGGTTTTTTAGCAGTAAAATTGCTTCCGATTTATTTGATAATACTATACTTAGGAGACGTGTCAAAGGCTCCAAAATAGGCGTGGTGGTCGGATCATCGTTAATAATCCGTAACAGTTCGCTTTAGCCTCTATAAAATGAAAACTGAGACTGAGGGTTTATACCCGAAGTTATAAGTTACCGGCCCCTCGCTTAAGATATGAGGGGGTGAGGTAAATCTTTTTATATTCTTCCCTTATAAAAATCGTTCTCCGATAATCCTCCGGGGGCTGGAGGGAAGGAAGAGAAGACTCTTTTATAAGAGGTTGAGAGAGAGAGAGAAAACGGTAAAAAGTTGGTCCAACTTTTTTTTTTCTTCATTGGCTTCGGGGCTTTAAAGCTCATAAGCACCTAATCCCATTAGACACTGGAGGGGTGGTGTGGTGTCGGCCGGTCTGGAGCCCAGTTAAAACTTAATGCGTTTTAAGGCTTCAGACGAATTCCTTCATGAAGAGCTTCTTTCCGACGGGGGAAAGTGGAAAATTTATTATTCTCATTTTGAAGATATAAATAAGGCGGTTGATAATATTAACTGATTGTATATACAGATAAAATTCTGGATTTGTTTGGGAACAACAATTCGATGTTGGAAAAGAGAATTGAACAAGGTTTTGCAGGGCGGCCGAAACCGGTCTAGCAAATTACCAAACCGGCGAGAGTATTTCAGAATAGTTAGTTATACTTTTTGAACTAAGCCTAAGAAAACTAAGACACGCTGATCGGAACAATAAAACAATAAAAATCCGGTATATTAGCAACCGGTCATTTGAAAACGTCGAGACGTGGGGTAGGTTGACAGCCTCTCGTCCGTTGGGAACTGTCGGGGGTGAATGAAGAGGATAAAATGAAGGGGTTGAAATTGAATAACGACGTTCGGGTGGCGGCTTCTCGTAACTGGATAACTGGCGTCGGATTGGACGTCCGCCACAGCGGCGGACGGCTTAAATAAATAATAATTATACGTCGGTATCGTGTGGGACGCCGAATCAGAAATATCTCTATTAAATTTCGCAAAGTGAAACATTGAAGTCTTCTTTATGAGTACAATTTGGCAAGTTAATTATTGAGTAATAAACCATTTTAATATGTCAGTTAGCTAAATTTCATATCAAGAGCAGGATAAGTAACGCATTTTTCAAATGTGAAAATTTGGTCTCAAACGGAGGAATCGTCGAAATTTATTAACAACAACAAGCTTTGCCTGTAATTTATACATCGATTGTTCTAATGAGGGATCGCAATGGCTCTATGCGTAAATTTTTCTTTTGAACTGATGAAAATTGAGGAAGTTTCCTTTCGGGCGCAGTGCGGACGACCCTCCGTCGGGACGCATTTTTCCATTATTACTTTATCAGGCCATGAAACATTAAATTTAATAGAACGCCCTTCCCCCTTCTAGTGTTTTTTTTTCGTTTTTTTTTTTTAAAAGAGAGGAAATGGGCAGAAATGGGAATGCGGTGTTTCCCCTCCGACGGGGGCATTCCCCGGAGGAGGATCGGCTCTAATAAAGCTATGACTGGAGTTGGCGGAGCCGGAGCCGGAGCCGGAGCCGGAGGTGGTGGTGGAGGGTGGAGGGTGGAGGGTGGAGGGTGGAGGGTGGAGCCATGCATATTTATAGATGGCATTCATACGAATTAGCCGCCGTGCCGAGCGTGAAAACTGCGACAGTAAGGAAGGGACGGAGGACCGAATCCGTGGTTCGCGTTTGAGCCGGTTTTGAATTTTTCATGGACAACCCTTCACTTTTATGAAGGGCTTTAACTGAAATTAACTGCCAATTGAAAATTCGGACTGTGGTGGCGGGGGGGTAGGGGAGAAAGAGTGGTAAAATTCGAGGGGTGAAATTCTAACCTTCCCTGTTTAGCCCACGTTGTTTATTTTATAGGGTCGGCAACTAAGTCATTGCGGGTTTCGTCGCTAGCTGGAGACGGCGTTATTTGTATTTTTACAAGGCACGTTTACATCTTCAAACCTATAGAGTATATTCCGAAATGTTTATTATATGCCCCAACTATTCGTCGTGCGTACCGAAAAATGCACGACATAAGGGTGCGCACGAACCCCTAAGATGAGAAGAATCCTCAATTATTTAGTCGCCAACCCAATACTTATACACCGTATACAACAGAAATAAATCAATACGTGTATGACTGCAGTTTAAGTTAATGCTATTTGGACGTTGGATTCGGTGATACAAAGTCGAATGTTGCGGGTGCCAAGAATCATTTTCCTATAGTTTTTAGTGTTTTCGCCACTGGAACGTGGAAAGAGCCATCGTTGGGCGGCTTCCCCAATTTTACCTATTAAAAACTATTACTTATAATACTTATTACTTTTATAATTTAATAAAAAGTCTTTCCTAGGTCATACACTGGAATCGAGGTACCCTCCGCCCGGCACACAAATATCGACAACAAAATTTTCAGAATTACTCCACGAAACAATCCATTTTTGCTTCGATTGTACTACGATCGAAGTTGGGCCTGATCAAAGGCCGGTCCGTTCTGGCCTCAAACACTATAATTTTCAAATTTCGCCCGCCCTCCAATAGAGGGAGGCTCCCTATTAATTAGCCGGAACAATCTACGTTTGTGCGGACACATTTTGTGCCGCCCATTATGTCGCCATTATGTGAGCGCTATGAACGGGGTTGGAAACGCGTTATTATAGAGGGAGTCCACTCACTCTCTCTCCTCTCTCTCTCTCTCCCTCTCCCTCCCTCACTCTGTTGACATTACCGCGTTTAGCGCCGACTGCCGAATGGGCACAACTTTTAGCGCGAAATTCGACAATGGCAACAGAGCTTTGCGAACGTTTCAACTAATTAAACTGCCAATTATTATTGATGCCCAACTTCTACCCACTCCGCCGGAACAATGCGGTTTACAGTTTTCTGGACATTACGGCAATATAACCCCCCACCCGACCGGTTAATTACCCGAACTCCGTCCGAACATTGTTTATTATTTAATCTCTAAAAAGAAAGATAATTAGACAGGTTTTTGGCCGCTTATATTTATCCCTTGGTAAGATTTGAAACTGAAGATGGACACACATCGCAGTATGAGTGATATAAGTGATGCCCGCAGGTGACTGACACCGCTACTGAAGGTGGCGAGCGTCCGAAACCCGTCTAGCGAAAGACCGAACCGGCGAGAGGAAACAGACGTTATTCCAACTCCTCCACAAAACAGGTATTCCAAAATAGAATTGAAACCCCCCGAGGGACGAAACCCGTCTAGAGCTGCGTTAAAAAATCAAGACTCCAAGAAAAATCAGTCGTTGATTCTGACCCGTTGATTACAGCCATCCTGACATTACTTTATTCACATAAAATCCAGTCCTTAAGAGATGATCACACTAACTCACGATTGAGCCTCAGTTTTTAGAATATAGAGGGATAGGATATATCATATTACCCGGCCGATAGACTCGTTTCCCTTTTCAACGGTTCAGTATACCCGAGAGATTTTCGAGCAGTAAAACTCCGTAACGGGCTCGAAGGGAGTCGTCTCAGTGCAATATTAATTTAACGACGCGAGGCCGGGGAACGTTATCGTCATTTCTTCCGTTATCTTTTATTAGACCGCTTCGCTTATCCGCTTAATATTTTAATTTCTCGGAGCGCGACGCCTAATTAGTGCCGGTCCCCATGAATAAAACATCGGTCCCCGACTTGGCCCGGATCTCACCCCGGGGACACACACAGACACACAAAGTCCCGGAGCGCCTCCAGTCGGGGGACTTAAAGGAGTATGAAAGTTGGCTGTCGTTAAAACTCGACACATTTCCAAGATCCCTCGCTCCGATAATTCTTCTCCCAAGAGGGAATAAATACTTTATTTTTCGAGCCACTTCAACCCGCGCATTATTCCTGTTTATCCGAAATTTATTCTGATTATATTAGGTGTACCCAAAAGTAATTTGATAAGATTTATTTTGGTCGTGAGGAATTCTTCAAGAGGGGAATCGAAAATTTGCCGGAAAAGTTGTCGATAATATTGGCGAATATATAGTAGATTAATAATTAAAGTTTCTTTTTTAGCAAAATAAAATGAGTTCCAAAGTCAAAATGTCGATTACTTTTGGGTACCCCTAATACCTACAGGGGTTTTTAGTTTTGAACCGATACTCTATTCATGTATAACTTATCGATTATTAAGTTTTGGTCTCCCATTATTAAATCTCACAGCTCAATCACAGCTGAGTAGCGTTTGGATCGACGTAATGAAAAACTGCTACAACAGGTACCCCCGACGATGTTTTTATGAACAACCCTTATAGAGCCTTAGACTGTATTATCGGCTCCAACTAGCCCGTCAGGGTGATAAATGCGCCTAATTCTATTTCCCAGACAGCCTCAACCCCCCCCCCCCACACACACACACACAGGCCCCCCACTTCCGCTGAAATCCCCGTTAACGGATTGAGATTGAGGAGAGGGTTGCGGCGAATGGCGTGTGGCGTGCGGCTATCTGCCCCCGGCCTAGGGATAAAGAGATCAGTCTGACGCCTCCTCCACCCTCCTCCCCGTCTTCAGTAGTCGAAGAAAGCCGGCCGGGGGTAGGGGCGCTGTTCAATGTACCGCGGCCAGAAGATAACATTATACTAACCCCAAACCCGACACTTTCCTCCCCCCCCACCCCACCACCCCTTCGTACTTTCAATAAACTCCTGGATATTAGAATATACCGGGAGTTACAAGACCGCAAACGGGAATGAAAAAAGGTCGCCTAAATACGTATAATTTAGTATCTTATACCCGGTTATTGCCGTCCTATTTGATTATAAGATTGTTCGTACAACTTATCGGTGCACTTAATCATATTAAAACATAACGAAAAGGTATAATATTAACAGTGCCAAATGACGAAGATTGACAGAAGGGTTAGAACGGCGCTAATACTGTACACGCACAATTGAGACGTGTTGCGGGTCCGGCATCAGACGCCGTTCAGTAGAAGAAGGTACGGCGCAGATGCCAGACCCGCACTACGGAGGCGTCCGGCTTGTACGGCATCAGACGCCGTAAAACGTAATTATTATTGACAATTTCTGTAGGCGATTTCTGCAAATTGTCGTTCGGCTATACTTGAAGCTTATCTGCCCGAACCATTGTACGGCGGGATTATACGGTTAGTTGGTCCGTTTGAGAAACGTCGGTTCGCGAAATGGGGGGGAGACAGAAAAAATGGAAAATGGGACGGCACGTGTTAGAACACAGGGGGTAGGGGGTTATCCGCCACCGATCGGCGGACGTGTAGTAGCCGTAGTAGCAACTACGGGGCGGCGGCGGCGGCGGCGGCGGTATAACTCCATTCAATTTTAAGGCGGGCCGCCATTGTGGCTCCGTTATCGCGGTTTCCGGCCCGCTGAATCGGCCCCAGCAAATAGCCCCTCGAGCGGTGGGGGATAAACCGAACGCGGGATGCAACCCCCGGGTACGCGTCAATAAACCCCGTACCCGGTTGCACAACGTACCCAACGACTCGCCCTTCTCGGAAGCCGGAGGTTATCGTATCCCGATTGGCTCCGGACCGGTTACAGCTTCTCGTCAATTAAACTCCGCCAATTCCGGCTACTTTCCTCAACCCGTTTGCATTATCGGTCTACTTCGGCCGCCGTGCTTAAAAATCGGAACCGAACAACCGGACGCGCTGTTGGACAAATGGGTGTGAAACCGACGTTGTACAAATTTATGGATTTTATCAAAAATACAGCGACAAATACGCAATAATATTATACCTCAATCCACCAAGACATCCGACATCGCTCGCATCCAGAGATTCCAATCGAAAGTCCTTCGCACCATCCTTAATGCTCCCCGGTATCTTTCTAACCACACAATCCACCATGACCTCAACATACCGACAGTCGACCAAGTCGCAAAATCTCGGTTCCTATAGTTGCACTCCAGCCTTTCTCCTCATCCCAATCCACTCGTTCAGAGTCCCTTTCCTCCTTTACCCATCCACTATCCCCACCACGACGGCTTAAACGCCGCTGGCGCAGAGATCATCTCGGACAGTAGTTAAATCGTGTCGAAAGCGCCATCACTGGGTGTCAAAGGCCAACAAAATAAATTGGAGGTTTACCCGTAATAACGGAATACTACTGACGACAGTGAGCACCCAAAACCTGTGTCTAGAACTCAACAACCCCCTCGTATTGTGGCGTTTATATATTTTTTTCTCGGACCGCGACGTTTAACTTGTTGCTATAAATTCTATTGTTCCCTCCGCCCCCGTGGAAATTGTCGTCAGTCGGTCTAAACTTAGAAAGTTTTATGACCGCGCTCCAAACATAGAACTACAGTTTCGTGACTACAGTTATAGAAACTCGGTGGTAAAGTGGGAACTGGACAGGGGGGGGGGAGGCCGTCCTTTTTTTAAAAGGGCTCGAGGTCGACCGCGAATACGAATTGCCTCTTTGTCCAGTTTAGAACCGGCATTTCCGCCGTTTTAATTTTAGAATTATTAGAAACGCTCCCTCTATTTTTCCCCTTTTGCTCCACAGTCAATAACTATCCTTTCGCTACCAACGTTATCAGACTTGGACTCCAGATCGTTTGTAACTATAAAATTACAAATGTATAGCACATATAGGGCATACTTTCATAGAATATACGGACGACTTAATTCTCAGAACTATCGCTTATCGTCCTCCATTACTGTGGTCATTCGCAATTGAAAATTTCGTTGATCGCGCAATAACTAAGTTTCTAACTTTCACGGGTCGATAACGAGCATTTTGATTTTCGAAATTATCGGCCCTCCTGCATTCATTTCGTGAAAAGCTGAAATAAAAAGTCGCTGAGTTCGATTGCAGCAGTTTTGTGTGTAAAACACGGGGTGATCTGATAACTCCGAAAAGATAATTTTAAATGCCGTTTTTTACCCCGCGTTATTATTTATTCTTCTGTAATTTATTGTTCTTCGTTCTCTGTATTTTCCGATCGTCGTTTTCAGTGCCTCATTTCTCAAACGATTTTCACGATTCCCTGAATTATAAAAGATAAGAGGATATGGGACCAGTATCACGGAGCTAAGTTCAATTTATTTGGCGGCCAGTGAACCCAAAAAATATTGCTACTTATTAATACCGGAGTGAATTCTTTTATGTATAAAAATGTTATTTGTCAAAAGAATTGTCGGTAGCGAATAATTATATTTTTACCGAGTCATATTATTACTGAGCTGGGGAAAAGTCTAAACCGTTCTTAAGGCCTAATTGGCGACAGATACTAATAGCTTTGCGGTATAAACCGCAATCTGTCCTTCCCGTTAAACCGGCTCTATAATACAGGACTGTTCGTTCACCGGCGAGCTGTTAAATAACAACTTTAAAACTGATAAAGTGCGGATTCATACGAGCCCCGATAGGATCACGTCCTGGATAAAACTGGAGAGGGTAGGGAGGGAGGGCCTTAAATTAAATCAGCGCTCTCCGCTAGCGCCGACCGGAGATAACGTCTCCGGGGTCATAAGTCATAGCCGATGAAGAGGGTAGGAGGAGGAGGAGGTGGAGGGGTTAGGGTTGTTACAACCCTTAAGCGGCCTCAACCCCCTTCAACCCCCTACCGCCCTCAAGATAACACGTGACCACCCTCCGGAAGTCCGCCAACACCTCCCCCTGTCTCTCAGACCGCACAGCCGTCCAGAATAAATAATTGAGTTTTACGATTTTCTGTCTCGAGACCCAGTTTCATTTTCCGACCAATTGTATACGAATATAAAAAATATCAAAGCTTCAATAGGACAGAACGACGATAAACATGAAGAACGATGAAACGATTTAGACAAATTTTTAACCCATTAAGTACCGTAGGCCCTAAATGGGGATCAGTTAATTTTTTAAATTTTTTCTGATATGTTTACAGGAAGTTTTTTTTATTACTTTCAGTAATTTCACATTATAAATACTACATCGTGTTAAAATACTTGTAATTATGATTATTATTAAAAATAATAGATTATTTGTCTCATGTGTTGGTTCAACACTGTAGTGCCCTAATCCCCCCAAATGGGACTTTAAAAAACAAAATATGTGACAAACTCGTTTTTAAAAACATATTTTGAGGTACTATTTGATAATAATGCATCATAATAAGTTATAATTATGCAAAATTTTCAGAAAAAAGAATTTGGTGCTTAATGGGTTAATATGAATATCGCAAGTAAAACAGTAATATAACAACCAACATTGGGAATAGGAATAATAAATAATGCGAAGTTATTTAAAGCCCGAACAATGTCCTTTACATCAGTGAATTTCAAGAATTTTAAGTGACAGATCTTAGAATTAGGGAGCCATCAGATGAACAGACAAGGTTTCATAAGAACAGCAATTTAGTGACGCCGTTAATAATGTCTTCAATTATTAATTTCAGGTAAATGAACGAGATTTAAATTCCAGTATACTCATTAACAATATCTCAACAGTTCACGTTACTCACGGGGGGGGGGGGAAACGGCAACGCTTATTCAATTTTACCCGGGCAATTGTAATTCGGCATTTTCGTTTTCATTTCGAATCGGTAATTTTCCGACCGAGTGTTGTCGTCGCCCTCCCCCTAATGGCAATAATCTATTGTTATGATAATGTCGATGATGGTTGTTGAGTGGGAGTGGGGTGGTGGGCTCACGCATCATCGTCGCCCCCTCCCCGCCACCAAAAATATTGGACCATATCGGCGTTTCATTCATTTCCCGTAGAGTTGGTTTTAGATTGGCCCGTTATCTGGAGCCCACCCTTCGTTTTAATGTACTCCTCCCTGTGATTTACACCGACTCTGATTTACTCCAACCCCCCCCCCCCCCGCCATCAATAACGGACATTTAATTTTTGCCCAATTCGTATCTGTATTTTCAATTTCGTTCAATTGTTTGTTTAGATTCGATGCGTCGCTGAAATATTGATACAATCGTGACTCTGACGTCACGCACTTCGATATACCCTCGAAAACGTTAGCACTATGAGAATGCGATAGAACCGGTCCTAGTTTCGCAGATTATTGAGCACTAGGCGACGTTCTTCCCTCGCTATTGTCAGTAATGTCAGATGCGGGATTTAAAAAAAATGATTTAAATTTTCTATACACCTTAAAAAAAATCATGAATTAATTATTTTGAATATAAATTTTAAAGGAGACCTAAATAAGGGAGTCCAAATACCCACCCTGTTTCCCGTACATCATCCACTTAATATTGGGTCGGCAACTAAGTCATCGCGGGTTACGTCGCTAGATGGACATGGCGTTATTTGTATTTTTACGCAATTTTACATCTTCAAACCTATTATAGAGTATATTCTGAAATGTTTATTAGATGCCCCAACTATTCGTCGTGCGTACCAAAAAATGCGCGACATAAAGGTGAGGCGAATCCGCAATTATTTAGTTGCCAACCCGATATTTTGTGTCAGTTCATTCTGATCAGCGTCAACGATGAATTTGTTTTCCGTTCATCCGCTGGTTCATTCTTGCCGTCGGTTCATCCCCGCGAATCTGGTCGGTTTTCGTAAAAGAAAACGTACACAAAGAAGTCGTTGTCTACCGACGCGCTTGGGCAATATCCGTTCAGTGTTACCGAATTCGAGACGGCAGAGCGAGAAAGTGGAAATTAATTTCCTGTAGGGCACGGTCGGGGTTACGCCGAATTAAACATTCATCGGTGGCCGAAGCATATTTCTGATGCGGTTTCTCTGGTCATCGCAACGGAGTTCCGGACAAATAGAAGGCGGAATGAGGCCGGGTTGATTTTAAAACCGGAAGGGACTGCGGCCGGTAAAGTTTGGCCCCGGGGCTTTTCCCGTTTTTCCGGCCTCCACCCCCCCGGAATTGTGTTTTATTTAAGTCCCCCGATTTATGGCGGGGCGCCAGCTGCCACGACCGCACTAACCCCTAATGCGGAACCATCCCCTATCTGACAACCGCTCCAATACACACGCGTTTGGGTATATATACACGTATACGTACGTATATAATGTTCACTCGGGCGATATCTATTCGTCTTGCTTATTCGGACGTAAGCCTAAGCGGGTCCTCTCCTCGAAAAAAAACTCGGTTTATAATATACTACGGTGAATTCTAACTCATTAGTTACATAGAACACTGAGCGATAATTTTAAATATATATATTATTGAGGGATCCATAAATAGATGTAATTGATGGAGAATTCTGATGTAGAATTGATTTAGAAAGCGTAACTGTAAAATATACTATGTAAAATTAGAAAGTGTCACCGTATTAAGTGGTAAATTGTTAGCCTAGGGGGAGGGAACACTTAAACCGGGGTTTACATAATTGCATTCCTCCTGAATTCTTCGGTTCGACTTCAGAAGAACAGGTCTGTGAGGCGGGGGGGGGGGCTTTTAAGGAAAAGGTGTGCTTAGCTCAAAAGCCGCACATTAAGAAAAGGAAGTGTTGGATTACGGAGGGGTTGAAATAATCCCTGCCCTTTTTGAGGGATGATGAGACCCTTTGTTACGCAATATCGAGATTAAAAGGGAGAAATTCCTCAGTCGAGCGATACTCAAATGGCGGATACATACACATTTATAGCATAATTTAGCTGCTGTTATTATCCGTGTTAGGTCCTCAAATTGCGCGCTTAATTTATGAAAAATCATAATAAATAAAATTAAAAATGTCGAACCCGATGCTTGTTTCTATAACAACCGCAGCTAAAGGAATATTGCCCGATGAAATAATCCGATGCTAGTTTTAAATATCTTTTAAAACGAGGGACAAAATTACAATCTTGTGGTCTTAAACTAACCGCTATTGAGCGATGACCAGGCGTAAAGTAAAAAAAAGGACATCATTATTAGCGTCATTGCTCTCCATTTTCCTTTTCCCCGCACTATTTTCCCGGGAAAAGGATATCCCAATTTTCCAGGTAGCGGCCGTATACGTTTTTCACGCTAAGCTCCCCCCGGCCCCCCCACAATCCAATACAGAGTTGTCTTCCGAATTGAAATAAACGGGATCATAAAAATCAGTGGTTCCTGGCGGGCAGTTAAAGGACCCCCCCCCCCTACATTCTGACCACTGTCCTCTGTCCCTCTTTTTTCGTAGTTCAAGTCTTTAAGGGTAAACGACGGGGAACGAGGTAATAAATTAAGGGCGGTGGGAAATCCCCCCGGGGGCGGGGAGACCGGACAGACGACCCCCTACAGACCCTCGAAATCGTGAAAGCCCTCCCCCACGCAGTAGATCCTCACGGTAAAATATGCGCCCCCCCCCTCTTCTACTTATATGGCCCAACTTCTACCCCTCCCCCGGACGGACAAACGGACATACGAGAAAAACCTCGTAAAAATACAACTTAAACACACCCTTTATACACTCCCCCAGTGTTATTTAAAGGAGTTGGCTCAATCTTGGAACCGTTCCATAAACTTAAATTTCCCTCTAATCCGTCCCCTTCTGTCGCAGGTATACGTACAATCTTCAATCTAAATTCGATGAACTGCAACCCGAGGTTTCCGCTTCCCGCCATCGAACGGAATACAAATTGATTTGATATTTAGATTACATCCCTTAGTAGGCTATTGCACCTTAGCGGGTTCAAGAAAAGCACTACTAACTCCACAAAATGAGTCCATAAAACAGTAGTGAGAAATGAACAGAATCGTTCATACCGTTTAAACATATTTCGTACATAAGTCAAACGTCATTTAATTTATTTGGGTATAAATTGTAGCAGTTACCTCTAAAAAAATATAAATAAAAATGATAGAATAATCAAATTCTGTTTGAATATATTACGAAAAGCTAATAGTCGAATAAATTTCAAGAACACTATAATACGTGTATATCCATTTATAGAGGCTGGAATGGGGCCCACTAATAAACTGCCGGCAAGATAAATCGGGATGTTGGGAATGGCGTGTTGGGGTAGTTTAGGGAAGGCACGTGTGAGGCCGGAGGGGGGAGAGGGGTGGTTTGACCCTTATAAGGGCCGCCCACCTAATTATAGACCTGTTTTTGCGAATGAACTGCCCTTCGGGTCGGGGCCCCGCCGCCGGCCGTTAATCTCTCCCGTCCACTGCAACGGAATTGAGTTAACAGCGGTCCTTAACGAAGACGTTACATCCACGTCCTATACGACCTTATGTACCATGACCCGGTGATTAGGCTAGAATTGGCCAAAATATTGGATGAGACAATATTAAATATCGTTTTCTATAAGCTGGCAGTGCTGGGGTAAGCTGGCGATGTTTACAGCGGTCTTAGATTTACGATTATTTCACATGTCCCGGCGGCGTTTATCGCGTGACTTTTCGCCCGGTTCCGTTTCGCATTTTGCACGGCTCCGAGGGAAGAAAAAGTAAAAAAAAAAACGCCGATGGGGGCGGCAGGGGGGCGGACCGCCTCCAGGGCCTACATACGATAAAGGACCTTACCTTATCGGCCCGACATCGCCTCGATATTAACTTTAACTAACTCCCCGGCTGTAAATCAAACCCTCGTTAAGTCGGTGTAGGTAGGGGGGGTACAACAAGAAAATATAAAGAACCCGATTGCTATCGGTATAATAATATTACGCTTTTATACCGCCTGGTCGGGGGTAGGCGTGTCATTCTCCGGAAGAAGAAACTTTAATACGGGAAGGCGTAATTTCTACTTTTACAGATCAATTTACAGCAGGCTATTTTCTTGAATTGCTTTAAAGGACAACTGACATAATTTGCAGCCACAGTTTTTCCAACTTTCCACCACCTCTTGGTTTCGGCTGGTCGCCATTTCGATAGCTCTATTTTTTAACTGTCACCAAGGGAGATGAGCCCCGTATATCGGCCGGCCGGAAACGAGGACAAAGTTTCCCTAACGGAGATATGAAGGGAAAATCCGATGTTAAGAATGAACCCAAAAGGAGGAAGAACTTTTACTGGACTGTTGGCAGGGGTTGACCCCCGGCTGTTCCGGGATTTTTCCTTTGTTTGGGAACCGCCCTGGAGCGGGCTCCATTGAGGGGGTTTTTGCCCTTTCCTTTTGGGGCCCTCTCGGGTGTCGTCTACTTCCGACGTTTCGGATCTTTTACCGGTTCCATCGTCAGGGTCGGACTGTAGAGTGAATCAACTTGGTATATTAGCTGGTACGTTGGGATTAACCTCTTGGGATTAGGACCCGTTCGTTCGCGTATTACCGGGAACCAACCTCGGCTGATATTTGTATCCTACGTCCTAGGTGGAAGACACTTTTAAATTTCATTCTCCCGAGAAAAAATCCCTACCAAGTTCTGATCCTGTCTAGCACACCCCTACTGAATCACTCGCGTGTTCCTCGAGGTCTTTTCAGAGGTTGCTCTTAATAAAGTCTCAGACAACAGGGTATTTTGACCAACCCCTAGTATAACCGAGCTAAATATAATACTATTTGAATACTCAATATTTCAACAAAACCGGTTATCGCAACCTGCACCATCAGAAACTGTACACAGCGGTTCGAATCGGAGTACGCAGTTTTGCAGGGAATGTGAGGCTAAAATTAAAATTTTATTTGATTAATAATTTCCGCATTATCAGGCCCCATTCTGATTTGGCCACTCATTTGGCGCGCATAAATTACCGGACGCCAGTTTTCCGCCATCAATCCCCTTTGTCAATAATAATCGGGTGGGAGGTTTCTACCCCCTGTGCACACAAAATTATTCGCCGGGGGGATTTTATTTAAACGGTGCCAAACGGACCATTATATTTATAACGGGGCGGGGGAGTGTCGGGGGTGAGTGAACGTCGTTTGAATATATAATTAGCGGGTTCATCGCGATTCCGATCCCGGCCATTGTGTAACCTGAAACCAGTTTCACATCGGCGAATCTAAGCCGCGAAAACCGTACATGATATAGTGTTGAGCAACTTTATATTCCCGTATAGGAACTTTAATACTGTCGTAATAGAATACCAGTAAATATATATGTAACGAGAACTTTGAAACAAATATATTCTGCGCCTATCGATGTGGAGGACCACTAGAGTTTTAATTAATTGAATATTCATATAGGGATTATAATACAATAGGAATTTTCAGTTCAATGCTTACTTTTTTTTATTTTGAAATAAATACTTAGACCGGTGATTGGGGTGGTGAAAGATTAGGGGTACTTGTCCCAAAGGTGAAATATTAATACCGACCAATCCGTGGGTGGGTATAAAAACGCGTCAAATTGGATCAGCTCAGTGTCCCACGCACCCTCCAACCGCCTCGGTGAATAAAACGGGGTTGGCGGGGGTAAACGGGGGTAAACAGGGGCTAATCGCCGTGTGGCCGGGGGGGTCGGACGTCCCCGGACAAAGCCCATCTCCCGTTACACACGCCCTGCATTTTCAGCCGTAAAAAATATTTACGTTCACCCCCGTTTGGTTGTGGGGGGGGGGGTGTGATTGAGGGCTGCGTACCCTTATAAAATTCGGTTACGGTGACACGGGACCGACGAGAATCGAATACGGGGGTGGGGTGGGGGCGTTTATTTTATCGTAATTATCAGTTTGATTTATCGCTCCGCCATCGGAGTTCTCCTTCAATTCAGACAGTTTAATCTAGGGGCGCTCATAAATTCCAAACACCCACTATTATAAAATATCGGGTCGGCAACTAAATAATTGCGGATTCTACTCATCTTTGGGTGTGTTCACCCTTATGTCGGGCATTTTTTGGTACGCACGACGAATAGTTGGGGCATATAATAAACATTTCAGAATACTCTATAGGTTTGAAGATGTAAACATGCGTAAAAATAACGCCATCTCCATCTAGCGACGAAACCCGCAATGACTTAGTTGCCGACCTAATAATTATTATATCATCCATAATTTATAATTTCACTCTTGCAGAAAACAACTCTTGTCCTAGTTACGGCGCAGCAGTTTTATGACAGTCATACGTGGGATTAATTAAATTGTTTACTTATTATTATTTCACCCCGGTTTTCGAATTAATTAGTGTTTGGAGAACCTGAAATATACGTTCGGAGGGTAACAGGGTATCCGCAAATGTTTGGTTGAGTCGGGACGGCGTAGACAAATCTTTCTGGCGTCGCGCCCAGCCGCCGTGGTACGGGAGGCGGTAAAGCGTTTAAAACTTTTTTTTTTCCTCCCGCCGGTTCGGAACTTTTAAGCCCCATCGCACACACGGGGAGAGATATAAAAGGGCGAGCCCGGGTAAAATGGGCTGACACGTGTTAAACATGGGGCTGGAGATTACCGGTTTCGCGCGTTGGGGGGTTGGTAGTTTTGGCCTTGTTAATGGTTCGGATTTTTTTCACCCCCGCCGTGATTCTCGCCGTGTTTGGTTTGCCGCGTTATATCCCAAACCCCACTGGCGCGTAATATCTCGCCGGTTAGCCCCCACACCCGCCACCACCCACCCCAGTGAGTTAGAACCCACCGGGCTAGCGAGACAGATAACGAGAAAATATTGCCAGCGTTAAACCTTTCGCAAATAGATTAAAGGGCAAGTCCTCTCGGCCGGCATTAAACACAATGGCTATAAATTATGATTATTATATTTTTTAGTATTGTTTCGTCGCAGCGATGGCGCGTAATACCGTGGTCAGAGGAGATCGCAAGAACCATGTTTAATGTTCAACAAAAATTAAAATCAATAATATTGACTATTAAAATATTTCGAAACTTACGAAGCGATAGAAACAAAAATTGAATCGTCCGATCGCCCGATTTTATGCAAGGGAAAGAAATAAAGCGGTAGATAAACCGCGGAACGTTTGCCGAACTGGGCTTAAACGCAGGGCCTTATCTGAACAAAGGGCCTACAACAGATTTATGTAGTATAAGTGTTGTTCGAATGGCCGGAGGGCGAAAGGGCGCGGCGGGACGGGACGGGGGGGGGCTAAATAAGGGGTAGTATTTAAGGGCGCCAGTATTTAATTTCCTGAGGGGGCGGACCGCTTATTAGCCCCTTTAAATGGTCTCCACTCAGCCCCCAACCCACCCCAACCGCCTAACCCCAGACTCGACGTACCAATTTTACGGTGGAATTTCTTCAGCTTTTCTCGCCCGAGGATTTCCTTTTTCTTTCCGCCTATCAACAGATGCTTTTGGGGGGGAGGTTTTTGAAACTGGGGGAGTGGGAAAAGCCGGAGTCGGCCAGAGGTGTTTCAATTAATTTATGGACTGAAAGGATATTAAAACGAAAAAAGGAAAAGTGATATTAAATAAAACCTACCTGACGAAAAACAAAACGTTTTTAACTGTCTGTTCATCCGTGTTTAAATTTAAATTTGCCAATAAAAAAATATAAAATCTAATAAAGTGTTCAGCCGCATTATGCTAATTGCTCCCTGGGCTCCGCGTGTTAGAACAACTGCCTTAAACTAATAATTCCTTCTTCAACCCCCATAACAGTGCTGGCAGGACGCTTCTTCCCAATAAGCTCAGATAATAAATAGCTCAGATAGTAAGCTTGTAGATATGGTTCGTTTCCTTGCTTGTCATCCGATGTACTTACGAACGCAGTAACATCATCGTTTACCATTAGCCGAACGGCGTTTGATTAGGCCGGTCGGCTCGTTACGCCGTTTCCGGTTATGGGGCGAAGTTAAGCGGAAGTGCACGACCGCCCTGTTACTTACTGGCGACAGTTAACAGTTAATAGAAACGGGTCGCCGCCACCCCCCACCCCATGGGGCTTAATGGCTCTCAACCCCCTTCAGCTCTGTCTCGGTTAGTGGCGCCCCGAAAATTCGAGATGACGTGGCGGTGGGAGGCTAGTTTAGGGAGAGGACAACTCATTCATATCAAAGCTGTCTTCTTTATCTTATTATCCTATCAGAATTATTTTTTTAATTTTCCGATTCCCTTCAAAGGGCTGCCATGTCACTGAATTGTTCATAATGTACATATTAAATTATTAATCGATTACACGCAATTTATTCTACATATTCCACACTTCAAAAAGTAAATAAATGGACTATTTTACAATAAATTTCAATGAGCTCCTCTATTTTAATAAATAAATTCAAATTTGTCGTTGATACTACACCCGCAATACGCACCTGTTATGCGGGTTAGCGTCAGGTGCGCCGTATTTACGCGCCCTTTTTATTTCTGGGCTATTTAGGCTACATAACTCTAGGTATTAGTTTTGTACCATTCGTCAAGACATTTTTGCCCATTAATAATGGGAAATTCTAGTCCTACTACGGTAGACTCGATCAATTAGATTAATGGACTGATTTTTATTATTATACTGACGGCCGATGGGGTATACTAATCAGAAGGATTAGGCCTTATTAGTTATTCTCTGTTCAGTCAAATCTAAATAATTTTTGTGGGATTATAATGGTATAACGGTGGGAAAAATCTAAGTAAAGAAACAAACAGAGTGGGCCTGCGGGTCTTTGCGCCTGTGTGCGTTTGTAATTGATGCGTATAATTTACCGACCAACCCCCCCCCCCCGTGGGCCTTAAGTGTTGCCACTTCTCCTTGTCCACGTTATCTCCGTCTCGCCCCCTCCAACCCCCCAACCCCCTACAGAGACTGTGAGGGTTGAAGCTATTCACTTTGCCCCGGTAGCCCTGCCGGCCTAATATATAGGAGCCCTTATCGCCCTTATGGGAGGGTAGGGCCGTTGGGGGTGGTTCAGATAACACCCCCGCCTCCAGTAAGGCCTAGAACTAAACTCCCCGATTTGTTGCCCCCCCTTCCTCCCTCTCATTTGCACCCACGCTCACGCACGCACCCGCACCCCCCGCTCCTACTACCGCAGCGGTTAGTTGGTGGTAAACAAACCGCCGAAGGGCTCTGTGTGTGTGTGGGGGTGGCGGGGACGGCGGCCATTCATCGATTGTTTCCTTCGGGGGGACGTCCGAATTTCCAGCCCAAACCGCAGTTTCAACCCCCCTTACAGACTGTCTTAAATTGCAAACCTCGTTCTCGAACAGTTACTGCTACTATAATTCTGACAATTCTTGAGCGTTTTCGTTCTCGGACAAAACTGTTTCGAGTTAATCGCGCGTTTGAATTATAAGCGGCCAATTAACGAAGAAAAGCGCTACGAGAATACAGTCGGTCACGAGTGGCTTGAGCGATTCAACTCGCCTTCTTCAAAACCGGAGGACAATTGAGATATTTCGTCACATTCCAGTTTTTTTTCTGGAATGATTCATCACGTGACGAAGTTATAAAATCCCGGATCCTATAGTATAATTTCCGTCTCAGTCTCCTCATCCTAATTTACACGTTTAATTCCTCTGTGACCATTACCTCCCCGTCCATGGTGGCCTAGAGGCTCCTCGGTCTGTACAAGGGCTTCTTTATCGGGAGAAGCAAGTAAACATGAAAACTAAAATTGTATTAATAACCATAAAGGCTGATTGTACAATAAATAAACAGAAAAATAGTGCCGCTTCTTATAAACATATAAAATTTCTAATTCTTTCAACTCTAGGTACTCGGTAGTTTTAGGCAAAGCGTCCTAGATTTGTAGATTCTACGAATTTAATTATTTCCATGTACTCCAGTTGGTCCATTCGCTTATAACTGAGACTACAACTAACGCGATCCAAACTTACTGGGGTAATAATGGGGAAAGTTTGGTCGACGATGGTGGTGCTAATGGAGTGCGGGTCGGTCGGTCCCCTCCGGTTAAAACGGTTGACCGTCAAAGTCCGGTTATCTCGCGGCGCCAGCTCATAAACAGGGCCCACACACTCGAACGGATAGACCGGCTAAATTGGCCGCTGATAACGGACGAGGGTCCATTATTGTTAATGCCGCCGAGGCCGGGGGCTTATGATCCGATCCGTTCTTAAGATAGGAGGCCCGAGGGCCGCCCCCCCCCCTTCCAGGAGTGGGAAGGCCCTTCTCTAATCTCGACAAAGTTGTGGCCCACGGTAACTTCACGGCCCCTACAACAACATCATCCACCCATCGTATCCCAACACACATTTTAACTATACCAACCAACAATATCCGCAACATTAAAAACTGCTGAAATTGTCCTACAGTTTTCGCTTGGTCCAATAATGCAAGTGGAGAAAAATAATTTGGGGCACTATTCCCATAATTTATCCGTTAGCGTACCCATAGTCATATTTTTGAAATAATAAACTCTTAAAATGTGTGCTGCACTTCAATAAAATTTCGAAAAGCATATTATAGTATCGACTCGTTAATATTTTATAGTTAATAAATCAAATAATCTGATTTCATTAGACGTCCTATTCGCTCATAAACAGAAGAATGACCAGGTTTGGAATACCTGTTATAAGGTATGCGAGAGTTGTCGAATGCTGTACTTTTCTTTACAATTCTTTTTATAACTTAAATAATCCGGAAATAAATGACGATGCAATTTTTTTCTCGCTGTTTCTCGTCTGTTTTTTTTCATTTGCCAAACCGGTTTCGGCTATTGGCCGTCTTCAGTAGTCCTAATTGTCGGTAGGGAGCCGAGTCACTCTCTGGTCTATTGATTGCTTGAGGGGAATTCGAATTTGCGGACTCTCCTACTGTCGATTTGGGCGCCCGCAATGCCCAACTGTTATGCGGGTTAGCATTGGTTGAGCCGTAAGAAAGCGGAAACTCTACCGCCCCCACCTAACGAGGGGCTAACGGAGGTGGCGAGCGGTCGAAACCGGTCCAGGAAATGACAAAACAAGCCGGAGGAGACAGAAGATCTAGAAAAATAAGCTGGATGAGCCCTCAAGAAAGGATTACCTTGAAGGTTTTCTGTTTCTAACCACCTCCAGTAGTATTATCGGTAATTTACTCACATCGACTGTTGATATTCCCAGTGTTACTGTCAACTGACTTGGCGTTGTCATACCCCGAAAATAAAACCAAGATTTTCACCCTTTATGAACTCACTCAGGGTCCTTCGATAGCGTTCGAAAACAACTTGATCGGGCCCATTACTGTGAATTATTAATATTGAGGGCATTAGGGCCCCATATGGTACACGGTACGGGGCGGCGGGTGGGGGTTGGTTTTGATTTACGGGCTTCGGTACGGCTGCAGGGATGATAAACAGGGTGGAGGGCTTGCAGAGACACCGGCCGCATCAACACTCAATAATTAATAGGATTTCAGCCGGAGCTACAATTTATGGCGTGTCCGGCCGGTCGCACACTTCGACCACGCGCCACAGTCCGTCCGCCAAACGCATTTGCCATTCGCCGCACAACATTCCAAATTAAGTCAGTTTCAAATCAGTACTCGATCAGTGCTTCGAAACACTAGCCAATGCCGGCTATACATCCCGCGATGTTTCCGCAATATTAAAATCGCCCTAATTAGGTTTTATTCCCACAGACCTTTCAATCTCTCGAAATTTCTAAATACGGGTAGATAACAGGTTTCGCAGTATAGTTTCACAGTGTATTTAAATTAGTAGAACGTTGGAAATGATAAGACGTGGGATATGAGTGGGGTACTGAACCGAGGGCGGAGGGGATGATACTCTATAAATGTGAGCGGGACACGCCAAACTGGGATTAGGAGGGCTCATTTCAGATTGTGAGATAGACAGGAGGTTGGGGGGTGTCTTATGACGATCCCAACGGTTAACTCATTTACCCCTACGAAATCGGACCCACAAAGTCTTCAGTAGCAGTAGAGAAATAAATAATCGGATTAGAAACTTATAAGCAGTTCTTCTTATCCTAGGAACAGTCTGCTTCCCAATACACTCGAGCATGCTTGATAATATATAAACAATCGCCACGTGATACACGGTGACTACGCACAAACAGATCCATCAAATTTACCCTCCCCTCGTGTCGGTCGGGAAAGGCGGACAGATCTGTCCAGATTTCCGATACGGACTTCATGCTTCGTACGAGTTCACGATGACGATGATCGATGGCGACGCCGGATTGTCCAATATGGAAATAGAGAAAAGAACAGAACGGAACTCTGTTACGCCGAATTATGCATGTACGAAGTATGCGCTTTGTTCCTCCGTCTGAAGTGTAAATAGGACCAAAAGAAGAAGGTATGAACAGGTTCAATGATGTGAAGAAGAACATTTAAATCGTAAATTACAACATAAAGAAGGTTTGAGGTACTACAAGACAAAGAGGAACAGTACCTTACATTATGTGTATATATATATATATATATATATATATATATATATGAAAATCAAAGACTATATTATTATTAGGAAAGTTTGACAGAATTTCCGTGTGCATACGCAGTTAAATTTTTAAGTTTAATCGCTCCTAGTTCTGATTTCTATGCATCTAAAGACCAAAAAACCACAGAAGAAACGCACTAAACCACATTTGATTCCACCCATCGGACAGGGTATAAGAATAATATAACTGTAGTATTTAATACTGGGATTATAGTTCAATAGTTTATAGATATTGAACGATCTCGCCGAGGGCGTCTGACGGAGCAGAGGGGGTGGCCTTAATGATACCAATGAGTCGGTCAGAGGCCCAGATATAATAGATATAGATAACAGGCCGGGTTTAATGCCCGTTTTATGTTGTGGCGGCGGCGTCCATTCCACTGCTCGGAGATAGCTCTGGGCTTATCCAATAAAGCTGTCCGGACCGCCGAATGAAGATAAAAGCTGGCGGGGGCGCACAAAGCATAAAGCATAAAGCTAAAAGCCGTACCCGAAAGGAATCATCACCAGGTCATGAGGGGGTGTGTGAGAGGGGGTACAAATATAACACAATGTGCCTCGTAAAGGATGATTTGTCCTCCCTCCCCCACCCCCCCACCCACCGGTTTGTCTTCATCCGAAAGCCGCGGCCATTAATCCTGTACAGGACTGCCGAGTCCTGCAGGAAGATATAAATTCCTGCGGCACCAACGTGACCGCAATCTCAGACAGGAAATCCTTTTTAACCACCCTGCTACCTGCGTCCTTGAGAGCACACCGATATGAAGAAGAGCAAATCAGTTGAGAATTTTAGGCTGAAGAACCTGTAGCCGGTCATTATAGAGAGCGAAACTTTCACAAATGTCACACAGAAAAATAAACCAAATAAAAAATCTATTGCCTATGTTCGGATTTGGATTACATTTCAATTACATTCCTCTACGCATTTTGCAGTCGGAACCTGATGACGGAACCAGTAGGAGTTCCGAAACGTCGGGAGAGGACAACACCCGAGAGGGTCACAGAAGGATTTTCCATTTAAATTACATTCCCCTACTCACTAGGCTAATTTCCAGCAAAGTGGCAGCAGTGACAGGGCTTAAGAAAAGTATTTAACGAATATTCGCTGGGTGAAACCGGAGACGATAATTAAGTGGACTTAGGTTGAGATATTCACAAACGCCTACCAGACGTTACAGTGTAGTGGGCTGAAAATGGGGTACTTTATAATTTTATTTCATTAAAATTTACTTTGAATACATTTTTTATGGAGCCAAACAATATTTGAGTTACAAATCGTTGAGTTGAACGACGGGGTTTCTCCGGAGACGGTAAAACGCCGGAAACCTTTTAGTTTGATACAAAAGCGGGAAAAAAAATGAATCTTTCAATAACATAATTTCGTGACGTTTTCCGTCAACAAAGAATTGAAAGGTAAAGCGGGGCAATAATGAAACAGGCTTTTTTAATCCGATTCCGAATGGGAAGGAGAAGACACTCGAATACGCCGAGCATTTGAAGAAAGCCGGCTCTAATTGAGTCCGAATTGAGTCAATTCAACCGCCAGTCTATATTTTTTTTCCACCCCGCCGGTAAAAGAAGAAGTTTTTTTTCGTTTCCCAAAGAAGAAGAAAAAAAATTATAATGTAGTGAAGAGAGGAAAATGGGCAGGGGGATGGGGGACGGGATGAAAGCGACGATGGGGTGGAAGGCGGGCTCAGACGTCATTCCGGCGTCCCTTACCTTTATTATATCTTCAGTCTCTTTTTTCCTGCCCCCCGGCACAGATTTCATCCCTTATATTTCTTTATCTCGCAAAAACTCGGGCCGGGGTGAATAAATGTTCGCCCCCATTACCGCCGGAGAGGAAACCGGAATGCGACGAAACGTCTTAATTTTTGTACATAATTCGAGTTGAATCCTTTCCGGCCACTCGGGATCGAGGGCTCTCCAACTATTCTTCGTCGCTAATTGCCCGCTACAAATCACAAGAGCTGGATTAACGTCGAGAACAAAAATGTCTCTGTTTTTAAGGGTTATAACATCTTATCGGGAACAATGTAGAGACAGTGCACAAGAGGAACAGAACTATTCATAATGCGGCCGACCCTTTTAAACTGCACCGGCGTCCGGTCGTATTATCCGGCGGCGTTAACCACAACAGAAGGTTAATTACGCATTCGTTAATGTTGTGCGGGGGTTGTAGGTGCTCCTGACAGCCTCCCTAATTAGCCTCTCTAGGGGTGGGGAGGTGGGGATGGGGTGAGGTCCGCCCGTCACTCACAAACAACCCTACCGGGCCACAACTATAGCCGAGGGGTGCGCAGGAGGAGGGACACCGGGGGTGGAAAAACAAATGGAGGGATGATGATGGAAAAGGACGGCACCGACAACCCCTTAGCCGTCCGGGGTTGGGGGGGGGGGGTTGGGGATGTTACCGGGGATGTGTCTTCTCGCCCTTCAAATTCACCCTTACGCCCGGGAATGATTTCAATTAAGCCCTTCCGTCCCGCACACGCATACACCCACACAGCCCAGAGCATGACCGCGACATCCTTTATTAATCTACGGTTTGGAAACAAAAAAATCCTATATCATGTCGGAACTGACGGGCTCATGCCTCACTTCTTCTTCTTCCCCCTCTTCTGGCAAAGATGCGAGGGGTCGATATTACCAGAGGGGACAATACTAAATCAAAGACTTTCATTACTGCCATCCTTAGTCATTAGATTTAAATCTTAGAAGACGAAAATACTGTAATAAAAATTTAATTTATAAGAATTTTGTATAGCGTTTAGCGCAGTAAACACTGATTGTTCGTCGGAACTTTTCTTATTTTTCAACGCCCTAATCACGAAGTCATAATTTTTTCATTAAATTTACATATAGGTCGTTTAATTTATTGGACGGATATTTGTTTTAGCGTGGATGCAGTATATTAAAACATTACTTAAAATATGTATCAAATGGAGAGGTTGGGGTTGACCCCAGTGCAAACATTACACTATAATATCAGTGATTCGGGTTGCATACGTAGATTTTCAAATTAATAAAGCTGTTTCCTATTTCAAATTTAAATTATAATCCTCTTGTCGCAATATAATTTAATGATATTTGTAACTATAGGGGAGTTTGTCACAGTGGCTGTCGGGGACTACTGTCATCGTGGAGGAATCCAGCTATCCGGATGATGAACGACAAAGTTGGATTAGCGTTGGATAAGTTGAGTGTGCGCGTGTGGTCTGTAGGGAGGGAACCGAGCCCCGGGCTTTATTTGCCCGGTTTTAGTCCGGCCAGTTAGTTCACTTCAAAGTCTAAGCCAAGGGAGGACTTCACTTCAGCCCCCAAACGCCCCAACCCCACACGCTCACACACAGACGCACGCACAACCCTTTTCCCCTATCACAACCCCAATCTAACTCGTCCCTCTATACCGCAGGCCCCATTCTTCCGACGAACGATTACCACGCCAATGTCTCCACTGATATTTATCGGCCAAATTGACTCAGTGATTCAATTCTGTCTCCACGCGACCGTCAAAAAAGAAGTCGTAACGGCTTTAAATTTCTAAACATAAATGTAGCTCGGAATTGTTGATACCTATTTTTCACGCTACGATAAGAAAAATCAACCATGATAGTGTGGCAGTATCGAGAGCCAAACTCACAAATGTCATCCAAGAAAGACAATTAGCTAAAAGAGTTGGTTATACCTTTGTATAGTGAGAAGGTCTCTCTTAATGACAGGCCTAGGAAGGAGAAAGTTCAAGATTCAGTAGTTAAAGCCAGGCAATACCTGAGAAGAAATATCTCGCGAACGCTAGCACGACCAGGCTTTTATCAGCACTTATAATGGAACAGGAGTTAAGATAACTGAAAGTGCGTGCGTTCGAATGGCATTCAAAATGTTACTCTTCGAAACTAAAGCGTTAAGTGTTGTTCTAGAAAGAAGCAGCGGAGCAATTATTCCGTGCCGGTCTTCGCCCCGAAGGCCGGGCTAAAATCTGCTCGCACGAATTCGCCTACGGGGTTGCGTGGCGGGAGAGATAACGAGATAACGAGCCGGGGGATGGATATGTGGGGAAAGGTTCGGAATAGACCGACCGCAAATCGGTTAGAGACGATGCGGACACACTGCCGCTCCTATTTCACTATAAAGTGTTTTCGAATACTTAATTAAGTTTCATAAACAGCGATTAAACGGATTTTTCCAGATTTTCCTCGCCTGTAAAGTGGCTTAACAAAAAATATTTCTTTTTCGCGAAAAACTCTTCTCGAAACTAGTACTCGTAATGCACGATTTGCAATACTGAATATTACTTTACGATTAATATTTCTTTTTATCTTTCCTCCCTCGCAGATTCGCTCTCTTCTTCTTCTCTAACGGAAAAAAATATTTAATATACTTGTTTTGTGGTCTGCTAGGGTTTGTTCGTCAGTAGCTGTGTCAGTCGCTGTTAGCACTTTGTGTTTTCGGATGTACTTCCCAGTTGACAGTGAGGATGCCGAAAACATCAAAGGCTAACAGTGACTGACACCGCTACTGAAGATGGCGAGCAGACGAAACCGGTCTAGCAAAAGACCAAACCGGCGAGAGGAGACAGAAACATCACGAAACTACAGAAAAAAATATTCATTTCTACAAGAGACGAGGAAACAACAAAAGTAGGTTCCTGGTTTTTGTAGTGTCCTGTCTCTTGTAGAAATTGTATTTATTTTTTCTATAGTATTTTTTGTATCCTTTTTTTGTCTGGCGTAATTGTTTTCGAATAAAAAATTAAAAGCAAAATAAATATCGTGCTCGTGTCACCGATTCCAGAATCAATATATCATTTAGGGATGATGACTTAAGTAGGCATCCGTAGATCACTCCGTTAACGCTTTTCCGAGAAAACTGAAGAATTATTTTCCCACGAGCGCGGCTTTAGTGAAATCGGTGGGGCATTAACCGGTCCCGGACAGCCGTGAAATGCGGCCCCCGACGTTAGAATTTGTAAGTTGGCCTTGTCTCGGTTGAGAAGGCTTCACGGCTTCATCCCCCACCCCCCGCCCCTAGCGTTCCCTCCGACCCCGGCCGAATAATCGAATAATGTGATCCGGTGAACAGAGAGCCGGCGCCACCCTCTCTAACGCGCCCCCACGCTACATTACCCGACACGAAACCGCCCCCACCCCTATAGATAGACTTTCCCCCCTTTCCGCCAACAATTTTTCCGCATCGTCTCGACGATCGGGGAAACCGCCGATTTTACGGTAATTTTTCCAAAACTGGACCACCGGCATACCGTCAAGGGATGAGACTAATTTATAAAATATTATTTACAATTTTTTTTTCACCCCAATTTTTCGGCAGCGTCTCGACAATATGGAGATAAGGAAGGCGTCATACTGTCGAGGAATGAGACTAATTTATAACAAAATTTAAAATTTAAAATAGAATATTTGATTCCATAAATATTATAGCGGCGATATATTAGGTGTCAACAAGGAATCAACAATATGATAAGATGTATTTTGGCCTTGAGGAATTCTTCAAAAAATTTGCCGGAAAAGTGGCAGAGAGTTGTCTATAATATTGGTAGATTAATAATTAAAGTTTCGTTTTTAGCAAAATAAAATGAATTCCAAAGTCAAAATGTTGATTACTTTTGGGCACCCCTAATATGTAAAACAAATGTTCACCATCGTCTTGTTATTTGAAAGTGGACTTTCTTTCGGTCCTCTTTTTGAGGATTTTCTTTGATTTTCTATCGCACTGTTACCGGTTGCATCGAGTAATTCGCATTATTAATTACCTCAAATTAATCACGTGGCTCTTTCATAATGCAATTGAAGGGAATATCAGATTTTCGTCAGTGGTATTTACGCATTTTTCAAATAAAATCCTTGTTCCGTTCGATAAGTTTATAATCGTAACGACCGGTTCATCGTCGCGGCCACCGCAAGAGACTTTCCCGCAGTTTTTCCGCATGGCGGTTTCCCAAGACCGGGACATGAGCTTGCATGCGACCGCTATGGTAATTTATAAATAATGGATAGAGTATGTGTGTGCGCCCGTGTGCATGTGTGCGGGGGGGGGGGCGCTCGTGTGTTCCACACACCGGACGTTTCTCTTAATTAAATTCCGATCGGTATCTGTGCGCCGGCCGATTCGGGAGAGAGAGAGGGTGAGAGAGAGGGAGGGAGGGATGGAGGGAGTGTGAGAGGGAGAGAGAGAGAGGGTTAGGAGGGACCCGTTTTAACCCCTTCATAATCCGCCCCAAGTGTGCGTGCTTGTGTACTTCAGTACCGTTTTGTGCGTGTGTTAGTTGTGTGTGTGTGTGTGTGTGTGTGTGCGAGCGAACCGCCCCCGCCCCCAATTAGCATTTCCTATATTTGCCAGTCACGCTAACCTTCAAAGTGGAGAATGAAAAGCTGGAGAACTTTTGTATATTTTGAAAAAAAAAATCTTTCTCTTTTTCCAATGCCGGCCGAATGGAAAATTTATTGTCCGCCGCGTGTGCGTTAATTTCCTCCCCCCCCCGTAGGTATTTCACCCCCTGTCCGACCTTTTCTTGGGGCGGAAAATCATTGGCCTATTCCGTTCTTTATATTTGTGATATGGAGCTATTATAAGTGTGCCCAACGTTACTGGGGTAAAGTCCGCGCGGTTCGAGTTAAGCTGAAATGGGGACATTATACATGGTAATTGGTTCGCCGGAGGTTCAATTTGATTTTTTCCCCGCGCAAGACCTCGCTCATAGACTGCTAATTGGCGGACAGGGGTGTAAATGCCCCCAAAGATATCGCGAAATAGCCAAACAAAATAAAACACACAAATAAAACTAATAGTATGCCGTAGAACTGAGCCCATCGTTCGTGTCAGGATAATGAACGTATTTACGACTTAAATTCAATGGAAAAACCGTGCGAAAAACAGGAGGTGAATTTCGTTTTTCCCCCCACGTCCGAAAATTAATCTTCCCACGACGGCGGATATTTTTACGGGGCTAATTCTTTATGATTAGAGGGGGTGAGGGGATCCATTTAAGGGTTTTTTTTGCCCGTTAAATCCCGGGTCCGGGTCACCTGATCCCGCGGGCGTCATCTACATATATAACACGTGTCGCAACCCCAACGCTCCCCCTACCCCTTCGCGGGCAGCAATTACCCCTTGGGGCTATTACAACGGGGGTACTTTTTGTCCCCGCCGGCCGGTGTGTTTTTGAGGCAGACGGAAGGGTCGGAAAAAGGAGACGGGCTATGTGTTGCGCCCCCGTAAACCGACCCTAAACCCCGGTCCTAAGTTGTGTAATTGATGAAGGGGGTCGAGCCAACGGCTTCACCGGATTTGCGGTCCTATATATATTTTGTGCATAGCGGAAATTACAATAACGAAACGTTACGGAGGTAAATGCCCTTGCGTTTGGGCGCTTACAGAAATTCCGTTCGGTGTAAGAAGGGACTAAAGTGTATTTAACCGGGCGGAGCAGTGTATCTATCGGTAGCCGGGTGGTATAGGGCTCGGTGTCGGGTCCCGCCCTACAGTTATCAGAGAGCGCCGGTCCAGAGGCCCATTCAGGGATATTAGCGGGTACACAATGCCCTGTGTACACTACGGGGGCCTCGTCTGTAGTGTTCCCGAGGGAGAGTGATTGATCCAGCCCACACACACACACACACACACACTATAGCCGGAGCCTGTAATGTCCGGGCGGCCATAATCCCTAGGACAAACTGCCTTCCGACGGTCGAGCTCAACCAATAACTATTTCTCTCCGGGCTTTGGCCCATCAAATTTCCTCCGTTCGGCCGCAGATCTCTCCCTAACCAACGACCACCACGTACGGCTGTACCTCGCAGATAAATAGACTGGAGAGAATATTCTGGAAACCGGCTTTTCCGGTTTTCCTTAGACAATTCTGTGCAATGTTATTCTGAACGAGTGGACCGAGAGATAACTCCCACCCTAAGTCAGCAGACAACACCTTGGACCTTGGACAGGGTGTTTTGTCTTATTATACCTAACAAAGGATTGTTGGGGGTTAGGCTAGAAGGGGGTTAGGAACCGGAGAGAGTCACTTTCGTGATGATCCCTCGAGGGATCGATTACGACCGCATGATGATTGGTACGTATGCGTGCGTGTGTGTGTGTGTGTGCTTGGTAGTTTGTCCGTCTAGAACTTGGTCGGGCGAAGTCGGTTGGGAGAGCTTTTGGACCTAAGTCAAACAGAGAGGAGGTTGAGTACGCCTCGGGGGTTGAGTATTGGTGGGGTGTAGAGGGGATGGAGAGGCCCTGAGGGCATTAAACCGTGCCCTGTTACTAACACATACACTACTATATACTAACCTATAATTCTATACACCAAGTTGGAGTTCAATTATTTAATATAAGATACCAGTTTGGTTGTTCGCCAGGGTTAGTAACAGCGCTGCACTAATAGTAACAATGCCTCAACGCCCATCCAACGCATCCTTACATTCCACCTTATCACAAGACCCAATATTGAAACGCATTAGATATTTGTCCGAAATTATTAATTATTTCGTTCGCTAAAATCTATCGGTAAATTGAGTAAATGAACGCCCATTACCGATAGTCTAAAAGCCACAGAAACTGAGTGTTGTTGGGATAGGATCGCCTAGTTGAAAATCGAGGGCTAATTCGTCCGAATAACTGCTCAATTCAATTATTACCGTCGCATTAGATTGTGCTAATTATTTACTAGTAAATAAACATAGAAACGTATTGTAATTTGGTCCGCGCGTGTGCGTGGGGAGGGGGGTTCGTGCGGGCGTTATAATTAATTTATCGCCAATCAATTGCAGGCTCTCCAATACAGAAAATTCAAATAGGTCCACTATACAGGTTTATCCTTTGTGTCATCCATTGTGTTCACCCCTTTTGTCCGCACACCAACGGCGGTCAGATCCGTCCGATAAACGAGTTTATATAATCGCAATCGCAATAATAATAATATTAATATTGATAGGATTAAACGCGGAAAATGATACAGCCCCAATTAATACACTGTGACTCGTATTGCATTTATATTGTCGGTGACATGCCGCGTTAATTTCATCGTTGCCGTCACAATTTATAATTCGGAATTTGATATTATCCCATCGGAATTTTTATGCTCTCATAATTCGGGATATCAGTCGGATTATATTAATAGCGTTTCTCTTTTAAACTTTAATTTCGATACAATTTTTAAAATTATATTTAGTGACAGTGCGATTTGATAACACAAGGGTAGTTTTGATGGTATTCTGATATTATTTCAACGGAAATTTTGATACTATTAAATGGAGGAAATGGCAGTCGGGTCCACTGGGACAAATGAATTTCTATAATAACAATATTAATAGGATTCAATTCGAATGTAATACGTGCCAAACGCACATTTAATACACTACCGAGTTACATTTATTCCCCCGTTTGTTCATCGTTAGTATCATAATTTATAATTGGGAATAACTTGTTCCTCCGGAATTTTGATTTAATTACAGGAGTCGGACGGCTCGTTGTATCTACACAACTCGATACAGTTGTTAATTATTAGCCCGCCCGTAAGTAATAGCTGCGATCCGTTGTGTACATTCGGCAGGGGGAGCACAAACGGGAAATACAGATAGTGAGGGGGCAGTGCTTGCACGTTGCTCGATGGCCCGCCGTCACGCGAAGCGCATCGCACTAACGCAGAAATCGCAAGAATTGAAGGGTTGAATTGTGTTGCGGGTTAGAATAACTGGGGAAACTCTCAGGAATTTTCAACTGTATTGCGGGTTAACATAGTTGGAAGGTAACAGGCGTTAATTTCTTTTGGAAAAAACTTCCTTTAATAGTTCGTATCGCTTCTGCTGGCCCAGAATAACATTAGGGGGCATGGAAGGGGACAAGTGTCCACCAATGCGGTGGGCAGATAAAAGCGCCTGAAATACGACAATCCGCAAAGAGTGATAAGATTCGAGGGTGAGATTGAATCCGATTCGTAATTGAGGTCATCGATCCGTGAATGCGTTTCGAAAAGCCTAGTTTCCGCCGAGGGGATTTCGAAATCTGAAAGGGGTGGGGAGGGTGAACTGGCAGTGACGTCACACGAACCCACGCTCGTACGGACCGGCGGTGACGTCACGGTCGGTACAATCCCGACTGTCGTTTTTACAGGCAAATGCAGGAAATTCAATTCGAGAGCGCTACACATTTAATTGGTAATTAGGGAAGTTCCAATCGTTGTATTCGTTGACGATGAATTCCCCTAATTAAGGAGGCCACTAGGTACTGCGGATACTATTATTGCCTCAGGGATAGGAAGAAAGTATTAGAAGTTGTAAGATAATGCAACTATCTGGTTCAACCGATGATGCTCCAATTCTAGGCCCTATTGGAACGGTTTTTACCCTATCCTTCCGGGGATTATATCCCAAATCCCTATTAAAGAAATTTTTGTTATTACCGTTTGTTCGATACCTCAAAATAACGGAGAGTTGTTAATGACATTATTGTCGCTTCCGGTAAATATTCGTTATCAATTTTTTATTCGGCCGAGCGTATCAATTATCCTTTTTACGGTGGGCGTTTTTGATCCCCCCCGACGGGACTTCAAAGGGGTTGGGGGCGGTGTCGCAGGCGGAAACCAGAAATTAAATTTTACGCGGGACATAAACCCCCACTCGCGGTCCGAGCCCCGAACAGCCGTTAAATCCCCGGACCGCGGGATACGGGAATTCGGCTAACGCCCCGCCGCCGGGAGACGGATAACGGGAACCACCGACCGAAAATAAAACCGGGGACACACTAACGCGATTTAAACTCGCTCAATTATGCAGAAAGAGAAAAACCGTACCCGTTTTTCACCGGGGCGTGGGGGTGGTCGGGGAAAAAAATGTCCCCACCCCACCCCGCAATATAAAATCGACCGAATAATGAGTCTAATCCATTTAGAAGGGTGGCCGTTTTTGGCCGTGTTTTGTTGTGTTTGTCCCTCTTGGTCTCTCTCTCTCCGGCTCTTTTTTTTTTTTTAATTCTTCTTTGTTTGGTTGTTGATAGCGCACTGGGCCCTGTAATCGGTACCGTTTTAATTTTTCAGTCCGCCGGCGCGGGCGACCGGTAAATTTTGTTGTCGGAGAAAAATGCAGCGTGGCCCACGTTTTCACCCCCAATCCCCGCCGGTTTTTTCCACGGCTGATTCGGCGCTATTTAGGACAAACACGTAGCGCAGAGATACAATGTTGGTTTGAGGGGATACGTTTTTTTTTAACTTCTTTTTTATTGCAGAATCAACAATCGAGACATAGGATTTAAGTTGAGCTGACTTGCTATTCTAAACGGAGAAGATCTCTGGGACACGGCGGTGTTTAAGCCTTCGGGGACGACAGAGATTTATGAAGAATGCGATTGGAAAAACACCGTGAAGCATTGAGGACGGTTTAGAGGACTTTCGATTGGAATATTGAGAGCGAATGCCAACCAGAAGTAAGAATGAACTATTGAAAAATATAAGTAGACGCGTCGAGGCCCAGGGGGTGTAATTTTCGTGCGTTCCCGGCCCTGAATTCTTCGTTGTTATCTGTAGGGGGGAACAAAAGTTTCCAGTTTGTTTGTTTCGAGTAAACGACAATTGTAATTTAGCTGGGGCAGGAGGAGACTCGCTTTTCAAAAGCGCCGGTGAAATACAATGGAAACAATGGCCCTCCATCTGATACATGCCGCCGTCATTACAGTGCTTTATTTGTAATTAAGTTGATTGTAGATATAAATCCTTCTACTTGCGGTATCGCTAGCACAATGGAGGGACACCGTCGCTCCTACACTTTTGCCCGCATCGTGAATATAACACAGTTAAAGATTTGCTTTCAAACTGTCCGGCGACTGATTTTTTAAAAATTGAAGGTCCGAATTAAATGATTACCTCTTCACCGTATTTGAAAATAATCAAATTTTACGAAAAACAGTGGAAACCATGGACACATGTGGAGGTATATTAAACAGTTTTGAAAACAACAAAAAATCTTTCAAAATTCTTGGTGAGAGGAGAAAATGTGTGGTAATTGTAAAAAGAAAACCTATTGGACATCACCAAAATTAATTCAGATCGTAAAATCGGCAAAAATCTATTTGAAAAACTCTGGAATATATGTTGAAATTGTGATATTCACCTATTCTGTCCATTTGAATTTTTTTTTGTAAGCGTGATTGATTATTTTCAATGAATTAAAAAAAAATTTACGGTTTTCGTAGATTCTCAGGCGTACTCCCTAATTCATTTTCTAAGAATTTTACCAGCGTCCTCAATTTTAAGGAATGATATTTTCACATTTCTAATCAATATTGGTAATTATTGACCGCCTATTTTGAATGCTCTATGCTTTTCAAACATTACTATTTTTTCCACAAATTCCACGATTTTCAATATCTCATCTCATCAAATTACCTAAAATATTTTGAATCAATTTTCTCCACGATTTTCAAAAAGGTTGAACCTCAACGGCAATATTGTCGTTTTCATATTTCCACCGATTTTCGCGATCGAGCGGCGAATATAATTTAATTCGGTCGATCCCCCCCGTGCTGTGGAGGTTTGCGGGATGGATTTAAGGGGCGGAAAAACCACCCTCGGCCGCCCCAGCGCCAGTTGACATTTTCGAGAAAGCCGAATTAACCGAGGGCGGAGGCTGTGATGGCCGATCAAACTTCCTTCAAATTAGGGCCCCCCCCCCTTTTCCGGTTTCAACTTCAATTAGTGGCCCCGTCACACTTTACGATTTAATCGCAGTTATCGACAAAAAATATTTTTTAAAATCTTGACGGCTTTAAAAAGAAAAGGGCTTATTATTCGGATTTACGTCCCTTGTGTCCTTTTAATAAAATTATAAAATATAATTCAGTATAATTATATTGCACAGACACAAACACTATAAAGAGTTGAAGAGTTGTTTTTTATTTAGTGTTCCTTATTCATTAATTTTAATACTTTCAAATTTAAAAGTCTACTTTTGAGGGAATATTTATATCTAATTGTCTTCGTTTATCTTAAAATTTCCTAAGTGGTGAATATTTGTTAATACACGTCCAAATTCTAAATACGAAGTCAACGTCTCAGCAACATCGTCCCCGATTTCCACCGTCGTTTTTCAACAGTGCGGATGATTTTCCGGAATATTTCTCTCGTAAAAAGTCCTGGCCAGGTAAACCTGCGCTACAAGCCCGAACTTCTGGCCTAAACACTGTGTACCGTTCGATAACCTTTCTTCGGATCTGTCGTAAACAGACCGAGAACGGTCGATTGGCTATTTATTAAAACGGGGAGGGAGGGGAGGTGGTGGTGGATTTGAATCCAGTTAGAGGCTAACCGGAACATCCTCGTATCAGTGTCAGTGTCAGTGTCACTTCCAATTTGTCAGGCCCCGATTTCCATGCGGCGGCGGCGGCGGGGAGGAGGAGGGGTTGAAGTGAGCGAGCCGGATTAATAGAGCGCGATACGCCGGACAGGTGCTAGGGGATGGAGGGTGAAGAGGTGGGGGGTGGGGGGTGGGGTACGTTTCCCAATTGATCGCCCCATTATTACGGCCACGGACGCGGTACGTATCACTTAATTACCGCGTGAAATGAATCCGACCGCAAGCGGGAAAATTGACTCGACGGGGGAATAATGGGGGCTGCGGGAAACTCGGGGTCGAATAATTGATAATCGCGGCAGAGCGCATTACAGACGGTGGCGGCGAAAATTACGGACACATGCATATATAAAACTTTATTTTCGAATACCTGTTTTGAGACTGTGGAATACGGCGGGTTCGGTTTTTACAGTAAGTACGGCGCACCTGATGCTAACCCGCACAACTGTCGTGTATTGCGGGCGTAGTATCGGGGGAAAAATTAATATAATTAAATTTTAATTAATTAAATCAACTGGCAGTATTGAGAGCAACACTTTCTCACATCCGGATGAAATATACTTCGTTCAGCTCGGCATTTGTGAACTGTTTTTTAAACCGGATTTTCCTTCTGCTCATTACTCGAACGCGATCCGATGACAACGGCGTATATACGCAGTGCAAACACCGCCAGAGGCACAGAGCGTCATAACCAGAAACGTCTAACTGTGAGTCATGGGCCGGAAGAGGGAACATCGGCTTTCTAATTGGCAGTGAACATTCATTAGAAACGGTACGGGCGTGGGTGGGTAATAGAGGCTATTGCACATAAGCCGGGCTCCGGCTTCGGTTAAGCCCGCCTCCACCGGTCCCCCAATTACCCTAAATCCATCTCGGCAGGGACCCTCTAAATTAAGCACGCCATCAATCTTTAATTTGCTCGACACACAGGCGGGCACTGGCCCGCATAGTCTGAACATATTCTGAAATTAAACGCTTCGGCTTCGGCCTTTAATTATTAAACGCACCAAACCGAAAACAGTGAATTTCCTATCGGTATTAATTTTTGGTTAGGCATCCGTTAGAAATACCTAATCATCTCCGCCGGCAGATAATGAAGTGGGCCCATCGGGTAATTACCGGGCGTTAACCGGCGACCCTTATTCGTGTGGCCCACACACGCCCCCCCTATCCAACTACCCTTAAATCCGAGCGCACAACCTGAATTATTTTAATACCACCCCTTTGCCCTTGTCCGATACTCCGCGTTGGATGCAATTTAGCGGAAAATACTTACTGGATAAAAAAATATACTATGACTATATAATATCGGTTTTTATATAATGTACAGTCCTGTACAAAAAAATAAACCTAATATTCAATTAATTGTCTCTTACACGAGTATTTCATAGATTGGCCTCCTGCCATCATCAGTAGTGGGTTAGGATCGATGTCCCGAAAGGGTTGGTGTATATAATTTGATTAGTAATAATTTTCCTCTTGCGTAGAGGATTGTGAAGCTGAAAAATGACAGAGCTAAAACGTTTAAAAATAAAAGATAACGGGTAAAATATTTCCTCGCAAACCGATTGTTTTCCGGCGCAGAGGGTTGAAAACTAGGATCTGAGCAGCGATCGAGACCGGTCGGTCTGTTTATTCGATAGTGGCCGGCATCGAATAACCGGCGGGGGTTTAATTTTAATTTGAAGAACAGACCGAGCTTGGGCGGGGGCCCAACGGGGCAATATTTGAGAGGAGGCCGGTTATACCAATTAGAGGGCGGTGCCGGTACAGCTGGCCCCGGTATCATACCCCAGCAACGGCACCTCGCACACCGACCGTTACCCCCCAACCATCCCCCCAAAACCTCATCAAATACAATTGCCAGAATCTGAATTTTCAATTATCATATGAACTCGCGTAAACCATTATTAACTGACTCCAGACATGTATATTTTCCATTTTTTTATAAAATTGGAAAACAATGAGTGTACACAAAAATAACAGTTGGGGTCTATAATTCTGAATGCCTAAGTTTGATCAATTTATAACCCACTACATTTGGAAAACTTTAGTTTTACTAACGTCTTTTTTTTGTTTATAGTGCACCCAGTTTCTTAGACTATTTTGCACTCGTTTTCGCCGTATATATTTTTGTTTCCATGCTTTGTTAAATGTTTATATCGAGTTGTATATTTTTCATCTTCTAAAAATCGTAGTAGTGTCTTTATTGATTCGGCTGTATTATTTAATATTGTTTCCAGTGTTCTCGGTATTTGTGTCGGCCACTATTCATTGTATTGGGGGCATCTTTCCAGTATAAATTGTACTGTTAGTCTTGTGGGTGTCTCTTTTACTGTTAGTAAAAGGTATGCGTGCTATGTGACCTGTTCTTAGTCTGTTCAGTGCGATTTGTTGTCTGTTCGTGCCTACTGGGGATTCCGAGTATATACTGTCTGTTTTAATGGTTCTCAGTTTATTACCAAGTACGGTTATCCAATCGTCATTTTTCCAGGTTTCTTTTATCTTTTTATGTATTCTGTGGCTATTTGTCTTTTCCAGTCCTGTCTCTATTGTAGTCTCAAGTTAGTTGTTTCCTTTACTAACGTCTCAAACGCTATTTGGCCCAGATAATAACAAATGAGGAATATAAGAGAAAGTGCAACAGACAGTTGAAATATCCACTCGGTTTTTTCGACTTAACCCAGACCGGTTTCGGCCAGCGTCAAAGAATAGAGGGCGGCGCGCCTAGAAACTGTTGTACAACTGTTTTATATAATAGACTGGGGAGAAAATTGACAGGAATCAAGATTCTAGTTGTCAGCGATTTAGGAATCGGATCGGCGTTTAAACGGAGGCCACTGTTTTGCCCCACCGAACCGTGGAGCGCTTAATTGTGCGAATATAACCGGCATGAATTATTCATCAGCTGCAGGCACCGGCCCCACCCTCCCTCCCTCCATCCCTTATCTCTCCTCTGCCGCCCCCTCCCCTCTCTCTCTCTCTCTCTCTCTCTCTCTCTCTCTCTCTCTCTCTCTCTCTCTCTCCTCTCTCTCTCTCTCTCTCTCTCTCTCTCTCTCTCTCTCTCTCTCTCTCTCTCTCTCTCTCTCTCTCCGTGTAATTCGATAGTGAGCTAACGCAGTTAGCCGACGCCTAATTGCAGGCCAGGAGTCGGTGCCCTCACAAGTCGGACCTCACTCCAACAAGGGTTAAGAGTTAATAACACTTATTTCGCCTGTCTTCCCGCTACCATAAATTGTACGGCGGCATCGGCGTAATTTCAAAACCTTAAAAAATCTAAGTATTCGCCCGGAGATTTTATTCAGAGTACAGGAATCCCTCGATTACACCTTGAGATACACCGATATATAACCCAAACAGCACTATTAATTATGATGAATACAGAAAAGAGTTTAAAAATATCACTAAAATTACACCTATAATTCTTGACTTATTAAAGGTTTTTTCTGTGCATTTATTTATTGCGCAATTGTGCAAAAGTCTATTATTTTTCTTTCGGTATTTTGGTCATTGCTTAGTACTTTTTGTCATTTCTGTCTCTCCTAGTTCTTCTGTATATTTCTTGCGATAATATATAGTTGATATAAAGTGTACTAATCAAAACATATAAAGGAATTAATTAAAAGCGGAATAAGTCGAGGGTTCATGGGCTCCTCACGTCCGACTGTTTGAAATTCGCAACCGATCGGTAATTTCTGTCCAACTGACTCGATATAATTCGGTTTTGGAGTTTGTTGACGTTATTATCCAGGGCGAGACGCCCGTGGAACGTTAACGCGGGCACCAAGTTGGTTGTATACTATGCGGCCTCCCTCCAATATCCCTCCCTCACTCCCTCCTCCCTCCAATATCCCTCCAATCAACGTCAAACTAACACCGGCCAGCGCTGACACCCGCAGCACGATAATGAGCTCCGCTGAATGCCACAACTTAACAGATTTAGAACATTCCCAACGTGGGACGAGAGTAAGCCACTACCGAATAACAACTACAGAGGGAGATCTGTATACAGGGGATGATCCCATCGACGCCACTATAATATATCGAAAATGTATGATTCAAAGCCAGTAACAATCATACCCTGTCTGTTCGATAGTTTGTCATCATTTGACGTTTTGCTTTATTTTTATTTTCGCGAAGGTAAAGAGGCATCAAAAAATTACGCAAAGTTATACCTTGAAAGAACGTCACTGTACAAACTGGTCTGCTAAATTTCTGCTAAATAAAGTCCGTAATAGATAAACTAAATGCATCCCATACTTGCATTTAAAACAATTTGAAACATATTCCGCAATTATTTAGTTGCCAACTAATATATATATATATATATATATATATATATATATATATATATATATATATATAATGCTACCATTGATGGGGAGAAGCCAAAACCGTTCTAGCGTAGGACTATATTGCCAGAGGCGATATTTTCATACCCTCACGACTACCAAACAGATAATCTGTTCCCGTATTGTAACCGTCAAGAGCAGAAGGAAAAACATTGCTTTTGTCAATGAGCTCAGATTAAGCGGATCAATTATTTTTTTCTCGCGTTAACTAAACAGGATTAGGGTGAGGTTTATAAAGGATATAATCAAAATGTGCCGGTTGGTTTGGCAGGAATTAGCCGCGGACGAGTTGGCCCTTTGGGGCCGGCGTCCCTGCCAGAGGAAGAAAGGGGTGTGGACCACCCCAAAACTAAGTCGGGGGGAGAAACAGTCGGTAATGAATACGAGCATTATCGATTCCGCTTCTGTCGGCTGTTGTTGTCGCCGTCTGTTCTACCGTAGACGGCGGAAACCCGGCACCAGAGAGAGAGAGAGAGAGAGAGAAACCGCAAACGCGCCATTATTCAAATGCCCTGCTCAATTTGCGGATTATAAATGAGACCGATAGCGTGGCGACAGAGGGCTTCGCGCGCCTAAGTAAGTAAACGTAGTGGTGATTTTTTTTTTGAACATTTATTGTACTGTAAGTTCGTGGTGTTTCTGTCTCCTCTCGCCGGTTCGGTCTTCTGCTTAGACCGGGGTTTCGGCCGCTCGCCATCTTCAGTAGCGGTGTTATTGTCACTGTCGGCACTTTGGATGTTTTTCGTGGGGCATCCCCACTGCAGTGTTACTTTTACTTGAATGGATTAGAGGTCTAATAGATAACTATCAAACTCGACGGTACAAGTGAAAGTAACAGTGCAGTGAGGATGCCCCAGGAAAAACATCCAAAGTGCCGACAGTGACAGTGACACCGCTACTGAAGATGGCGAGCGGCCGAAAAACCGGTCTAGCGAAAGACCGAACCGGCGAGAGGAGACAGAAACACCACGAACCTACGGTAGTCCAACCCCTCGCAGACCGCAAAACAGGTATATTAAACTATTTATTTTACTGTACAATCACCCTTTAGAGCTATAGGAAAGAATAATGAATCCGCTCAATGATGGCACTTTTGAAGTGTATCCGGGCTACAGACGATCTCTAGGCCAGGGACTTCTAGGATGACGGTAATGAAACTTTAGGAATCGAAAAGAATACAAGAATTAAGACATAAATTTTTCTATTATCCGCTGAATTCAATACTTATTGCCCGGTTTAACATTTCAGATTTACCCTAACCTCCTTTCCTAACTTCCTGTGACCTTACGAAAGTGGGTCGTAACGGAAGATAAAGGGTTTGGGACAATGGCAACGATTTGGTCTAATGTCGGGATGTAAGTAACGTCGGGGCGTTCTAACATACACTTCATTACATATCATTCTATATCATGCGTGTGTGTGTGTGTGTGTGTGTGTGTAGGGGGTTGTACACGAGAGAAATGTGTCTCAGGTGTGAATAATGGAAGGTTAGGTATGGAGGGGGTGGATCGGGTTTTGACTAATAGGGGGGGGGGTGCGTCATCCCCGCCGGACAAAGCCCCCACAAATCACATTTCCGTCCGCCCTAACCGCCGTCACAAACTGTTTTCCCGCCGTTCATAATAACAACAGGGTTACTTCAATATTTTACTTGCGTTACTAACAATTGGAGTCGGTAAAGGATGCCGTATGATACTGTCGATGCACCCCCACACAGGGGCGATATAATTTCATAAATCTCGGGTTGGAAATTTATATTTCATTCTCTTTTTTCCAGATATAATCCCGATGACCTAAAAACTGGGAGAAGGGATAAACGAGGGGGCGGAAGTACGGGGAAGAGTTGGGAAGAGTGATGTTGCGGAAGGGTTGCGGAGATAAAGCGGGTTTTGTGCGAGCTGGACACAGAAGCCAGCCACCCCCTTCCTGGAGGGGGCTGGTTTTGGCTATTAGTCAAAAAACCCACCCCCTCCCACAACCGACCACAGAGAGGTACCATTATTCACACCTCTAGCCCTCTTCTGATAGACCACGTCACGAGGGGTAGGCCGCTCATTAGCGACCGACCGCGTACCCCCACCCGAAACCATTTCACCGAAACCGCGACAATAGAGATTTTTTTTTATTCATTCCACTCTGGCGATGTCCTAGAGTTACCCTACCGGCCGCTAATTAATCCTCTCTCCTCAGCAATAATACAATAGCAACAGGGTGATTCTTCCCGAATAATATTTAATTAATTTTTTAACACATAAAACTTTTATTTTATGACCCCAGTCTTCAGGTACTGCAGAAACCGGTCTACCAGGTAGGGTGATATGACGCTTATCTCGGAAACGAGGAGGAAGCTGTCCTCTCTAAAAAATATTTTTTCAATAGTGAAATTGGAAAATCAGCGAGAACATTTCGAGGCGGTATTCGAGACATGGAGAAACAGTTATTTTGGAAGCGGGGATCGGCGATCATAACGAAGATTCGCAAAAGGCAAGCAACCAGGCAAGGAACCGGTATTGAGAGGAGAAGTATTTCATAACATAATTGATACATACATAATTGGTACATAATTGATTGGTTAAACTGTGAGGCGGAACCGCGAAGTTAAACCGCAAAATTTCATCGTCGAATTAGATGCGGACAAACCAGAGCCGGGGCCCGAAAAAGAGAGAGAGAGAGAGAGAGAGAGAGAGAGAGTGGGAGAGAGAGATAGGAGTGGAAAATTGGAGAACGCTAATTAAGAGTATTTAAACCGGGCTTGGGCAACCGCCGCCACCCCCCAAAAGCCGCACAACCATCCCCCTCGGCGCTAATTGCTGATTTTTATCCGTCCCAACTCTCCCCTATTATAGTGGCCGAGATTGGACTTTGAGCGGGGTTGGGGTAGGGGGGGGGCGGTGGTGGATTTATCGGGTTTTACGCCGGTAGGGCCACCGGTATGATACCGACAGAACGGATCATAATGAAGAGCCGCCCGAGAGAGAGAGAGAGAGAGAGAGAGAGAGAGAGAGAGAGAGAGAGAGAGGGAGAGGAGAGGGAGAGGAGAGGAGAGAGAGGAGAGAGGAGAGAGAGGGAGGGAGGGAGGGAGAGGGAGAGGGAGAGGGGAGAGGGAGGGAGGGAGGGAGGGAGAGGGAGAGGGAGGGAGAGGAGAGGGAGAGGGAGAGGGAGAGGGAGAGGAGAGGGAGAGGGAGAGGGAGAGGAGAGGGAGAGGGAGAGGGAGAGGGGAGAGGGAGAGAGGACTACTCATAATGAGAGAGAAAGAAAATCGGATTTTTAAAGAAAATATTTGCACGACCGAAATTCAATGTTTTTTGCCACTCACCAATTATCGAAATATACCCAACAAAAATAGAATGAAAGTTTGATCAATTTATAGGATTAATTTAAGGAAAAACAATTTTTTAAATGTGGCTGTGAGGTTTCAATTTTCAATTAACATAAAAATAAAACTAACCCCCTTAGCAACCGGTAGACTAATTGGACTAATTGGAACATTCCGTTAGTGTATATTTTTTATAGCACATAGATTTACTACAATCTGTTATGCACGTTTGCTTAACATTATGAAATATTTTCCTAGTATTTTTTCAAGTCATGTTCATTTTCTCCTTTCTTTGTAATATTTCTTATTTTAATATACCTGTTTTGTGGTCTGCGAGGGGTTGGAATACCGTAGGTTCCAACCGTAGGTTGGTCTTCTGCTAGACCGGTTTCGGCCGCTCGCCACCTTCAGTAGCGGTGTCACTGTCACTGTCGGCGCTTTGGATGTTTTTCGTGGGGCATCCTCTCACCGCACTGTCACTTTCACTTGTACTGGGAAGTACATCCGAAAACATCCAACAGTGACTAATAGCGCTACTGAAGATGGCGAGCGGCCGAAACCGGTCTAGCAGAAGACCAAACCGGCGAGAGGAGACAGAAACGCCACGAACCTACAATATTTCTTATGTTCTTTTATGTATGTGTTCTACTGTTTTATATTCGGGTTTTTCTTCGTTTAATATCGGATGAACATTCTGTTTTATTTAAATAAAATCGGTCGATATCTACTGTAATTCCACAGCTCGACAGATGTTCGAAATTTCTTGTACGATAAAATGACGACATTTTCCTCTTGTGTAGAGCGTGCGTTATATCGGAATCGACGTGTCTCCCATCTGTCAGTTAGTTGACAATGCTTAGAGGATAGAGGATAGAGGATAGAGGATAGAGGACAAGGAGGACAGAGAGGACTGTGAGAGGTTGCGATAGCTCAGGTGCCTCCCTCCTCTCCCTCCCTCCCTCCCTCCCTCCCTCCCTAAGGGTAAGTGACAACCTAATTAACCGGATCACAAAGAGATGCCAACCACAGCATCCCACCTGCCCAAATACACAATACACTTCAGTTTAACTGCACGCCCTTTCACATTACACAGTGGCCGCCAATTTACACCGATAACGTTGTACGGCCCGACGCCAAAGCCGATAGTAATTATTAACAGGTCTACAATAACCAGGGCCGAACTCATCGCGCGGGAAACTGAATAGACCAACGCGTAGAAAATGCTTTTTAAAACTAATTTAATAAATCCTTTGTCGGTTAAAACTAGCTTCCAAACCATCTATAAATATCGCCTATCGACTTGATGATAGAACGTACAGGAACCGAATATAAGAACGAAAGTTCATTTTGACAATTTTCATCAATCGGACAATTAAATACAAAAATTCCCCGTCAACTTTTGTAACTCTAGGCTCAATAATTTATCAGCGTGAAGGCATAGAGTGGGTAGATAATGACTAATTTGGAAAACTACGAAGAAAAACAACGCTATAGCTACTAAAAGTAAAAAAGAAACTACAAACTTTCCAAGCACTTATTACCAAGATATAAAGCAAAGAATCTCTGGAAGCCAGTTTACACGGAATCAATCAACAATTTTAAAAACGTTGGTAATTATCGATGATCTTTTTATATTTAACTTATTGCCTGTCAATTTCACTAAGCCCGCTGAACCGACCCTATTCAACTGTTATAAAGCGAATTGTTACAATTGAAATTTTATTTAATTTACTTCACTCACTGAATATGTATGTTCTCCAGCTTCAAGACGAAAAATAAGTAAAATAAACGGCTCATATAATTTCTAATTATGACTTAATTTTGACTAGATTCCACCCATAATTATCTTAATATTTCGAGAGACGATTTTTTTTCGAGGATTCTATGAATGTAGGCGATTCGTCGAAAATGAAAAATGTTCTATAGTATCTATAGCAAATAACAGGGGGCCAATTTTAGCCAGTTATCGATGAAGAGTCGAAGAACAAGAAGTGGATAGCACATTTGTTCTTCTACAGAAGTTCTACAGAAAGTTTGTTCTTCAGGGGGTGGCGGCGGGGGGGGGGCGCTGAAAAATATGACGCCTCGGACGATTAAAACGATTAACGCCGGCGACTAACACTTCTTCTTCCTTTTATAAATATAACAATCCATCGCCGAGGGTATTTTTGACAGATACTAACATTTTATCCGAGCAAAAGTTTCGTCCAAGATGAAAATGGGCCAATATTTTTCCCGAAGTTTTCTCGCCAACGGCCGTGTCGTAAAATGCAAAAAGGAAAAGCCGCTTCGAGGCGAAGGGCCTGAAAAGCTCCCGTTTAATAGCCGCTCTCATTTACAAAATGCGTACCCCCCTAAATTTTCCTAAAAATTAAATAGCGGAAACTATGAAATTTTCGACCTTCTCAAGAGATCATTACGACCTGATATTAGACTGATAATTTGGCTTGTCATGCGCTTATGGGTTAGTCGACTCGTCATGCCTACTTCATACCTCCTCTACCATATCCACATGCACTTTTAATGTAATTACTATCGATATTGTTATTAGAAATTAGCGTATTTCGACTGACCTGAGGTGCGTGTGGGGTCCACGTTACTGCTATCCGGCCTCGTGGTGATTCCGAACGATGTCAACTGCAATCATAATAAAATAATAATTAAATCATTATCTCAATTTCAAAACATGCTTAGAAAGTAGAATAAGAAAAATTTCTAGTTTATTTTTGCTTTCACGAAATATCATATGGAAATAGGCCATAACAAGAAGTTATATAAGAAATTCACTGTTCTAATCAGGAATAAATGAAAAAAAGTACATTCAATATACGTTACAACTTTGGCATTACAATTACCTGTTTACATTTCATGGCCTATGAAAAATTCAATGGCTATAGATGAATTACAATTAAGGAAATACAATCTCGGTCGAAGTTCAGTAAGAATTTACAAGTGGGGCGCCATATTGTGCACCGAAGAAAATTGGAAAATTAATAGTTGTTAAATCGATAACTTTATAGTGAAAAAAGATTTTTTTAACATTTACTATATAGGAGAAAAGTGTAGTAATACTTACCATTTTGCTTCAACAAAGTGCAGCAATCTCTTACCAAGAGATTCTGAGGAAGGACTGAATACGGAATAACGTTAATTCGTCGGAAATACTTGTAATCGGTCATTTCCAATGCGCGAGGACTAATAAAAATTGATTCCGCTCAATTAAATAATTAAAATTTAAGTCCGAAATTGGACTTTGGTACATAAGTCCCACTTACTAGTCATAATTTTTGGCCAAAACATACCTCCGTTTGCACCGAAATTCACCCGAATATTCAAATTTGTAAAATACTGATGAAAAATGTTCACTGTTTTTTTTTCCATTTTGCGTTGTTATTCTGCTAGTTAATTCGTTAATTCTTTAACCGCTAGACTATACGTATTTAAATACTCGATGTTCATCAAAATTTACATATGATATCGTTTATAATATACAAATTTTGGTTGAAATATGCATACCGGCACGCGTTATGTGTACAATTTTGGTATAATAATAAGATAGTTACAGTATTAAAAACCCGAGAACGTAGTTTAAACCAGCTCGCACATTTTACGCGCCACTGAGTTTAATTGCTCTGCGTTTATTATAGTTTTATTATACCTGCGTTAAATCGTATACACTTTAACACAACGCTCACTAAACTTTTAATGTTTTTTTTTCCACTTAAACTTTCATAAGTTCCCCTGTTGGGGAAGGAATTTCCCTTCAGTTGTAAATTTCAAAAGGAAAGAAAACTTATGGCCTGATAGATATAATATTCCTAAAAAATTCGCGGTACATGAACAATCAAAACGTTCTGAATTCCTGAAAAGCAATATATATATCATTGCAATTGTAATTGGGAATTATCGGTCTCAATAAAAGCCGACAAAGTTCGGTGTTAATAATAATAACTGTAATATTCTCATCCCGGGACCGGGAGGAATAACAATTAAGAACTCTGCGTTATTGGACCGCCGTTAAACTCGAAAGTTCATAAAAGTTTATAGCCGGAGAGAGAGAGAGAGAGAGAGAGAGAGAGAGAGAGAGAGAGAGAGAGAGAGGGAGAGAGGAGATCCGTTCTTGGCAGCGTTCATATCTCCCGGCCGCGGGCCACTGCCTAGATTCAACTCACTTTATTTACAGTATTTTATCCAAAAAATGTTTCTATAACTACCGATATTTTGTCTCCAATCAATATTTTATGTTAATCTCGATCGGTTTGGTCTTAATCGCTGGTCGTCAGTAGCATTCGTCCGGTTAAACGGCGGGGTACTTACGCTCCTCAACAATATCATTACACCGTCACCGACAAAATCGTATATAATAGCGATAATTTCGAGCGAGGAATTCCAGAAATTCCTTCTACTAAAATAACTGGAAATTTTATCCCGTTTAATTTTAAATGCCGTACTGTTTTTTTATAAATATTTCTTTAGCGATCCTAATTTTTCGATGACGCCAGGTTATTAGGACAATTTTCATTTCAGTCAATACCGATTAAAATATACAAGACAAACGATTCTTTTTGTCACTTTTTTCGATTATAAAATCTCATTTGTTAAACTTGGATGTTAAAAGGGCAGCTCGTTCAATTTTAAAATTCAAATTTTCAGATCGAGTTCATACTATTAGGGAGTATTTAATCAAATATCAGTTAGTAGTAGAATTAGAAGTAGATTGTACAAGAATGTTCTTGTTCTCGAAGAACTGAAGAACTCTTTCATAAAATTGAAAGGAATAGCACTCTAGAATATTCGGAACTATTCATTTTTCTAATTCAATTCAAATTTAAGAATCAGACTGTTTCTCTCGGATTTTTAAGTGAATCACAACAAATTCTTAGTTGAATCAAATTTACAAACAAATCGCATATTACGACTAAGAGTATTACACGAATTCATGCTTCACGTAGTACGATAACAGTGTAATTTGATTCCTGCAATAAGAGTCCAATATAGACCACATTAAAGACACTAGACAGGTAACCGAATCCCATAATAGACGTCGGGCCAATAAATAAATTTCCACCGGTCATAATTTTTGGCCGTGATCTGTACCACTTATTTAAATTGAGAAAGCGATTCCGGGCGAAGTTAATTTCAACCGAATTTCGTTATAATATTATTAATGAGGGCGGAAAGGGCGCCGGTTTCTGGTACCAGATTAGGAATTGGGACGGTGTCATAAATTTCTGAGAAACGCGGAGGGGTCGCCTCCCCCCGCCATTCGAGGGGCGGAAAACAGTGCCCGATTCCGAACACGTACTTACCAAAACCCCCCTTTAAATATATATATACATCACCGGAATTTTACCAACCCTTTCTTTCCCCACCACCCCTCCCCCCCGCGGGGAAAATAAATTGGGTTTAATTTCCCGAAGTTGGTCCGCAGCTATTAGTTACTTTAGGTGCGATCGAACGGTGGTTAAATCCAGGCAGGATTTAGCGGTCACAATTAAAAGGTAATTATTGGCCGAATAAATTACAGAACGAAGACAATAAACTGCGACATATATCGAGTGTTTAGAAGAAAAAAAAACGACTAATTTAATGGGACTAAATTCTAATTCAACATAATTAACTTTATACTAAACTGAAATTATACGCGGCCATTCGGTGATGAACTCCCTCAAAACATGATCCGACAATAAATTCTGAATTAACCAATTAAAGTCAGAGTGAATTATGTAAGTCCCCAAATTACTTTTCTGTATCAAGTTAAATTTCTAGCGAAACTTTATTCTGGAATTGAAATAAATTTGCTATTGCTTGAAAATAAAATGCGGACAGTAATACGTAATAAATTTCATTATACTAACGTAAGAGGAGACTACATATGAAAGCGGGACGAGCCCCGAATTGAAAACAGAAATTATGTCCCATTACTCAAAAATTACCTTAATAACAATAAGTTGGAATGTGTTATATGAAAATACATGAAAATCGGGATTAAAATTCAAGCACGATTCGGAAATTGGGCATTTCTTTTTAATTGGCATCTTTCATTATGCTGGAAATGCTGAATGGTTTTTTCTGAATGAATTAATCGCGGTTCATTTTTAGGAACACTGTGAAAATCTGCATTTGTAATATTTGTACCCACCGTATTATTAACGGTTTTATATCAAAATATATAAATTATATTTAATACCAAACGTGGGTTGGTATTTTTTTAATTTAAAGTATTTTTAGAGCTATACTATAGTTTAGTATTTTAACTAAATAAATTGATAGTTGATTTTATTTCTTCTGCCCATTGTTTCAAATTCGTTACAATTATAACGTCGATAAAACCCGCCATCCAAAGAATCGAGCAAAGAAATTATAACGGCCTCAATGGTTTCAGTAATGCCAGTATACATTAATGGCGGTACGCCAAATTTTACTAATAGTTGATCTAGGAAATAATTAATTTTCCTCTTTCAGTCCGAATATTCATTGCACCGATTCTGCGGTCGCTGAAGACGCTTTAGGCTGTTGAAATTCCGCCCTTTTCAAGTTTTTATGCGAATAGTCACATCGTAATATAAAAAATTGTGCTTGATCTCCTCAAGACTTCCTTGACCTGCTGGAATATTAGAAGGACGTCTTCTGAAGGGAGTCCGGCGGACGAATCCCGATGTTCCTTCTTCAGGCTTTCCGATGGTAACATGTCGCAAAAAAGGGAAACATTATTACAACGCGGGATATCTGTCGGTAAATCTATATATCCTAGATATAGATCTAGAACAATACCTGTATTTATACCTGTCTTTTCGTGTCCAAGGAAGTCTTGCAAAAGAAATTTTCTCGGTACTGCCCGACTTGAACGCAGTCCACCTGGGACCAATATTTACAGAGAGATTAAACCGGTTGAATGCTACTGAAGACAATTTATTTATAGACCCAGTAGGCTGTCATATAAGATAGGCTTAATTCCCTCGGTCCTACTCCGATGACAACTGTCTTGGAAGTGTGAGCGCCCTAAACGATTTTGGGAGAGAAAAAAACCCGTAAATTAAAACATTTATTCGGAAATAGAATTTTAAGCCGCCCCCGCATGATATCGAAAAGTAACCGGAACATTGAATCGCAGAAATTAGCAATAGAAATTTAAAAATTCACTATTTTCACAGTTCATGTCCTAATCACCCATTTCTTGCCGGAGCAATGCTATAACAGAATTAATTGTCCTAGACCGAGTCTGATCTATTTACAGATAACGCTCAGGTTCTGATTACCGATTCAGCAATTAGTTCTTCAACTCTATTCTAACTGGGTAGTCATTATTGTGCAATTACGATAACTGGACTAATTAGGCCAACGTCATTTCCTGTCGCCACTCGCCCGTGCCCGACCGGTTTCGGCCCAACCTGCAACTTGGATTCTCATCCAACGGGTAATTTCCTATATTTGGCCACACACGGCTACACTGCCAACGCCGACTGTGCCGACAGGTTGCTAGCCGTAGAGAAAACGGCGCGACCGGCTCCACGTGACCGGGGACGGAAACCCGTCCGGAAACTATAGCGAGATGACTATTCCAACGTGATAATACGACGGCCGATAAGAATTGTTGTACGGCAGTAAATATACAGTGTATTTCAGATTGGACACTGCTGTTGTCTATAAGCGAAACTGTGGACAGTCAGAAAAGAATTTTAAGAGGTTGCCTACTGTCTGACGCTGACGGCTTAAGCCCTGATCACAAGTTGGGGAAGTGTTAACGTAGAGATAATGTTAAAATCTCAGGCTTACCTTAATGGTTGTTTCTTCGGTCGGGCCCTCGGCCGACGATGAACCTTCCCAATGAACTGTCCTCTTTGGCCGATGAATCGAATCAACTCTGCTACTGTGTGTGTGTGTGTGTGTTTCGTTGAATGTGCCGAAATTGATGAACTGTGTTGAACGCAGTCGTTGCAGTGTGTGCGTGCGCGCTGTTAACTTGGCGACGTCTGAGCGCCCACTGTTGGTGTCGGGGGCGGGGCCCGGGGGCGGCGGGGCCGTCCCCACCACCCCCCGCCCCCCCCCGGTTTATCCCCACCGCCGCCGAACCCCCTCCGGGGACGGGGCAACGCCTCCAACGCGAAACAACGACGACTACAACTTGTTGATGACACCGATTAGTACGAAAGGGGCCTACCATCATGGCCTGTTAATATTACCTCTAATTAACAATTGTTTCGGAATTGAGAAATTTAAAACGAAAAGATATCACCGAACAATCGCATTATTAAAAAAAAAAAACGAAGAAATTTTCACTGACCGGCTTCCGGTAGGAGCGCGCGATGTGGGTTTGACCCTGATGATGGAACCGGTAAGATTTACGAAACGTCGGAACAACACCCGAGATGGCCTAAGAAAGAAAGCTGAAAAACCCTTCCAACGGAACCCACTCATGTGGTTTCCAAGCGCAGGAAAAATCCCGGTATATCTGGGGGTCAGTGAGATCTCAAGTTCTGGGCGTCTAAAATTAAAACTCCCTTAATACTTAGAACGGTGAAAAGTCAAAATATATATATACTGAAAATGCTAATAAAAACATACAAATAATCAGAGATTAGCTTCTGAATAAGAAGGAGGAACAGGAAAATACGATACGTTCGGAAATGAGAAAATCTATTTGTTATTAGAGTGGAGCAAACAAAAAATATATAAACAGGAATCGAAATAAATATATGGCACATTTACAGTGCATTTCACGTACGTTGGATGAACAGTTTGATTGATTTGTTGATGATAATTTAATTGTGACTACGGCGTTGGGGTTAGGCAATACCGCAATACGTTGCAAGCGGCTATGAGCTGTATAGCATTAAAAAATTTCAAATCCCGATCATTTTACACGAAACATAATCTTCGAATAAATATATTATTCAAATAATAGATTGAATGAAGCCCTTGAATTGTGTGTTCCCCGAGACGATTAAGTGCAGACGCGTATTAATTTTTTTTTAAATTATTGAAATTGAAAGGATGGAAGTTACCGATAATTTATGAAAGGGTTTATATTATTCATTTATGATCGCATATTGTTGGGTTTGAATTTGAAAATAGTCGCAATTAATGTTTAGGAATGTTGCATAAAAAGAAATTTTTATTCATAAATTATTATAGTTCCAGACGAAATTCAACAAAGGTTTTGGGGACTACGACGGGCTTGGAACATTGCTCCTGCCATTTTACCGTCTCGCTTTTATGGTTTAATTTATGGATTTAATTATTAAGTTGACGTTACTAACTGTGTAGAAGTCAGTTTCGCCGTAATTCGATAGAGTAAAAAATCGGACAAAACGGACTTATATTAGAAATAGTTTAAGTGGCTTTCGATGTCCTTTCTACCTGTCAGCGGTTTACTTATTTATTATTATTCGTTCGCCACGGGGCTCATTTGGCCCTGCGTTCGATCCACATTTTCACCCAGTCGGTAACGAGCGGATATAAAGTGCCAAAAGGGTATGAATTGTAGTAAGCAGGCTTCTGGTAAAATTCCGGGGGCGAGATAAGGTTCCGAATGTGTTCGAGGGACCCCAGGGTCGTGAGGGGTTGGTCTGGTCGGGGGGTGATGGGGAGGGAAATTAATATAAAAGATAAGTGGGCGTATACTTTTAGTCGTGGGGGCGTTGGCTGGGGGCTTTCGGTCGGGGGCAAGCGCCTATCTGGGCCAATGGGGCCGAGGGGCGGTACTTGGCTAAGCCCCACCCAAAAGCACTCGCCCGCCAACCCCCACTGTGTCGAGAAACTACCCCACCTTTTAGGAGAAAAAATCTACCGGACCAATCAAACCACAGTTGGGCTCTAAAATTATTTTGTTGTAATCGAAGTTTAAAATTTTGCACACTTTTGATATAAAGAGCCAGTGTAATTTAGGCCGAACTATACCCAAACCAACTATGAAATAAACATTTTATTTCTGTTCTGATAATGTCGTCAGTTTTGATTAACTTCATATATATTAATTGCATTGACCTAGAAATAGTTGTAGAAAGTTATTTATTATTTGCCATATGAGCATAAAATATCAATAACAAAATGAGAATCAAGAGCAACTAAATTTGGTTATGCCATACTAGAAATTACATTTATTTTTTGGTTTCCCTCCTACTATTTTTCTTCACCTAATATAAAGAGAACTACTTGCAATCGCTACTAGTTTAATCACAGTCCTGTCCCAGACAGATTGGACGAACTTAAAAATTGCACGTGACAATAACAATCCACACGGATCGATTAAGTTTAAAGCGCTTAAATTTTCGAAGAATGGCAAAACCCAATGGGAACAATTCGTGTTTATTCCGAGGATAATATTTTTCCAACGAAACGTCAGAGTTCCGGTGTGTACGAGAGAAAACAATTATTTATATATAAAATAAAAATTATTTATAATTAATTAAAGCATTAGTGGTGTTTGTCTGTCTGTCAGCAATGAAGTTGAGTATGTTGCACTTTTCCGAAAAGAAAGACCGAAACTTCTTTACATCCGAAATGGTGATTCCTGCGACAGCGTTGAGAAATTGCAAAAACATTTTATAGCAATCAAATATTGAAGAGAACCATTAAAGAAAACCACCAAGGGAACCATTAGGAATTTGAGGGGAAAACTCTATGTATAATAGAAGTGGGGGAACCCCATGGTCTACCCCGTCTGAGAAGCTGTAGAAAACGGTCTAGCGTAGGACCAAATTAGCGGAAAAAATAGGTTAAATCACAGTTAATTCACTCAGTTTTGACTCATATTCCTAATCAATCCCTTCCCCCCGCAAACCATAAGGGATGTGGGAATTCAAATATATGTAAATAGTAACTGTAATATTAGTTAGAATTACTGGGTGCGTAGACTGGGAATCAGCTGGAGAAAAAATATTATACAGATATACTAACATAAATATTTCACAGTGATCGATATTCAAAATCACCCCCTAACAGGTATTTTGAAAATAATTTCGTAGATTTCGTGTGTTTCTGTTTCCTCTCGCTGGTTTGGTCTTTTGACCAGATCTTTTGACCAAACCAGCGACAGGAGACAGAAAATCGGTACGATTCGGAGACGAAATCTACGGTATTCCAACGCTTCCCAGACCTCAAGACAGGTATGTCAAACTTGAAAATAATTGCTATAAAGGGATAAAACCGACATGGACATATGGTATAGAGCTATGGGGTTCCACCGAGATATCCAACATCGCTCGCGTCCAGAAATTCCAATCAAAAGTCCTTCGCACCATCCTTAATGCTCCCCCCGGGTATGTTTCTAACCAGACAATCCACCATGACCTCAACATACCGACAGTCGACGAAGTCACAAAATCCCGGTTCCCGAAGTTCCACTCCCGCCTTTCTCCTCATCCCAATCCACTCGTTCAGTCCCTTTCCTCTCTTACCTTGGCTTAAACGCCCTGGCCCAGAGATCACCTCGGGCAGTAGTTAAATCGTGTCAAAAAGCGCCATCATCGGGTGGTTTCTTTTATTTATCTTTTGGTATCAATTGCACCTATAACTGTAAAAGTTGATTGTGCAAAATAAAAAAAAAGTTAAAAAAAAAATAAAGGGTTATTTCAGCCCCCTGTCTGAATTGTTCAGTTTAAACAGTTTGACAAATGCGGGTTTGTGGGTTTGCGCGGGGTTCGATCTGCGGGGGCGCCTGCTCTATCGGTGCAGGCCTCTCTGGGGGGCTTACTGCGCGAGCGCACTATTACAGCCCCCCTTTCACAGTAACCACCCGCCCCCCGCCCCCCCAGATATCGGCCTACTTACGTAAAACCCACCCCTCACGAGGATACTTCCTTTTATATCTTTTCAGAAACGCCTCCCAAAGCGCTATTCTTTTTACTGAACAGAGATAATTAGGACCGTTGCGTAACGGCCACGTGCTGCCGACAGCACAGCCGAAGAATTGTAATATTTCTATTTTTGAATAACCGTTTTGAGGTCTGCGAGGGGTTGGAATACCTTTCTTCTCTCCCATCTCGGCACTGGTGAAGGGGGACTGTCGGGATATTTCCCGACGATATTACCGAGAATATACTACTGAGGACGGCGGGAAGCCGAAAATCTTTATCGCTTCAGGACAAAATAGACGGTTGGAGACGGGAAATCGGGGAATTCTGACTCCCCCTAGTAGGTAGGCAATCCCGCCCGCATCTGCATTTGGCCGGCGTTAATAGTAGGCAAGCCCGCGACACAATTCGCCCTTTTACAATACAAAGTGAGCTTTATTGATCTTATTTTTCCTTTTAAACAATAATAGTAGAGTGATGATTGGAGCCATAAATAAATAGGTAAAATTTTTCAAAAAGCGTTACGAAGTAAACAACAATAAATTCCGTACTAATACCTACGTTTGTTGTGTGTACAACAAATACGACATTAATATTCGATTTAATGTCATGTAACTCCGGTACACACTGTGAATGATATACAGCCGTGCATAAATTCTTTTTAAACATTTTACAACCAGATTAAGACATTGGAAAGCGCGGGATCGAGACATTGTAACGGTTGAAAACTTTATTTTTCAGCGCATTGAAAATTGAATAACACTCGCGTTGTGTTTTGATGAAACTCGAACATTTATAACACCGTCCAACTTCGTATTTACGATCGGTAAACAGTAAGATACACTTGAATCGCCCATTAGAAGTAATTGGTACCGTGTCAGACCTCGGGCGGACAAATTGATATCGGCAAACATTGTCGGGCAAACAGAGCTCTCAGTGCATCAGGTAGAGAGGGACAGAGGGAGGAGGGACAAATATATACATAGTTTAATTACACCGCTGAACATATTTGCACTATGAATTCTGCTCTCGCCCCCCTCCTCCAATATGCCACTCATCCGTAATGACCATCGTCAACAATCGGCCACTAGAACGGAGAGCATAATAATAGACCCTTTCCCTAACTATCCCCGAACTGATAAATAAAAATATTTTCATCGGATTCCGGCTTCATCAGTGGCATTGAGTCAATAAAAATAGTTAATAATAATTAAAAAAATTAATAGAAGAATTTATAGACGGGCTTAAAATTGAAAATTCGTCAGAAACCGACCCCTGCAGTCACATATTTATATCATCGGTTTTAAAATCCGCTAAATTCCTAAATTGCAAATACCATACTTTTTCGAAAATGAAACCGGTCAAGCAGTGAATGTTACCGGTGTTCGATATCGCGACGCGATAACACAGTGCTTTCTGCCTAAACTGGATGATATTGATGTTGATGACGTGTGGTTTCAACAAGACGTTGCCACATGCCCGTATACAGCCCGTGAAACAATTTAATTACCGCACGAGACATTTCCCGGCCGTGTACTCTCTCTTGATTTCTTTTTACTGGGTTATTATTTAAAGTCAAAAGTCTATGCCATCAAGCCCGCAACCATTGAAGGAGGAAATTCAAAGCCGCATCAACGAAATTCAGCCCCATTTATGCAAAATGGTCGTGGAAAATTTCGACAAAGCCGTGGAGGCCATTCGCCCTATGTGTTATTCCATACATAACCCTATCCTCTGTACTTTACGATTCAGTAAAAAAAAAAATTTAAAGAAAAAACTGTGTGTAAATATGATTCAATTCGGTGTACTCCGTCCGCATGGTTACCTCTAGATAATATTTTTTTCTAAACAGTCGTCTACCGAACACGGACAGGGTCGTAGCGGGGGTCGGTGTCGGGGGGTGGGTTCGTACAGCTGTTGAAGAATATTAATAACGAGAGGGTCTGTCCGTCCATATGGCGCCAACGGAGCCGGACACCCCTAACTACCCCCGCCCCTCCCCATTTCGGCAATTAACTATGGCCAACCTAAACAAGCCCCGCAGCGCCTGACGCGTCCCCAATCTGCAGCCTGCAGTATGCCGCCAGTCGTGACAAAATACGGGAAATTTTGCACAACAAACTTGAAACAGACTGACGCCATTTGTCGGCTAGAACGGTTCCGGCCTCCAGCCATCCTCGCGGTACCATATTCAGTGGTCTAGAATTATATCCGTTTGAAATAGACGATCGAGCCCCACTTAAGTCAACGCGTTTAGGTTAAGTGCGGTTCCGCGATTGAGCTTTCGTCATTTTTTATGCTACATTTTAGAGCGTTTCGTTTAAATATCCGCACAATATTGACGGGCGGACTTTCGAATTGAAAAAAAAGCTAAAAAGTCTCGTACAGTTTAGTATCGGTTGGCGGTCTGCACAATCTATGGAAATAAAGATATTTGGAATTTCAATCTTAAGAGGGAAACCTTTTTTCGTTAGAGCACTGGTTAGGACCGCGGCGGTGGGCAAAAGTTTCTTCCGGCTACAATTCTGAGTTGATTAACGAATTTCCACAAACCTCATTAATTTAATAATTATAAAAGCAATTATTTAATATTATTTCTGCATAAAGGTTACGTACAGGAACCTGGACATAAGCTTCCAAAACCGGAGAAGCATTGAAAGGGGATACGGTATTAAGTAAAAGCTACAGAGATGGGGGTCAAATCGATGCCGGTGGATGGAGCCGGGGTTGAGTTTGTCACCCCCTCGGTTAGGGGTTGTGTGCAGGGAGCTCCCCCAGACATGGGGGTCACTGTGCTACTGGAAAAAAATTCTTCTTCAAACCAACCCCCGCCATCTCAATCCCCCGATCCCTCCTCCTCCTCCTCCCCCACATTCCAAGTATCGCCCCTTCATTCGCCCCCTTACGCCTCTACCATCTTCTTTCCACTTTAGCGTCATTTCCAGAGCCCTTCACAGTCAAGAATAAAGTGTAAAACTCGGCCCTAATGATAATAAGTATTGAAACGAATTTTTTTTTTATTCTGGATTTCTAAATTAGTAAAAAGTACTACCCTGCTTGCTAAGGCCAAGTTAGAATTATATGAAACTTATTGCAATTGGTACGCCACGACTGCTCAATACGGATATCAATATATGGACGTATAGAGAATAAAATTGTGCGTTTAAAACTTCCATTTTTATTGTGAAAAAGTTTCCCTCCCAGTGTAGATTCAACGCTAAAAGCGAAACCGGTTAATTATAGGGAAGCGGTAATGATTAAGATGAGCGAACTGCAGGGGTACGAAAACTTCCTCCGACGACGACGACTCCGCGAAAACTTCCCGCCGGTAATTTATTTCCGACAATGAATGGTCGCCCCGGGGTGCGATGCGTATGTCGAGGGGGTAGTTCTCGGACTATAAATAAAATCCTTCACACTTTTCCCTTTTCGGCGACAATTAAGCGCCAAGGAACCCGGTGTACGTAGCCGGGGTACATGAATCAGGCGGGCGACAAACTCCCCGAGTGGTACAACACTTGGTCCCACCTGATGCACGATCGGGGCGAGAATACGGACGAATTTACTTCCAGAAATTACAACTCGAAGCTGAGGGTGGGGGGGGGAGGGAAGATGTAATACACGAGTCTCTTAGTCGGGGCCGGATAATAACGGCGCCACTAATATATTGCGAAAAACGTCCTAACGGTCTCACAGAACGCAGTAGGTCTTACGTCGAGCTCGACTGGGCGAAAATACGGCGCACCTAATGCTAACCCGCGTAACCCGCCGTGTGTATTGCGGGCCTAGTATCAATAGAAATTCAATCAATACAAAATAAAAAGGTCTGAAAAAACTATTGTAATAAAATTATTGAAGCAGAAAAAGTTTTATACACGAGTTTATATTCTTCTTTCTTCAAATTAAATAATGGCTATTTTAAAATTTTTTAAGTTGCCATCAAGTGATGGTACTTTTGACCTGTACAGAAAGTCTCTAGGCCAGTGGCGTTTAAGATAACGGGTGGGTAAAAGAGGAAAGGGACCGAACGAGTGGAATTAGATGAGGAAAGAGGTGGGAATGGAATTTAAGGAAGCGTGATTTTGAGACTTCGTCGACTGTCGGTATGTTGAGGTCATTATGGATTGTTCGGTTAGAAACATACCAGGGGGCATTAAGGATGGTACGAAGGACTTTTGACTGGAATGTTTGGATGCGACCGATGTCGGTTTCAGTATAGCTTTATATATTGTCAGTTTTGATGTCCTTTTTAAAAGAGGTCACAACAGTCCAAAAAAATAATGGCGAAGCGTAATAATTACAGTAAAAAATAATAGCGAGAAGATTCGTCATAGCTTTGACTTTTGACTCCCGATCGAACTCTATTGTATACCAAATAAAGTAATATAAAAGAATGCACAGTCATTGATTAATGGCCCAGTCTATTAGAACAGTGATTTTCTTTCAATCGCAAATTTTGGCTCGAGATATACGTTGAAATTGGCAGCAGAAAATGTGTCTTGCCGAGGGAAAATTGCGAACATATGAATGTAGTGTTTGTATTGGAGGGGTGGCCTCGTGGGGGTGAGATGTTAACAGTTTATCGGTTGTTGTTGTTGGGGTAGAAAGGATCCTTGTTGACGTGAAGGAATAGAGTTCCCCTGGCGCCACTTAGGCCCCTCTTACCAATACCTCAGTCCCCCCCCCCATTTCCACCCCCTCCCTTCACCTTTAAGTAAAAGGCCGCACCGCCGAAGGTATTTCCCGGGAGATTATTTATAATTTGTGGTAATCGAGCGAAAAAAACTATTAACTATTCGAGCAACAACAAATTTTATTCGTGGTAACCACCCGAACGGGCTCCGAGTTTTAAGTGTTATTGTAAACAATTTCAAATTAGACATCGGCCCCCAACCATTCAAGATAGTTGTGACAAATAGAAAATATCTAAATACGAACACGTATCTAAATATCTGTGAAATAATGGCTGCGATTATATCTTCAGCGCTGTCCCCTTTTGATGTCCTACCCTGTCATTTAGCCTAATAGGACTAGCCCTGAGTAACGGGATACGAACATCGGTGACTAAAGCAGTATTTGATTAAGGTGCAGTTTAGTGTTACTTGTGTCCAATTAAAGGGGTTATCCCAGCTTCTCGGACCAAACCGTAATTTGACGTTGTATCGAGGCTTTCACCTCCGATAATCTCCGATTCGACATCGGAAATTATATTAATGAGAAAATATCTAACAACTTCATGTTATTTACACGAAAAGGATTTTCATTCGATTTTAATTTGTAACGGAATTCTGTCCGCCACAATTGGGAATCGAACCCAAGTCCGGTCCACTGGACTTCATGTGAATCCAGACAGCTCCATTTTGAGTCCTTTAGTTTTATTCCACGTTAAAAACTGCTCTTGAATCAAATGCAGATGAATTTAAATTAGCGTGAGTTTAAATAAACGGGAAAACGACGAGGTGAACACTTGTTGAACAGATATAACTCAAGAACCCGTATTTCTCTATGGGGTAAAATCTCTGTATTATGAGTAAAAGTATGTAAAGTATTTTATATTATATCGAAGAAAATGTTATATAAATAAGTTCACGGTTTTACTCCACGGTGCCGAACGGTGCCTCAGTACGTAAATTTCATGAAATGAAAGAATTAATATTTGAATAATTTCAGCCTGTCCAGTTTCTACAATATCGAAATACAAAACAAATAACCACAACACTGACGGCGGATATCGAATAACCGGCTGTAATTTGTAATTGGTGTTGGCGTAATCTCTCTTAATTAGAGGTTGGTTTGAACTTACTCTTAAGTTGGTAAGCCGGGGGCTTCAACTTCCGGCAGGGGAATATTCTTACTCGAGGAAGAGTTGGTGCGACAAAGCCCACCCCCAGCCCTCAATCAAGTTGTTAAGCTCTATTAGGGGCTCCGGTTCTATAACGGTCCGGTCCACTCGGGGGACGCGGCCGCTCTGTACCGAAAGTGTACGAACTTTAAGTTGGGAGAAAGGACCTTTAGTGCGGGGGTTCGATACGAGCTCTCGCTTTTACCGAAAACGAACGTTTCCGGTAACATACTGGTATAAGGTAACATTGAACATTTAGTTAGTTTTTCTTACACTCAAGAGGCAGACAAGGGATGGTCCAACCCTAACGGGAAACGGGTACAAAGAGATTTACAGCCGTACATTCAGAACAAAAAGAAAATTTACAATCAAGAATCAGTTTCAATGTCCGGTAAGATTTGAAATACCGTAGCATTCCAATAGTAACGTGTTACTTGCACAAATATCCTTCTATTCGTTAAGAATGAAACAGGTTATTATATATATATATATATATATATATATATATATATATATATAATATGACAGGAATGGTGATAAGTGATATTAGGGAAGGGTAGGTTGAATGGGTTGGGAAGTTTGTCGAGGGGTGTTTGGGTGCGAGGGCGGCGGTGGCTGTGTCGGGACTTGGGAAAATGTAATTAATATAACTAATTAGTGGGGGTTGGGTACCCTAATGCCACACGCACACACAGACACACACACGGGGGTGGGGGTGGGGTGGCACACGTGCATGAGCACGATGCTCTCCTAATTAAGACGACACGATGACTGCCCGATCTCCCACTCCCCCGTTCATCCCCGCCAACGTCCACCCTTCGGAACTTCAGGACCGATCTGCGCGCTCAGAAACTTTCGCTTCAATCAACGTTCGGGGTTGTGGTGGTGAGTGGGGAGGTGGGGGGTTGATGGCCGTCCAACGCAAAAATAAAAACCGCCCCCGTACCGATTTCGCAACGTTGCGCAACAGGGGTGAGGTTTGGACGTCGCACCCAGACGCTCGATACCGCGCGAATGACCGAATAAAAATGCGTCCCGATATCCCGAAGAGGGAACTGTAGGGGGAAAATGATATTCGGGGAATCGTATCTTGGGAATGTCTTCGTTGAGCAGGCCGCAAAACAGGTATTACAAAATAATATTTAGAAAGCCTTATTTAGAATGTGTCTCAAAGAGACAAAATTTGTTCATCGAGTGTGAAAACATTTTCAAAAAGAGAATCAAATATCACGATTCTTCTCACACTGCTCTTCTTGTCACTGTTTTATAGCACTGCTATGTTACAACAATATATTGTTACGGACGACCGAACGGCCGATAATCTCCCCAACCCTCCGAATGACAAAATAGGGGCGGCTTTGAACTAATGGATCGTTCGTAACTCTATCGGATCCTTTCTAATTCGACGTCCGTTAATTAGATTTCAGAAATCCCGGCCGAGATTTCACCTGGCAATCGCTATCCGTTTTCCGCAGAACTTTCCCTCCCACCGCCCCCAAGAAATCCCGGTCGTTGGAGGTTAGCCCCCGGGTTTAAATCCCTTTGAATAATGAAGCAGTCCGTATTGTTAGGGGTTGGAGGGGGGTCGCAGTTCCCCAACTATTATCCCAAATCCTCCCCTTCCTCCCGCAAATTAACGTTAAAAGCGCGATATTAACTCGAAGACAGATATACGACGGCCGGGAATAGAAAATTGACCCTTCCCGCAGGACTTTCACAGGTGGAGGGAGGAACGTGGCGCGGTAGATTTTTCTTTTTCCGCCCCCCGCGGCCCTATCCCGAAAATCCCAATTGATGGCCGGGATTAAACCGGCCCCGGGGGTAATATTTCAGGGCGCTGATCCCTTTATCTGAGCCCCGGCATACATACGGGCCTGCCCTAATGTCCACCAACCACCCCACCACTGCCACTACCACACTCGCTGCAGATTATTTTAACGGTTTAATTTGTCATTATGTCCCGCCTATGATTGGGTCTCCCGGCGCTATAACAAAGTTATACAGGGGAAAAAGTTAAAATCGTTTCATGCTTTCGCTACTTCCGAAATCATTCGGGCAGTAATGACCGACATTAAAAAATCTTAATTAAAGTAACTTAACTTAATAAAAAAAGCATCATTATTGCAATCTAAAAATAACGCCAATTTAATAATTGTTCATTATCTCGTTGACTTGTGTATGTTTTTCTTTCAATACTGTCCGCTGACTGGTTATTAAAAGTGACCGAAGTAAATGATATCTACATCGTGGGTTCGTTCTTGTCTTCTTGTGGGGTCGTTAGCGAGACTTCTCATCTTTTCCGAGGCAAAGCGTCCGAGGGAAAACCTCAATTCCCAGTATACCCTGAGATAGTGGATAGTCGGGAAGAGACCATTCCTGGCGCCCCCTCCCCCTCACGACATAAGATTTCCTGTAGGAACACAACTGCGGGTTCCCCCCCCCCCGCACTATAAGGGATGCCGTTTCTCCCGCCCCATCCCCTCGGTGCCCGCAAAATGAATAATGGCCGTCGATAGGGAGCCCGTTACGTACAATGGCGGAGCTTAAGTCGAAAGTCGGACCGGAAAGAAATTCATAAATATGAATCGGACCGAGGAGCTATGAATCAGCCGAGAAAGGCCGGTCATTCAATAGAAGCCTGTAACGCGCTACCGATATCATAAAGAATATCAATGAACGGTAGCACCCAACGCGATTTACATTTATTCTATTATTTATTATTTGTTTACACCGTTCATCGCTTCCTTTTATATATAAAGTTTCTTATTTTTGTACCGTAATTCTCTAAATGTATATAAGATGAGTTGGGTCCGTAAACTCTAGACGCCAGTGTGTCCGGTTTACTAATTTCCTGAAGATGTACAATACGGAGATGATACTTCACAATTACTGTATCTCGATCGGCTTCAGATCCTTCCCGGGGCATCCCCCCGGTAACCGTATCGAAGGTATTCAAAATTAATATTTCTCAAATTTTTTGTAGGCCAAAAATTTACGCGGAGTCCGAAAATTTTAAATCCGTGACCGTTCTTCAAAATTTCTCGGGGCCGCACACATGACACGGAAAGAGGCTCGGTAGGGGGGGCCCCAGCGATGGAAGCCAGAGACGGGGAAGCGTCGGACCGTCCTCCGGAGGACGGGAGTCGGAACTCGGTTGAGGACGTCCCGGACGGAAACCGAGAATCCGAGGAATATGCCGCTTGGGGTGGCGGTAGCCTCGTGGAGGAATATCCACGCGGTGCAACCGGCGGACGAACAAGTGGAAACGCGGGTGGAAGGCCAGTGACCGGACGCGGATGGTACCAACGGGGGATCGAAGGGAATGAAAATCAAATCGCCAATGCTCAACTTAGACAGCGAGCTGGAAGTAGCTCGTCGGATGGAAGGTCAGAGGGTCTATTAGATCGGAATTTCGTGCCGGATATTATTGCACAGGGTCCCAGTGATCTCGCGGGACGAGCTCATCGGGAAGACGGGATCCAAGAAAGGGAAGAAGTTAGGCGAATCGGAATACGAGAGATCGGTATCGAAAACGAGATGGGCGAGGACGTGGAAATGCGGGAAATCGGAGAGGTGGCCGCCGCGGGAAACGCGGTGGAAGAAAATGAGCCCGAAGACATTGGTGTGCGCGGTCATCGGGCCGAAGACGAAGACGGCGTTCTGGAAACCGACGAAGAAACTAACGCCGGACAAGAGAAGCCGTGTGATAAATACGGCGTGCGGAATTCGGTGCAGGTTACCGACGACCTCGATGGCCCCGAGGACGGAAGGGCGATGAATCTGTGCGACCTCCCCGAAGAGATCCTGATGGGTATAGTCTCGCTGGTGCCCGTCCACGAGCTCAAGACCGCGCTGGCCCTGGTCTCCAAACGGTTCTACCGGCTGAGCAAGAACATCTCCTTTTACAGACAGTTGACCTTCGGCACGCACTTCGGCACCGTGGCCGTCGTAGAGATGGTGAGGAGCGTGCCCATGCTCTCCAGGCTGGAGCTATACGCCAGGAAGGACATCAACCAGATACTGGAAGCGGTCACCGGCTACAACACCAAGTTGGCGGTACTCAAGATCAATTCCGGTAACGCGAAAACAATTTAAGATAATAACTCTCGTAGGGATCTGTACGTAGGGTGCCGGGATCCATCGGAAGGGTTGTTATTGCCCTTCCTTCTGTGGCCCTCTCGGGTGTTGTCCGACTTTCGAATCTCTTACCGATTCCATCATTGGGTCCGACGACCCCGATAACAATCATCCATCGGCTAGTAACAAAACAATATAGTAATAGACATAATTCGTAATTATCTCGGGCGGATAGGTAAAGACCACCGGAGCAGCAATCTGAGCACGCGGGTGCTGCTCGGGTTCCTGAGCAAGTGCGTCGGCCTGAAGAAGCTGACTCTGAAGCGCGTCTGCCTGGACGACGCCGAGAGGTTCTACGCCGGTTTGGGGGCGGCGGTGCCCGGACTTAGCTCGCTCAACCTGAACCACAACCTGCAGCTGAGCAGCGGCGGCCTGGAGGCGGTGGCCCGCGGCCTCGGCGGGCCCATCGCCGACCTCAGGATCTACTGCCTCTCCTTCGACCGGTTGGGCAGCGTCAGCCCCTACGGCGACGACCCCGTCCTCACCCTCCTCAACGCCAACAGGGCCACCCTCAGCGTGCTCAAGCTCAACACACTGGGCCTCACCGACGCCGTCATGCCCGCCATAGCCAACTGTCCCAACCTCAACAAGCTGCATCTCTACAGGTAAGCCCGGAAACCCTCCCGACCAATATCTCCTGTAGCGCGACACGAGAGGAGTCTATAAACTCTTAGTACAACATTGGGGGGGGGGGGATGGTTTACGTACAGGTTGGTGAACGTGGACGACGAAGGTATCGCGGTGTTGGGGAGTGCGAGGGAGCTGAGAGAGCTGGTGGTGACGGTGCCGAGGGCGGTGACCAGCCGGGGGTGGACGGCTCTGTTCGGCTCTGGGGTCGGCTCTGGCCGCCTCCTCCGCCTCACCGTCAGCAACAGCTGCACCGTGGACGACACCGTCCTCCGGGCTATAGGGCTCCACTGTCCCCTCCTCCAGTCGCTGGCACTGCCCGGCTGCCGGCAGATCACCGAGCTCGGGGCCGCCCACCTCATACGCTCCTGTTCCCGCCTCCGATACCTCAACCTCTTCTCGACCAAGGCCTCCGTCGTCGAGGCCTTCCGCCTCCTCCCCGACCACCTGCCCGCCCTCAAGATACTCGTCTTCAGGCCCGACGACAGGAACAAGAACAACGCCTTGCTGCTGGACATCGTCGCTCGGATGCCCGCCCTCCAACTCCGCGATTATTACAGGTATCTTTGAAATAAATTCCGTTTCTTAAGTAAGAACCCCCGGTGTATTTATTTTAGCCGTAGAGCGGTCAACTCCGAGATGTAGGAATAGGAGGTGCGCCTACCAGTGGGCCTAGCTAATTGTTAGAGGAACTAGAGTAGCCATAAGCCTACTAGAGAACAGACCCTAACGAAATTGCCGAGTGTCAGACATTACCATCGCGGCCCGTACTGCAATTAACAGTTCAGAGTGGAAAATATTTACTTATCGCGATAAAAGCGGTATAAAATGTAGAATTTACGATCCATATTCGTCTTCCTTATACGAACAGATTCGGAACATAATAAATTCGGTGAGATATTATTTTCGTGAACGGTTTACAGTTGGCACGAGAATATTTAAGACTCGTTTAAGAGTCATTCGCGGTATTATTAATCTTCTGTCACTATAGAAGATTCGATCTTAGATGAAACCGGTCTAGGCTTCTCCGGTAGGATCTCGCCGGTGCCTCGACAGTCGGTGGATGATGCTACTGAAGATGGCGTGAAACAATAAACCGGCACCAAATAGGCGAGTGGAAACAGATCGCAAGATTCGACGATATTCTAAACCCTAGCGGACCCCAAAACTTACAATTAAGTACTTGAAGTTTACAATTTCAAATTTATAACAGTATTTATTTACTTATATTTGCGCAGAAAAAAATACAGAGGTAAGGAGAGAGTTGAATTCCGTGTTTCTATTTATGGTATATAGAGTGCTTAAACTGTCTCCAATATACACACATCAAGCACTTAATACTGCTGTCGACACGTTACTTTTACCTAACGGTATTTTTTATTAACGTATCATATATTTTTGGTAAACATCTATGGAATAGTCCAGTAGTACAGAAACTGTGTCACGGTATACACTAACAATATCCATTTTTTCTTTATTACCTATCAGATTACTTTAAGTATAGGAAAAACTGCTGTTGAATACTTTTTATCAGTGTTTTTTTCCCAAAATATTAGTGTTAGGCTTAAGTAAGCCACTTGTCGCCAGTCGAGGACGCACTACAAACAAATTTGTTAAACTTCGTACCTACTCAAGTAACTTTTCTTCTTCCACAATAATATGAAATCGAGGTTAAAATAACTGGAAATACAATGGTATTAGGGACGAGACAGATAATTGACTTTGAACAATTTATGCAATTAACGACATAGATAATGGGCACAGAAGAAAAGACTGAAACAACGAATATTTCCCCAATGTTTTTATGATACCGACCGTGCCATGAAAAATACAGAATAAATATCTGCACCAATAGACGTCTAAACAAGCGGTTGAAGACTTACTTACTTAGAGGAGGACAGAAATACACAGCTTAAGGGACGTAATATCGATAGGACTAGGACTCGTCCCTTTAGCGGGATTGCCGCGAAAATCGCTAAGAAAAATTACAGATATCGGAACGAAGTTGACACCTATTCAAATAATCTAGGATTAAGTCCTACGCACTTTCCTGGTATCGGGAATATCGCCCCGATTAGATTTCATATTATTAGATTTAAAAAATTTTTTCGGGAAATCCCGCCGTATAGGTACAATTATTCTCTTTTATAATTGAATTTCTTCGATTAGTTTAAGGTCCACGAGGTTTTGGAATATCTCAATTGTTGCCATCTTCCACCCCTCTCACCCGTTTGTTCATGTTCTAGGCTCAGTAAGGGACTATAGTAACAAGTGTCCGGAACTAATTCTATATCTGTTGCCGAGGACCAAATCAGCGGAGCCTGAGACTGTAAATAACCAATAACTTTATATATATATATTGCAGTATGTTCCGGTTGCGTGAAGAAAATGTGTACTCGATGGCGCTCAGCTGCCGGTCTCATAGGTCCTGGGAGCCGAGCGTCAACGTCGGCCCTACCGGCTATAGTCATCGCCCTGAAGCAGTCCGTCGGGTAGCTATAGCACTTTTTCAGTGTTAGATCACTACCTCGTATAACGAATATAATGAGTGAGAACGCCCGTGTCTGCGTACAACATTAACCCCGCTAACTTTCGCGATCTCAAATTTCTGGGGATCATATACTCTAAACCCTAGGTTCCCGAACTTTTTTTCTCATGGACCACTTTATAAATTTGGTGGACCCCCCAGCCAAATTTCTACCCTATTCCCAAAATTCGACAAAAAATGTGAAGATTATAATTTTCACTCGAAAACTTCAGTCACTTGGCAGTCTCGAGAGCGGAACTTTCACGGATGCTCAACCAGAAGAGAGAATCAACTAAAATTTTGCAAATTTTCGCGGAAGAAAACGGGTAACAAAAAACGTTTCACGCGGTTAAATGGGTTTAAAAACGAATTTAACGACGTTCGGGACCGTGTTCAAATAAAGGCATCCGAGCTGTAGGCATTTCGGTAAGTTCGATATATGAGTTAAGACGGGCCAATGAAGGGAACAATAGCAGGAAATACGTTGCGGAGGGAAATTATTGACAATGTTTTACTGTAGTCTGGAGACAATGTCGAAGAGGGCTATTACAGGTATTGGGTTGACGACTAAGTAATTGCGGGATTTTACCGACAAGCGGCGTTGTACATATTTTTAAGTACTTCAACATCTTTGCACAGATAATCCGTAGATGGTTTTGAATGCACGTATAATAATCAATAACGGCCTTTATTCGGTCATCGTCGACCTCCACTGGACGTCCAGAGCGCTCCTCGTCTTCTAATGAAAAATCCACCGACCGGAATTTCGCGAAATTTCTTTTAAGGCTTCATCACCGTTTCTATGAGCCCGCGAGGCGTTAACACTTTTGCGAAAATAAAAAAGCGAAATGTGACGGAAACGCTCGCTTCGGTTCACCGTGTTTCAGCCTTTTATACACACACACACACAATTCAACCGTTCGATGTAATTTCGATACCGAGTGTTTCAGAAAGGACCGAATAATAACGTATCGAAGAATCTTATCTGTGCAAAGATGTTGACGCACTTAAAAATAATGTACAACGCCACTTGTCGGTGAAAATCCGCAATTACTTAGCTGTCGACCCAATAGATTCCCTGTTTATACATTTCGTAATTAATTTTAATCAGAAAAATTCCAGTAAACTGCGAAAGGAGGATTTTAAGTTGGGTAACGTTGCGCGTATATAGACGTGCCTGTCAACTCGCAGTTGGGACGTTAATTGATAGAGGGCGCTGGTGATGACACTGACGTGTGGCGCCCTCTGTTGAAGTGTTCCGATTCTAAATAAAGAGAACTGGCGCACTTGGGGCGTGAAATGGACAGGTGAAAAACAATTTCCCCATATTTTTTTTTTTTTACCAACCAATTAACCCTCTATGATGGGCCCGTGTAACTTTCAGGTCACATTTCAATTTATCCAGATTTTACCAAATAATTATAGCTTTTTACCGTGAGATGGCGGATAAATGTTAATCCAATAACGTTGTCGAGACAACCAATATCAATTTTTTTTTTCATTCGCATATATAGGTTTATAATTACTGATTTTTCGTTCCCCCCAATTTTTTGGATTTAAAATAAAAATTCGGCCCATAAATTGTCCCGGCTCGTTCCGTCGGTTTAATAATCAATAATAATTTTATGTCATTTAATCAATAGAAAATAATAATTTTGGAGAAAAGTCAACGGTGAATCACTCTCTTGTTCACTGTCCTTTCCTATTTTCGATCCGGCATTCATGTATGGATGAAAGATTTAATATATAAAAAAAGACATATTTTGTATTTATTTCGGCAAGAAGAGTTGCAACTTAACGGGTCTCGGCATTCCAATAGATACACTCGGAAGTGGTAAATTGCCAACGTACGAAGGGAAAACCGCAAAGTTGCTGTTGTGTGGGGGTGGGGGAGGGGTTGGATGACACCCCTACTCAGTATTCGGGAAGGAGGCCACGAATCCAGGACAATTAAGTTAAAGCTTTTATAAAGCCCGTTTTGAGGAAAGTCCCGTTTTGGGGGGGGGGGGTGGGGGGAGGGGGTAAAGGAGAGAGAGAGAGAGAGAGAGAGAGGAGGTGGGGAAGGGCCCAGTCGTTAATCCCCGACGGGAAATCTCGGAGGAAAACTCGAAGCTTTTCACAGTTGGATATAATCCCCGGTCGGATTATAGGGGGATTATAGGCTGGGGGGGGCGGCCTTCTTCACTCTTCTTCATGGGCTTAAGCATACTTCAACACTTAGACAAGCCTCCCTCTCCCCCCCCCCGCTTTGCCAGATGCTTGATTTACTGTGTTACTTATATAATAAGACAATATAGAAGTTTTTTTTATCCCATCATTCCAATTTTTTTTTTCTCCCACTTCAACATTACTGGTATGGGACAAAATCCAATCTCGCCCCAAAGTCGCTTCCCGTAATAATATTAATTATTTTTCGCCGATTCAATTTTTTCTCCCCAAATAGTGAAAATGCTATTTTTCATTAACTGTCGATACTGGGCCCGCAATGCGCAACTGTTACGCGGGTTAGCATTAGACGCGCCGTATTTTCGCCTAAACCGCGTTACTGTTATTCCGCAACTGGAATTCGAAATTATCTCTATTGTTTAAATAATGTTGGCGTATTTTAGGACGTCCGCAGCCACTCGGGTGGCGATTTATTGGACATTTCCTCGTTGGAACGGCAAATCTTCCTCTCTGAGCTCAACAGACTATCTCGACTCTACGGGAGACTGCGCAAGCCGCTACAAAACGGGATACCGCACATCGAGGTAGGCCAATCTACAAATTATTCTAGCCACAACAGATAGAAAATATATTTCACAATTCTAGTTATGCAGTAGATCTGCGGGAGGCTCCCCGATTCGTCCGGGCAAGCAGGGTAGACCCGAGTGTACAATTATACGTACGTAGGTAATTGTCGTAGATTTGTTGTGTTTCTGTCTCCTCTCGCTGGTTTGGTCTTTTGCTAGACCGGGGTTTCGGCCGCTCGCCATCTTCAGTAGCGGTGTTAGTCACTGTTGGCACTTTGGATGTTTTCGGATGTTACATCCGAGTACAAGTGAAAGTAACAGTGCAGTGAGGATGCCCCACGAAAAACATCCAAAGTGCCGACAGTGACAGTAACACCGCTACTGAAGATGGCGAGCGGCCGAAACCGGTCTAGCAAAGGAACAAAACCAGCGAGAGGAGACAGAAACACCACAAACCTACGGTAATTATATTTATATATTTTATGTTTATATACACTGCAACCTTTATTTGTGGAGTGTTCGAGCTGGCAATAAACTAAATTAAATAATGGTGTATACTATGTGCCTTCGTTATTTTTGCATACACTCGATAAACTAAGTTGTATTTCACAGTTCTAAGCGACCTGTAGGACAGGAGGAGGTCTGTGTTGGAGATATCATAAATGACAAGAGTGTTTGGTGTTATTGTTGCCCGAGGGGTAATTTACGAAGAATACTGTAGTGTGCACGCAAGTTATACGTCGAATATAAATTAAATATAATTCGAAATGAATAATCTGGGATTTAATTTATTATTTTAAAGAGATATATTGTCCTAAAGAGGTATGAGATTTGACGATAAAGTGTGCTGTAATCGCTTGGAAAAATTCTTTGAGATAAATAAATTTCGGGTTTTCTACACAATCAATTATATTTGTATATTCAGACTTCAATATCTTTCTGGTCATTTGGAGGTTTTCCTTTCATTTAACTTGAGTAGTCTAAAACGGAGATTTTTGTCTGTTAACCCGATGCAAGATATTTTTGTTAACGAAGGATGTTAATATCTGAGAGAGATCGAAAGAATTCCCCAAAAAATTTAATAAGAAACAAAAATAACACTTTCCATACCTTTTCCTTAACCTATATATTTTAATAATTTGTGTGCGAAATTTTAACGAAATATTTAAGAATTCTTAAATTATTGAAATAACGAGAAGCACTATTACGAGAAGGCTGTTCACGAGGAATATAGATAAAATTTGATTGCAATTAAAATTTTATGCGATTTAAAACACGAAATTGTAGTATCAAATTAAACATCTTGTCTAATGGGATGAATTTTCTTTCATATTGTCTATAACCTGATAATTTTCCTCGTCAATTATCCTACAGTTTGTCTCCCTGAAATGCTGGAAAATTCTAAGTATATTTCCGCACAACCCTCAGGGGGTTACTGCTTTTAAGATATAAAATTCGGACATGCTTTGACGTAATGTGATTTATACTGTGGTCATTCAATTACTAAAAATGCAAACACGGTTAAATTGTCGCCTATTTAAAATCTATTGACACTTTTAAAAAAGGCTCTTCTTTGACCTTATTTAAATTCATTATTATGTCGATCAAACTGCTCTAATCTAGAGTATTCAAGGGAATACAGAGAAATTATTTATGGACCTGCTGTAAGGTCCTACTGGCAGGAATATGTACAATCGCATGCAGTGTTAATTGCATTCAGTGTCATGCAGTAAACGTGCAGAAAAGTCTTACCTTGTTCCCGTTCACTGCAACCGCTGCGACGAGTAGAGGGCCACCGACTGGGAGGTCTCCTCGCCCTGTGACCTCACTCAGGGGATGGGACGACACTGAGGAGGGCGTCTTATCGGTCGGTCGGTCGGTCGGACGGGACTTATCTTACCTCTGTTCCCGTCTACACCTACTGTTTTAGGATATAACAATCGGGCATGCTTTCGCGTACTGTGATTTATACTGTGGCCATTCAATTACTAAACATGCAAACACGGTTAAATTGTCGCCTATTTAAACTCTATTGACACTTTTAAAAAAGGCCCTTCTTTGACGTTATTCAAATTCATTATTAGGTCGATCAAACTGCTCTAATCTAGAGTATTCAAGGGAATACAGAGAAATTATTTATGGACCTGCTGTAAGGTCCTACTGGCAGGAATATGTACAATCGCATGCAGTGTTAATTGCATTCAGTGTCATGCAGTAAACGTGCAGAAAAGTCTTACCTTGTTCCCGTTCACTGCAACCGCTGCGACGAGTAGAGGGCCACCGACTGGGAGGTCTCCTCGCCCTGTGACCTCACTCAGGGGATGGGACGACACTGAGGAGGGCGTCTTATCGGTCGGTCGGTCGGTCGGACGGGACTTATCTTACCTCTGTTCCCGTCTACACCTACTGTTTTTAGGATATAACAATAATCGGGCATGCTTTCGCGTACTGTGATTTATACTGTGGCCATTCAATTACTAAACATGCAAACACGGCTAAATTGTCGCCTGTTTAAACTCTATTGACACTTTTAAAAAAGGCCCTTCTTTGACGTTATTCAAATTCATTATTAGGTCGATCAAACTGCTCTAATCTAGAGTATTCAAGGGAATACAGAGAAATTATTTATGGACCTGCTGTAAGGGTCCTACTGGCAGGAATATGTACAATCGCATGCAGTGTTAATTGCATTCAGTGTCATGCAGTAAACGTGCAGAAAAGTCTTAACTTTGGTTCCCGTTCACTGCAACCGCTGCGACGAGTAGAGGGCCACCGACTGGGAGGTCTCCTCGCCCTGTGACCTCACTCAGGGGATGGGACGACACTGAGGAGGGCGTCTTATCGGTCGGTCGGTCGGTCGGACGGGACTTATCTTACCTCTGTTCCCGTCTACACCTACTGTTTTTAGGATATAACAATCGGGCATGCTTTCGCGTACTGTGATTTATACTGTGGCCATTCAATTACTAAACATGCAAACACGGTTAAATTGTCGCCTGTTTAAAATCTATTGACACTTTTAAAAAAGGCCCTTCTTTGACGTTATTCAAATTCATTATTAGGTCGATCAAACTGCTATAATCATAGGGTATTCAAGGGAATACAGAGAAATTATTTATGGACCTGCTGTAAGGTCCTACTGGCAGGAATATGTACAATCGCATGCAGTGTTAATTGCATTCAGTGTCATGCAGTAAACGTGCAGAAAAGTCTTAACTTGTTCCCGTTCACTGCAACCGCTGCGACGAGTAGAGGGCCACCGACTGGGAGGTCTCCTCGCCCTGTGACCTCACTCAGGGGATGGGACGACACTGAGGAGGGCGTCTTATCGGTCGGTCGGTCGGTCGGACGGGACTTATCTTACCTCTGTTCCCGTCTACACCTACTGTTTTTAGGATATAACAATCGGGCATGCTTTCTATGTTGGAGCGGAGTGGACTATGAAAAATGGCGTCTACGCTGTATGTCGTACAACGGAAAATTGAACTTTGTCCGTTTAATGGCCCTTGTAGAGGAGGCAGTGCCAGCTACGGACGCCATTTTTTGTCGATTTTGGAAATATTTAAAAATGCATATTTCCTGGGGTTTGATTTCACGAATTGCGTATGTTCAAAATACTGTATATTGTTTATTTGAATTTTCCTTATTAGTAGATATGAAATAAACTACTTATTTGTGTTTGCAAATATATATATATATATATATATATATATATATATATATATATATATATATGAGGAAAAGAAAAAATCATTTTCTCGTAATATTATCTCATTATTCCAGTATTTATGCATTTACATTCAACGTTAATTATTATACGATATATATTAGCATTTAATGAAAACATTCTTCGAAGGATCTGCGGGACGGAATATGTACAATTATATACAATGTTAATTTCATGCATAAAGCAGTAGAAATGTCTTACATTCTACTATTTTTAATATTATATTAGATTTTAATATTATATTTAGTATCTTAATAAGTTATATATTTAAAGCGTCATTTTTTAACGGATTTTTTGAACTCATAATCTTTACCCGTCCATTAGGTCTCTTAATTTATAATCTGGTAGGTTCACTTTGGTTTACCTTATTAGCGGAGGGTAAATAATTGACCCGGTAGTATTTTCTTATAATTTAACGGGTAATAAACAAATAATAGTCGGTAAATATTCGGATCTAATTGTTCCGTAGTTCCGCACGGCCTAGAACTAGGGGAAGGGCGTGCAGGGTTCTCCTAATTTGTTACCTTTATTATTGTTCTCGTCTTCGGCTCTTGTTCTAAGCTCTTGTTTTGGGCAGAAATGTGGCCTGCTTCTTGGGCACGAGCTGCACGCAGAATGAGGAAGGTTGTTTACGCCAAAAGTCACACAATAGAGATATGGACTTGGACCTCCCTAAGCCTACCACCCTTGGGGATTAACAGCACAGGCGACCCCCAATCTTGCACATTTTGGAAATATTCAAAACTTTTAGATTTTTCCTGTTTTTCGACAATATTTCATTTTCCCTTCATAAATTATTCGCGGGCATAATATTGAAAATATTGCATTTCGATTCTCTCAATAGAAGGAAGCAATTAAAAAGCTCCTTCGAATTTTTGTATTTATTATTGAGAAATAATGACATTGTAATGATTAATTTGATCGAGTTAATGGGTATAAATGCACCCAACGAAGTTTAATTAGGTGCATTTATGCACCACCCTCAGGGGGTGCTAGTTTATCGGTGCTAGTGCACCCAAATAACTTTAATTACGTATATTTCCGCACCAAACTCAGGGGGGTGCTACTTAATGTGTATAAATGCACCCAAATAACTTTAATTAAGTACATTTATGCACCAAACTCAGGGGGGTGCTAGTTTATTGGTGCTAATGCACCCAAATAACTTTAATTAAGTACATTTATGCACCACACTCAGGGGGGTGCTAGTTTATCGGTGCTAGTGCACCCAAATAACTTTAATTAAGTACATTTATGCACCACACTCAGGGGGTGCTAGTTTATCGGTGCTAGTGCACCCAAATAACTTTAATTAAGTACATTTATGCACCACCCTCAGGGGGTGCTAGTTTATCGGTGCTAGTGCACCCAAATAACATTAATTAAGTACATTTATGCACCACACTCAGGGGGGCGCTAGTTTATCGGTGCACCCAAATAGTGCACCCAAATAACATAATTAAGTACATTTATGCACCACACTCAGGGGTGCTAGTTTATCATAGTGCACCCAAATAACATTAATTAAGTACACTAGTTTAAAGTGCCCAAATAACATTAATTAAGTACATTTATGCACCACACTCAGGGGTGCTAGTTTATATGTACAATTATATACAATGGGCTTAGTGCACCCAAATAACATTAATTAAGTACATTTATGCACCACACTCAGGGGGGTGCTAGTTAATGGGTATAAATGCACCCAACGAAGTTTAATTAAGTACATTTATGCACCACACTCAGGGGGTGCTAGTTTATCGGTGCTAGTGCACCCAAATAACATTAATTAAGTACATTTATGCACCACACTCAGGGGGGTGCTAGTTTATCGGTGCAAGTGCACCCAAATAACATTTAATTAAGTACATTTATGCACCACACTCAGGGGGTGCTAGTTTATCGGTGCTAGTGCACCCAAATAACATTAATTAAGTACATTTATGCACCACCCTCATGGGGTGATAATTTATCGGTGCTAGTGCACCCAAATAACATTAATTAAGTACATTTATGCACCACACTCAGGGGGTGCTAGTTTATCGGTGCTAGTGCACCCAAATAACATTAATTAAGTACATTTATGCACCACACTCAGGGGGTGCTAGTTTATCGGTGCTAGTGCACCCAAATAACATTAATTAAGTACATTTATGCACCACACTCAGGGGGTGCTAGTTTATCGGTGCTAGTGCACCCAAATAACATTAATTAAGTACATTTATGCACCACACTCAGGGGGTGCTAGTTTATCGGTGCTAGTGCACCCAAATAACTTTAATTAGAGGTACATTTTATGCACCACACTCAGGGGGTGCTAGTTTATCGGTGCTAGTGCACCCAAATAACATTAATTAAGTACATTTATGCACCACACTCAGGGGGGTGCTAGTTAATGGGTATAAATGCACCCAAATAATTTTAATTAAGTACATTTATGCACCACCCTCAGGGGGTGATAATTTATCGGTGCTAGTGCACCCAAATAACATTAATTAAGTACATTTATGCACCACACTCAGGGGGGTGCTAGTTAATGGGTATAAATGCACCCAACGAACTTTAGTTATGTACAGTTTCGCATTGTAACGATTATCTTGATATTACTTTCGAAATTTTTAGTTTATTGGTACCCTATTTTTTCGATTTTTATGATGTTTTTTAATTAGTTCATCAGGAATTATGCAAATACATAGTACCGGAAATCGTTAATTTCCATTAGCTTTAATAATGGATAGCAAATAGCAAATTACGAACTTTTCACAAATTAATTAATAGTTTAATCGCTATGCACGCGAGTTATACGTCGAATATAAATGAAATATAATTCGAATTGAATTATCTCGAATTCAATTTATTATTTTAAAGAGATATATTGTCCTAAAGAGGTTTGAGATTTGTCAAATTCTTTGAGATAAATAAATTTCGGGTTTTCTACACAATCCATTATATTTGTATATTCAGACTTCAATATCTTTCTGGTCACTCGGAGGTTTTCCTTCCATTTAACTTGAGTGGTATAAAACGGAAATTATTGTCTGTTAAACCGATTCGAGATATTTTTGTTACCGAAGGCTGTTAGTAACTGAGGAGAGATCGAAAGAATTTTCTAAAAAAATTTAATAAGAAACAAAAATTATACTTTCCATTCCTTCTTCTTAACTTAATGTTTGTACGCAATTTTAACGGAATATTTATAAATTTTTAAATTATTGAAATAACGAGAAGGCTGTTGACGAGGAATATAGATAAAATCTATTTCGATGCAATTTAAAGCGTGAAATTATTGTATCTAATTAAACATCGTGTCTAATGAGATGAATTTTCTTTCGTATTGTCTATAACCTGATAATTTTCCTCGTCAATTATCCTGTAGTCTGTTTCCCTGAAGTGCTGGAAATCTTTCAGAGTGCCGATCAGAGCTTCGGTGAACAGTTTTAGTTGAACCGGAGGTATCGGCTCCAGGTGGCCGATATCGGATAACTGTTTGAAATAGTTATCGGTTTTCGCCCGCCACAATTTGTGGTATTCCTTTTTCCTCTGTCTTTCCGATTTTCTCGCTTCCATATCAGCCTCGAGGTCGGCCATCATCTCCTCGGCGGAGGGCAGTGCGACCTCGCCCAACAGCGCCTTCACGAAGAATCTCACCTGGACAAGAACACGTTCAAAGTCCTGTTCAAAGTTGAGACTTGAATTGGGCGAACAGGAGAGCGATGAAATTGGAAATCGTGATACACTAAGAAATATTAATAGTGTACCTGATAATCGACCATCGGTATGTGCGGGCAATGTGTCGGCAGGCCGACAATGCACATGCTCGGGCGATTTATGTTGATCAAATGTTTGTAGAGAGGAAAAACAAATTGGTCGACGACAATACCGCAGTCCTCAGTCAGAAACGGATAGTGAGGAGTATAGCCTGAAAACAGTTATTCCAATGAACCGAAAAAAATATTTACCAGACAGGCTAATAACGAAATATTGTCTTTAATAGGAGAATCATTGTTATCTCTGGTTGCAACGTAAGGGCTTTTTCGCGCGCTTTTCGCCGTTTTAAACTCAGGTAGTTCAGAGGTTGGCCGCCAGATGGCGACTCAAACCAGGCTGACACGTGGCGCTATCTCGCGGCGTGCGCTTGAACTACACGGCGGGGTAATCTCCGTCGGCCGCCCGTAACGAAAATAGGTCACAATCTAAATGATCGTATCTTTAAAAATAAAATTCAGGGAATATTATTACTAGCATATTCGTAAACCTATTGTAGTCCAATTTTCTGACTATGCAAAGTATTGTACGAACAACGCTTCCCTGGCGTATATTTCAGCTGTGAGTCTACTGTACGCGCCTGGTCTATATTTCAGATATTTCTACTGTACGCGGTATCGTCTTTATAGTGCCGACGTGATAGTTGTAAATGTTATTAATTTTACTTCGTGAAAAAATAAAGACAACGGGTTAATATCACCTGTACAATAGATGATTGTGTCGACTGTTTCGACGGTACCGTCCGCAAAGCAGACTTCGTTCCTGTCGAGTGATCGAACGTCGGGTTTCAATACAACGTTGTTCGGGAAGTTTCTGATGTGGCTCAATTTCTGCTTGTTGTGGCTCAGAAATACCTGAAGCAGATCGAACGGTATAGGTATAGAATTTTCGAAGCGATTTCATTATATAATCGGTCGAAAATATTACAATTCGCGCACTCGACAAGTTAGATATCTTTTCCTTAGGACAAATCTTCGGCTCTGCCTCTTTTCTCCGTTGTTGAAACTTCGTATCAGATTCGCTGATAGAAACAACAACTTCCTCGGCCCGAGCGCTAATTGAAACATATTTTGTCAACACTCTTTTTAAAATTTGTGTAAAATAATGCGAATATGTCAGTTGAAACGAAAAATATAATTATCTCAGTTTACCCTGTCGGCCACTTTGGACAGAAGAAGGGAAATGTCCATGCCCGAAGGTCCTACACCAATTATCAGAACAGTCTTACTGCGAAAACCATCGACAGTTCTGAATTCTCTGCTGTGCATTTGAAGCCCAGTAAATTGTTCCATACCCTCCAATTTGGGATAAACGGCGACACTGTTTGGACTAAAGATCCATATAACTTAGTCATTATTATATTTTCACTGTTGTCATATAACTAGCTAACAATATCTCTGTTTAAAGTTCAAACTAATCAAATATGTATGTCTGTAACAGTATAATTGATAAATGGTTAATAAACACCTGTGCTACTAGTCATCCATATATTTTTGAGATAATTTGATATACCTGTTTTGCGGTCCGCGAGGGGTTGGAATACTGTAGGTTCGTGATGTTTCTGTCTCCTCTCGCCGGTCTGATCTTTTGCTAGACCGGTTTCGGCCGCTCGCCATCTTCAGTAGCGGTGTTAGTAAGGTACTGTACAGTACATGTGAAAGTGACAGTGGGCAGTGAGGATGCCCAAAAAACATCCAACAGTGCCAACAGTGACTAACAACGCTGCTGAAGATGGCGAGCGGCCGAAACCGGTCTAGCAAAAGACCAGACCGGCGAGAGGAGACAGAAACATCACGAACCTACAGTATTTTTGAGATACTTAAAAATAATATTTATTGAATGTACTCATATATTACAAAGAAATATTCTATTAAACTTGGTTAGGGGGAAAAAATAGCTTAAAATTTAATATAAATATTATTAATAAATTAACGAAACTGACCCGGAGCAAATCATAATGGCATCGAAATAATACTCGTGCTCTTTTTTATTCGGCAAATCTTCGGCCCTCAGTTGCCACCCTTCGCCGACGGGAGCCACTCGCTTCACGTAATGATTGAACTGAAAAGATAAAATCTCGTAACAAACCGTCGAAAATCAATAATATATTCCGATAATAGATATATTTATTTACCTTGATGTGCGGGCGGACGTTGAAGTGGTCGGCATAGTTGTTCAGGTAGTTGAGGAAAACGTCCCAACCGACGTACGACCCTTCGGGATCGTCGGGAAAAGGAAAATCGGGAAAGGTCATCACCTGCTTCGGAAAATTGGTCCTGGAACGAAATATTATTTCAGACGAGATAATTATAAAACGTTTAAAACCGTGGCTCCTAATATCCGACTCAAAAGAATCGACTTAAACAGAAAATTTGGACTCTTAAGGTGCATTACTAAAACGGACATCGAAATTGACCTTAAATAACGAGCTGACAATATACAAAGCGATACGGTATAGAGCTATGGCGGTTCCACCGAGACATCCAGAGATTTCAGTCAAAAGTCCTTCGCAACATCCTTAATGCTCCCCCCGGTATGTTTCTCACCGCACAATCCACCATGACCTCAACATACCGACGAAGTCACAAAATCCCGGTTCCTGAAGTTCCTCTCCCGCCTTTCTCCTCATCCCAATCCACTCGTTCAGTCCCTTTCCTCTCCTACCCATCCATTATCCCCAACAGGACGGCTACTTAAATCGTGTCAAAAAGCGCCATCATCGGGTGGTTTCTTTGTTCGAGACAAACACGTGAACAATGTACACGTATCAATTGTACTTTGTGACTGTAAAGTTGGTTGTGCAAAATAAAAAAATAAGAACTATACTGGAAACTAATGGATGAATCCGACCTGAGATCCTTGTAGAGCGTGGAGTGCACCTCGAGTCCGAACTCGTCCTTGCCTGAAGACTCGGAGTAGAGCCAAGTTCCTCCGACGTCGGCCGACCTTTCGAAGACTGTTGCGGTTATTGGGCTCCGCTTCAGGTGCCTGATGGCGCAGAGACCCGCAGGACCCGCCCCTATCACCGCCACGCTCAGCCCCCGAACAGCCCCCACAGACGAACGACCGTACCTGAAACACAGTTCAACAACTATTGGGTCGACGACTAAGCAATTGCGGGATTTTACCGACAAGTGGCGTTGTACATATTTTTAAGTAGGTCAACATCTTTGCACAGATAAGCCGTAGATGGTTTTGAATGCGCGTATAAGATACATTCAGCTTCTCCGAATCAATAACGGCCTTTATTTGGTCATCATCGACTTCCACCGGACGTCCAGAGCGCTCCTCGTCTTTTAACGAAAAATCCCCCGACCGGAATTTAAGCCCGTGCGAGGCGTTTGCGAAAATAAAAAAGCGAAATGTGACGGAAACGCTCGCTTCGGTTCACCTTGTTTCAGCCTTTAATACACACACATACACAATTCAACCGTTCCATATAATTTCGATACCGAATGTTTCAGAAAGGACCCAATAATAACCAATCGAAGAATCTTATCTGTGCAAAGATGTTGACGTACTTAAAAATATGTACAACGCCACTTGTCGGCGAATTCCGCAATTACTTAGTTGTCAACCCAATAGAATACATATGGATATTGGACTGTCGCCGGTTTCGGCTTCTCGCCACCGTCAGTAAAATTTTGCAAAATAATGAGTTGTAAAGAAGTATTTTATTTTACTTAAAATGCTCATTTTAATGCCGTTAATCCACAGGTTAGAAAGAGAAACAAGATCCTTAAATTACCTAGTTAATCTGCAGATTATCGAGTTTCTGCACATTGACGCGGTAACGTCTGCATCGGTGACACGGTTGAGTAGTAAAGATAATGGTGCAAGAAACCGGTCTTTCAAATCGTGATAAATAACGTCAGCACCTTGAACCTTGAGGCCAATGTCGGGGAAGCCTTAACATAAATAACGAGAGAAAAAATGATATACTAACTCTCTATAAAGGTCTATAACGCAAGTTATTACTCACCGAAGTCGAAGAGCCGGAGTAAAGAACTTCAGCCGGTACAATGACCCCATATCCGCTCAGGATACTAAGCCCGCACGAGAGCACTTATCTGTACTTATTGTATGTACACAACAAGTTTAATTCTGCGGGCGGAGAATATCGTCTCTGAAACGAACTGTACAGTTGTATAGCGCGCTACAGACTGTCGGGTCTATTCTCAATGCGGTTGATGTCGTTTGGTTCTCAAGGTTGGCCATAATATTTCGGTCCCGATGCACGCGCAGTCTCCTCTTCTTCTACGCTGTATAAGGCGGTATAGTATCATTATACTGAACGAGAGTATAAATTCGAGCTGGAAGTAAACCAGAGAAGCGTCAAGGCGAGACGACGTAATGTAACGTTATCAGATAACCGAAATGCAGCCGCCTAAGAACAATACACAAGGTCGATTATTTTTACACTTTTTTTATTTTGTACAATCAACATTGAATGTTATAAGTAAAAATGATGTATGTATTTTTTTCCCCGCATGTATTTCGCGATAAAAGGAACCCCACCCGAAGATGGGGCACTTTTGACACAAGAACAATTATGGCCTAAGGGCTAAGAAGATCTCTAGGGTAGGAGAGCATTAAGGATGGTACGTTATAAGAAGGTATATTATAAACGCATCTCGAGACAAGAAGCAGGGCTTGACGAAATCATTGCGAAGCATTTAAAAATAGGATACTTAAAAAAAATTCAAAGTTGGCCACATCCTGAATGAATCGAAACGTCTACAAGAAGATTCGACATCAAAATAAAAACAGTAATATCAATTTTTATGATCAAAATATCACCGATCAATGTCAACTTAAACGCATACCTTTCGCGTAGTTGTAAGCAGCAAAATTTCAAAAATTTTTAACTTTCTAGTAAAGTGTATCTCGCCTGGGGGACCGTAATAAAAATATAATTTTGTTTAAAATATTTATTCTTGCTCCACACGTACTCCTGCATCATTTCATCTCTCTTAAGGCACACAATTTAATACATTTAGTTATCGGACACATTGCTAAAATCAAAAAATAAATTACAGTGACAACAAAAAGTTTTTTCTTTACAATTACAAAAACATTAAATTTAACACATTCAGATAAAATTATGAACTGCATTTCTAATTTCATAAAATAATATTGAAGGATTAACATTACAGCAGATGCGGAATCAATAATTGAAACCGCATTTTCTTTTCCCGATTTGGTAACATTGTATTTAGGCAGTTAAACTTAAATGATACATTTTAAATTAAATTATAAACGACCAGGAATGTGAAATCCTGTTTTGTACTTGCTTCACTTATAAACACTAGTATGTATTTCTTTTTATAAAATGTAATAAATAGTTTCTACGAAACTGGGTAATATAGAAATATAATAGGAAGTAATTCAATTTCGAGGGAATTTAGTAACATCAAAAAAATATTTGAAATGAAATGTTCAGAGGCAAATCTAATACATTTTGTTCTACTAATAGACAATGAATTAAATTTTATAATTTCTCTATACACCATATAAATGCTAGTACACAATTTCATATTAACAATTATTCAGTATAAATTTACATTTTTTTATTCCAGTACATATTAATAAATAGTTATACATAATTAAAAGAGGATAATATATAGCGTTTCCAAGAAATGCATTAACAGAAAATAATTCAGATTAATAGTAAACTGGTGAAAGAACAATTTTAAAACTAATTATATCCCAGGGGGAAATGATATATATATTTATATATATATATATATATATATATATATATATATATATATATATGCTCATTTGTTTGACAGTTATTGAAAGAATATTTGCACTTTAATAATGCATTAAAATTAATTCACCAGATTCAAATTTGCAAATAGTCATGTCACTTAAGCTCACTCCTGGAGCATTTACCTTGCTATTGTAGATTTGAATATAAATTAAATGATGGGGCCACTTATTAACTATTGTACGTAAACATTTAAATAGTAAAACAGTTTCAAAAATACAATTTACTTTGTGACTCAAAAACTTCTCAACACGTTCAAATGCCCTCAGTCTCCTACAGATTTCGACCCGCTCAAAATCAGTCAGCTTGATAAATATGAATACATCTTAAACTAAACATTACTCGAGGTATATATTTTTTTAAATTTATTAAACTCATAACTATAAACGATTTGGGCCTAAAAAGACAGACCAAGATACATGATAAAGTCTTTGGAAACCGGATGAAGATTCTTGAAATAAATTTTGTATTTGCTTCAAGTCTAAATCATACAATCGATCATCAAGATATTTATGGTAGAATGTAGAATATTACACTATCCCGTTGGAACCTCCAATTTCTTATTTGGTCAAGTTTCCACTTCTTGCCATTGCCAGTAGCATTATGTTATTGCGGTGAGAACACTACACTGCACATTACACATTATATTACAATCATTATACATAATTCAGTAACTGAGAGATTACTTCAACGACAGATGAAATGGGTATAGTGCTGCAGCAACTATTAACAGAATGCTACTGATGATGAGTATCGGATCAAGCAAGTAAATGGAGGCCAATATTCGATGTCAAATATTTCGAAATATCAACATTTTTATTGTCTTTCTTTCAACAGGTATCGGAATCATCTACGGTGTGTATCATTTTCTGAAGTTTTACCCTATCGAAGATTGTACAATACAGTAATCTATTTGAATGCTAATAAAAAAAATCAAAGAATTATCGTATCTAGTCAAATATCTTATCTAATCGGATGAATTTTCTTCTGAATATTCTATAACTTGAAAATTTTCGTCATCAATTATCCTGTACTTTATCTCTCTGAAATGCTGGAAATCTTTGAGAGCTCTGAGGAAAGCGGTGGAGAATAGCTTAAATTGTACAGGCGGCAACGGTTCCATTTGCCCCATTTCGATGAGCTGCTTGAAATATCTTTCGCCTCTTTCCCCCCAAACTTTGTGGTAATCCTTTTTCCTGAGTTTTTCCAATTTTCTCTCGTTGATGTCCATTTCGAGGTCGGCCATCATCTCCTCTCTGGACGGCAGTACACATTTTCCCAACAGTATGTTTAGAAACAGTCTCACCTGGACAACAACACAGAGCTTTTGTCAGTTTCTACAAAATTATTATATTATAACATCATAGTATGTATAAAAATAGACCAGGGGACTAGTAAAAACATCTTGTCTAGAGGAAAGAGAACTAAAAATAAATATCTTCATTTGAATAAACCATAAGGAAAGTAACTGTATTCGAATCAAATAATTACAACTGAATTGCAATCAGAAATTATTATTATTTCCAGATTTGCAGTAATGTTTATACCTCTGAACATGTACAGAATATTTTGTTACAGTAAATACAAAAATTTTGTCCACAGGCCTTTTCTAAATTTATATACTTAAATGTAAAAGTCATATAGTCTACTTAAATATTCAAATGGCTTCAATAAATAGGAAAATTACAATTCTAAAATTTCTTCTTTTCATTGATTAAAAGAAAAAGTCCAGCATAAATCATTAGATTTCAATTGAGTAGTTTGTGTTCAACAATTATTTCCCATTTAAATATGAATTAGTATCCTAATATAAATAAGAAGTAATTCATGGGAAATTATATAATTACCTAAAACAATGAAAACTTAAGATTATTATAAGAAAATAAAATATTTTACCTGATAATTGACCATATATATGTGGGGACAATGTTTAGGCAGGCCAATTATGCACATGTTTGGATGATCTATGTTGATGAAATGTTTGTACAGCGGAGAAACGTACTGGTCAACGACAATACCACAGTCACTTGTCAAAAATGGATAATGAAAAGTATAACCTGGAAAAAAATGCAGTCCATGTTAAGTGAACAAAACAAAGTTTAAAATACCGGTATAAATATAAAACTGTTTCAGTCACTATATCATATGCACCAAGTTTAAACTATAACTAATTGGAAAAATCATTACTGCTAAGAAACTGTTGATCCCACACTTTGTTCTTAATAAAGCCTTAGTTAATTAATATTTATATATATTTTTTAACATAAAACAAAATACCTGTGCAATAGATGATGGCATCAACTTCTTCAACCGTACCATCAGTAAAATATACCTTCTTGTCGTTCAGTGATTCTACATTAGGTTTCAACTCAACTTTATCTGGAAATGAAAATGTTCCAATGAGGTTTAATTTCTGTTTGTTGTGGCTCAGAAATACCTGAAACAAGCCAAAAGGGTCATTAGACGATGCTGAATAGCTAAATCTCAGTGTAAAATGTACTACTGTATATATATTTTTTACTTTATATTATTTGGGATCTTATAATAATGTCTTGTAGGATCCATATGTTTTAACGAGTAACTGCATAGTGTTCGGTAACAAATAAGTAGACTTGACTAATTAGTATCCCACTAACAGCAATTATGGATGGCGAGGTGAGTTCTGGTTGGTTGTGACCAGACAGGACGGTAATAATGACACTAATGTCATAATGACACACTAACAATTGTCCCAAAATAACGTCCCATTATAATGCGTTCATAAGTTTTCGAAGAAACAAATTATAAAAGCAAAGATCAAAAACATGTTCAACGGTATAACTGATAAATGCATCGTTGTAAAATGGAGCACAGTCATCAATTACAATTTTCTTTTGAACAGCAGTTGTAATTGTTTGAAGTAATTTCAATTGCAAATAATATTTTAAAAAAAACAATATAAGGTTGATTGGGAAATAAAACATAATTAAATATTTGTTGTTATTTGAAGTGATGTTTAACTAAAATATTTCAAGTAATGCTCACACGAGAAAAATTCTGTCATATTGAAATATAATATTTGTTTCATACATTTTTTGGCAACAATGTTTTTTGACCAATGCAATTTTCATTATATTTATAAACTTACATTTCCTGCACTTTATAAAATTACAAGACTGCACTTTTAAAACGTGTTTCACACCACTAATGTTTATTTTTTAATATGAAAGTTGTGTTTTGAAATAAATAATAATTATTTAAAAATTATTCTCTAGAAGATATGAAATTAAATTCAAAAATCAAACAAGTGAAAATATTTTTATATGAACACTAAAATAGTCTGTTATATTTTATGGTAATTACTCTGCTTAGCCCAGTTTGTGTTACCTTATGCCATGACTGAAATTTCTTTTAGCATTAGCTCGAAAATTGTTGCAATAATTCAAATATAAAAAAACCTACATTTAAACATAGAAATTATACATTTGTTTATTTACCTTGTTGGCCACTTTGGACAGAAGGACAGTAATGTCCATGCCGGAAGGACCGAGGCCGATGGCCAAAACGTTTTTGTCTTTGAAACTGTCTACAGTTCTGAATTCTCTGCTGTGCATTTGAAGACCGCTAAATTTCGCCATACCTTCCAATTGAGGGTAGACTGGAATGTGGTGGGGACTGTAAATATACATAATTTAATGTCATCAATAAGTCCAATATTATAGTCCAATATTGTCTTTCTAATTTTATTATTTAAATTTTTGAAAAATTAACAATTTTCATTTTTAAGGAAAATTATTTATATAATCATATCACGTGATAACTTTTGGTGGTTTCTTTCAAAAAATTTTTATTCAATAAACAAGGGCAGAATTTTTAACATATATTAAAACTATTATCAACTACTGGATTAACTACTCTAAATAAAATATAGTACTATACATACGAGCATAAAATAAATTATATAAACCGTATTATATCCTACATGAAAACTTCATATGAAGTCTGATACTTGAATCTGTACTGCATTACAATAAGTAATGCATTTATGAATTAAATGCCCCACCTTTTTCTACACCAAAAATTACAATTGTCAAACAATTATAGGCAAATATTAAAAAAATAAGACATTAAAATAAAACAAAAGTATGAATAAAATGAAACTAAACAGAAAAACTGACCCGGAACAAATCATAATGGCATCGAAATAATAAACGTGTTCTGTTTTATTTGGCAAATCTTCGGCAGTCAGTCCCCATCCTTTGCCGACAGGCGCTACCCTTTTAACATGGTGGTTGAACTAAACAAAAAAGAAATAACGAAAATAAGAAACAAAAAAATTTCGCGTAAGAAAAGCAGTAAAAAAAATAAATAAACCGTATAACTAAACGAATTAGGATAATAAACTGTTGGGGGAAAGGGGGTTCGTCCAACATCTATTTGACCTCCAGCTAGATCAGTCTAGGATAGGAGGAGATTAAAGGAAAGGCACATAATTATGCAAAAGTTATTAAATGAAACAAATAGGACGATTATTCTTTGCCAAGTGTTACCAATTTGTCAGTGTGTAACATAACAACACTAGGTTGTAAATTGTTTTCAGCTTAGATAGAATCAAAACATTATTATACATTTTTTTAAACGATATTAAATTGGCAAATAAAGTGACTAACTAATATGATACACAAGAGATTTTTTGTTTTATAAAAACGTAAAACATCTAAAAATAAAACATCTTCAGTGCGCACCGAATTAAAATTACTCTTGGTCAAAAGTGATTGCAAGAAGTGCTATCTAAATTTAGAATATTATTTTATTTTAGTGTCTTATCGTAAACATAACAAATAATTTATCATAATTCTGCGATGTTTGGTCTCAGGACTGAAGCCAATCCTGTTACCACAGTCGGAGGACTGTTGATTGTTTTCGTTCTTGATTTTGTTTGTGCACGATTTTCTTCCCTTATTGTTTCTCCTATCGTTTTTTTGGTTACCAAATGCTTGTTTTTCCTATTTCGATTTACCAGAATTCGTTTATTTGTGTTTAATATCCAGTGTCGCTTCCGCTTCCTCTCGAAACCGAAACAACAATGGCAAGAAACAAAAATCGTGTAAAAACGAAAACGAACAGCGAAAATAAACGAACAATAAAAAACATCAAAATAAACAGGATTCTCCTCAGTGACCTCATCACACAGTTCTAAAAACTCCGAAGTTTTTCCGGCACAAGGAAAATTCGAGGGGAAAAAAGCGAGATGAAATTGGACAAGACCGAAATTTTTCAAACCTTCAATTATAATCCAATTAAAAAATATTTCAAGTAGAGTGCAAATACAGGAAATAAGTTTTTCGACATATAAAACTCATATTGGTTCAAGCGATGTCAAATTGCACTTGTACTCTGGTACAAGTACTTTGGGACCGTTGGAATTGAATCACTGACAGGGTTTTTTTCCTGTAACGCTAATTTTCTCCAATCTTATTTTCGACTCTTGAGTTGGGAAAAGTGGATAATTTACAACGATCAAGGGACTGAGGCGGATTTCCTTTTCACGACAACACTCGTAGACGAAGTTGTAAACTGAAAAAGTTGTGAAACTGAGCGAAGAGATAAAAATTACTGCCTCCCATTACAGCAGGACTGCAAAACACTCGATAAGGTAAAACTCCGTTAGCGTTTCTGTTCTTTCTCATGTTTTTCTGGATGAATATATTAAAATTTTAATTTAAAACATAGAATCAATGCTTATAGTTATAGGTATATACTACATAGTACATAGTCATTCTTGTATTTCGTACTAGTACCAAATATAACCGCCGATTACACCAAGGCAGCTACAAAAAAGGTATATATATAACTAAAAATAATCTAGTTCAAACATTTACTTTTAACAATCTATTATACATGCCACCCAAACAATGTCTTCAGAACTAGCCGTATTACCTGCAAATCTGAATTGATTAATAAAGGGAGGAGGCCCCAACCTCTATTGTACTGACTAGAGTTTGATAAATACCGAGAAAAGAAATAAACTCTGTACCTTAATGTGAGGCCGTAGGTTAAAGTGATCGGCGTAGTCGTTCAGGTACTGCAGGACGACGTCCCAGCGGACGTACGAGTCTTCAATATCATCGCTGTAAGGAAAATCGGGGAAAGACATGCACTCTTTCGGCAGATTGGTCCTGAAACGGTAAAATGCACAAACTACGATAAATAGTTGGATAATTGATTTTCAAAAATCCCCTCCGCCATTTGTGTATACTGGTCGGAATTTATCGACTGCTTCATAAGTTGTTACTTACGTTACATTAATCCTTTCGCTACGGTCGGGTTCTCCGCTGCGGTACTTCCGCTGAACGGAGCGCCGCGACATCACTGCACGCTCAACGAGAGTACCTCAGCTGCATGAATGTTTTCGGACGAAAAAATTTTTCTCCAAAGGATATTTATAAATAAAGTCTATTCCAGGGTAATGATGCAAATCAAAATACTATCAGTGCATGTCCAGAGTCAGATACTTATGCAAAACGGTTGTCCGCAATACCTCAGCGGTATCTAACGGAGAGCCACTATAGTGGCCAGTAGTACCTCAGTGGCATCTTGTGGAGAGCCACTATAGTGGCCCGTAGTACCTCAGTGGCATCTTGTGGAGGCCACTATAGTGGCCCGTAGTACCTCAATGGCATCTTGTGGAAGGCCACTATAGTGGCCCGTAGTACCTCAATGGCATCTTACGGAAGGCCACTATAGTGGCCCGTAGTACCTCAGTGGCATCTTGTAGAGAGCCACTATAGTGGCCCGTAGTACCTCAATGGCATCTTGTGGAAGGCCACTATAGTGGCTCGTAGTAGCGAAAGGGTTAATGTAATGACGGTTTTACAGATATGTGATAAAAACTTATGGAGATGCCGTAACGAAATTATAGTTGAGATTTCGTTTATTTCTCTCTTCTCGTTTGCACCTAACCTGCCCCACGGTGACTTGTTCCGTAACCCTTCATTCTTAGTCGATTCGTTCCTCCCCGTCGAGGGACCATCTCTGTCACATGTGTTACTCTTCGCTTTCAGAACGCGCCTCCAGATAAACAATTACGACGGGAGGGAGGGCGAAAACGCAGGCCAGAAGCGGGCGCGGACGCAAAAACAAAAATCTGAACTGACCTGAGGTCGACGTAGAGGTTTGAATGGACCTGGATGCCGAACTTGTCCTTGCCTATTGTCTCCGAGTAGGCCCAGGTTCCTCCGACGTCGGACGACCTCTCGAAGACGGTGGGTATGATCGGGGTGGCGGCTGAGGAGGGCGGGGAGTGTACGAGGTGTCTGGCGGCGCAGAGGCCCGCGGGGCCCGCCCCTATAACCGCCACCCGCAACCCCCGATCGGCCCTGAAACGGGCGTTCCGAGCCTCCTCCGACAGTAGCACCGTCGAGCTGTCGCTGCAACAGAATAAGTGATAATAAGATACTATAATTCTGGCGCGTACACAGTCTAACAATTGGTTATTTTCGGGGATGGCGAATATTACTTCTTGCCTAATTGTTACTAAACATTAACCCTTTGCACTCCGGACCATTCTGGATGTTGACTACTCCCTGTGGTGGTTGGCCAATGTCACTGTCACTGCTATAGTTTTGGTCTAGATTTTGTCTTTCTAACGTATCTGTACAAACGTCATCATCTTCACTACTACTTGTACTATGAGACTCAATCCTGTTTGAACGTTTTGCCATTGTTCTAATTAAAAAAAATGAATAAATCCGTGGGTTCAAAATGTCTAATTGTTATTACTAAATGTGTTACAAAATGATATTTACCAAAAGAACTTATTTACCGAGAGAATCACTTCCGATTTTCTCACTCGTTAGATCTATATATACCGCTTGACGCTTCAAACCGGACTGAGCTTTGAAATTCAAAACTCGCCGACATCTCTTTTACATATTTTAGTATTTTTATTATATTTTGATTCGATGTCTTGCGCCACATTATTATGTTTTTTATTCTCCAATAATAAGTGGATTATGGTTTTCTCATAGACGAAGTTTCTCCCACCGTCAGTGTACGCAGCGATCGTCCGAAATTGGGAAAAGCGTTCCCTTCAACGAAGATACACGGGGGGGAAAACCGAGTGTCAATTTTTTCCACCCACTCCCACGCAGCATTTAGAGTAAAAAATTCGTATTCGTTATCAGCTTCTCAGAAAGTTACGAGTCGTCAATAATTTCCGTAATTTTCGAGAAAACTGTCCTGGGCGTCCCCAGAGATAAGGCGCACAGCGCCGCAAAGAGACCAAATACTCGGAAAATTGGATAAAAGCGATTAAAAAAGAATAAACAGTACACACCGAGACGGCCAATATAAGTGACTGGTTTCAGAAGCGCGTTATCAGCCGCCGTTCGCCAGATCAAATCGCTGGAACTGGGCAAATTTCATGAAAGTGCAAAAATTACGCCAACGCCTTATAAGTGTTCCGATCGAAGGAGGGACGGGCAGAAAATATAGGGAGAATTGCCGTGTTACAAAATTAACTTCCAATAAGATCGTGTAATACTGACTGGATATTTACTGTCACTTTGTACATGCTCTCAACTACCAACGAGTTAATAACGTAACAAGTAAACTCAGGTTCCGAGAATAACGAGCAGCCAATATACAACAGAGGAATGTTTAATCAATATTAGGTAAAAACAAAAGATATCGACGAATGACAATAGGATTACAATATTTACGCTGTCTCACCACGGCTCTCGATCAGATAAGCGTTAATTAAAGAAAAACCAATTCAAGCGTAAATATCGGAGATAATAAAACAATAAAATCCGTTTCACCGATAAGCACAATCAATGAAATACATTACTAAGTGTTAACTTGAGAAAATATAATTAGAAACTGCTCATGTGACGTTTATAACGTTATCGAGGGTGTTACAATTAATAAAAATTATAGTGTTGTAACAGTGTTTAATACAAGCAATTCAAAATTAGCAATTGAAGGAAAGTCGAACTCCGGTCCAAGCCCCTTCGGCCAATTTGCTATTTAAATATTCTTTATTTTCTTTAAATATAAGCAGGACTGTTTAGAATATACAATTCTAGATGACAAATGCAAACCGGCCCGCGGGCCTTTCCGCATTTATATTGGGTATTGGGTAAACTGGAAAGTTACATAACAAAAGCCCGAGAACTTGACACTTCAATCACTAGCACAAACACATTCACTCACCACCCATGCACCTTCCGGTGCACTCTACACTTCGGGTCACTTAGCAGACTTAACACTTAAACACGCAGCGTACAGACACTTCACAGGTTTCACTTCACTGTAAGCACATTCTGCACTATGTGCGGTGGTCTTGTTGTGGAGGCGACTTTAGACAGAAAGCGTTCGCAGATTTTAGTTATTCCGTTAGCGTATTCGGCCCATTGAAACTCGTTGGCCCGAATATTACAAATTTAAAAAAATATTTAAGAAATTTCGGACGGCCCAGAAGAATTTGCCTAAAGACGCTGCTGATAACGAATAATTGCCAACTCTCGAGTTATCTCGGCGTTTGGCGAACAAATATTTGACCGAAACACTCATCACCAACTTTTTTTCTTCCCCCTTCCCTCTTGTTTTTCTTGTTTTCTACACAATTCCCGCGTATTATCTTAATTGCCGGCGGTAAAACACTATTGTTCGGGCCACCACTCGTTAACTCGATTCGACAACAGTGCGACACAGATTTACAGATGTCGAGAATTCGTTTGGCGATTCCACTCCTAGTGTAATTATAATTAAGCTGTTCTGTCTCATCAACGAGCGTGTCGACTTTCAATTCCGTCCTCTTACGCGATATCTTCTTTGGCAATTTCTTCGGGAACGAAGAAAAGTTTTCCTATCGAAGATTCGCTGGGAAAAACCAAAGGCGAGAATGGGCCTTCAATTGAGGGCAAACTTTCAGAAATACTACCCAGAAAGAAGAGTAGCTAACAATATTATCTGTACTCGTTTTCTCTAGTTGTCCAGTTACATTTTTCAGGACTGTTTTGTTATGGGATAATAAAATACACAGTTTTATATTTTACTGCCGCACTCATCTGTTTTTATGTATTATGGTTATTGCCCCTTTTTTATGTATCGCTGTTTCTAACAGGTGTCTGAATTACATAATAGAGAAATTACAAAATATACACCGCGGCGTGACAATAAAGCGCTGGTCCGACTGCTGTGACCTATAGGTTCACGACCTTGGCGAAGGTACAACAATTCATGCGGTGGCATTAAAATTCACGTCGCTCGTTAGCGTCCCATCTTAGTTAGCCCAACGGGCCTAAAGCGAATACAACGCAGGGACGACATTCAGGTTCATTCCCCGACCATCCTGTAGCCTACAGTCAGCCCCAATAAACGTAATTAAATATAAAGCACACATAGCCGAGATTTCACCTAAATGCAACCGTGTTGAAATGTAACCTCCCCATAAATATTCGTACCATTTAAGGTTTTGTCCCCTTGAAGTTCATCACAGCCAGACAAGACGCACATAACGGCTAGCGAACCTTTCTGCGTTTATATAGAAGAATATTTGAACTAATAGAATAGGATTATGGTAAATAGAATTAAATAAATACAATAACTAATCCAGTCGGCTACATCCTCTTAATCTTCGTGAACCATCCTGTATGCACTGTATAAGAACTTTATTACAATTCCGATAAATAAAATTAGGTCTTGTTAACCGTCACGTTCATATATATAACGGTGCACAGTTATTCGTGTACTTATTTCATGGAAAGTACCGAAAACAAATAGAAAATCGATGAATATGTTCACATCGTCGTCTCGATAATTAGCCGAGTACTGTTACCGCACATATAACAGTGGTGTCGGTAAGTAAACTTGAATATTACATTACTGAGATAATGCTACTGGTGCGAGGCCCTGAAACGAGGTCTGACAGCAAAAAAGTTTAATCCCGACGAGATAACATTTATAACTGGAATTAACCGGATATATTTTTTTAATCTTGTGCGGAATTATTGCAAATATTGAATCAATATAGAATCAATATTTAGGGATTATACGATTAATCCGATTAATACTCAAGCCGACTGAAACGGAAGGTGGATCGAAGAACGATTAAATTGATTGTGAATAAGATCTTGAAGCTTTAGACTCTAGATTAAATTCTTAATAAACATTCGGGCAGTGATCACAGCATTATCGGAAGGTTAGTCCAGGAAAAATGTCTCTGTTTGTCAATCAAAATACGTACATATATTAAATTTAAGTTAACTAAAATATGAATTTGGGTCTAGCTAAGTGCTTTTTAGGGTTACAGCGTCGACCTGAGCTCAGATCCTGGTTACAGACCGAATTTAATTAAAAATAATGACCGTATATAATTTAATTGTGTCCGCAATAATTGAATATATAATTTGTATAGACCGAATATTTTTCGCTGCACATTATCCGGGCGTGTTTTTTATCGACCGGCGAAATGGCGACCCTGAACGATCGACTCGAAGAAGTAATTGCCAGCGCGCCTCTAACCTTAATATGTTTCAATTTTTTTTCCTTATATCATACCCGAACGGCTAAATGTAAGGCGAGTCTGCAGTCTAATGTAATCGGAAAGCAATTGAGGCGACGTGTGCCGAACACTCTCAAAAAAATAAACAGCAAAGTTATGCTGAAAATACGTTCAAGAGATAAAAAAATTCTTATCACCCCGAGACTTACAGTTGATAAATCCAAATACAATATAAAATTGGATATAATGAATGTAAACAATGGACAGTACAATGCTGTACAAAAAATTCTGTTCTTATTTGCTCCTTTTTTACGCAATTGGATACCAACCATCATACCGATTGGGATACGAAAAGAGGATTGAATGAGAAATGGAAGTTTAGAAATTGTTACTGTACATATCCTTAGACTGACGGGACGTGGGGCGAACATTTTTCCATAATTTGTCATATTTGAACAATTAATTTGATTAATAACCGCAGTAACAGGATATAGTGACAGCGTCAACAGTAACATCTCACGGTAGTAGCACCGGCAGTGCTACCCCACAAATAGGGACTGTCATTGTATCAGTTTTGAGTTATGTTATGAGTTTTTGTTCGCAGTGTTTCTCAGTGCAACATTAAGAACAGTATTAGGAATATTTGTAATGACAATACAGAAGAAAAATAGAAACAGTCAACTCTTAAAAGTTATATTGTACTGAATGAGAAACAATTTGGGCACGACTACGCTTATAATGCTATATAATTATAGTGATTAAAGTAACAATAATCGTGCGCTTGTAGGAAACAAATGGTAATTTCCTTAGAGCGCTTTGAAGGGCTATCTCGATATCGAGGCGGAGAGAGAAAGGAGGGGAAATTGAAAGACGTCAGGGGAAAAACTCACCGGGGGGGTTTCAATGGACGAAAAAGAAAACGACTATTGTATCTTCAATATTGGCTTTTTCCTCGTACATTTTCATGTAGGATTCAAATGTCAGATTTTATTATACCGTGCTAAATATCAATGAAGTGAACTTGTTGATCGAACCGAACCCCCCATAATGGCTACAAGGCGAAAACCGGTCTAGCGAGAAGACCATATACCCGGGAGGAGAATTTTTTAAAGTTCATTCGTCCGGGTCGCATGAGCGAACGCATTTTGCTTACAATACTGTCCGGTAAGTTCAAAAATGGGAGTGTAAATGAAATGTTCCTATTTTTGGTCTTAATTTAATACCTTATTTTTCCCTATTATTCAAACAAATATTCAGCATATTTTAAGTGAACTTCTGCAACTATTTCCAATTTCTGCAACAAATTCCAACTGGAAATTACGACCTCCTAAACTATAGCGGAGCTCATCTGTTATATTTATCTCCGAGATAAAAAAAATATAATGCCGTGTTGGAAACCAATATAGAGGATATACCGGTATAGAAAGTCAAGGCCCACTGTTCCATTCATCGAAACAGACATTTTCCTCGTTGAAATTGCCGGAGGCTCCTAATACGGCTCACAGTATTCAGCACATCTGAAGTTCATCTCCGAGACTCGCCCTTGACGTTCCTAAAGTGCGCGGCGTCGAGTCCGAAGGCGGCTCAAGAAAAAAAAAACTAAGTACGGCCAAAGCAAACAGAACTTCCAAAATGGCGTATTTTGCAACCTGAATAAACAAGCCCCACGGATGGAAAGATGAGATGTGAAAAATCATCACTGTTCGAGATGCAAACTTGCAGACTCTGCAATGGGTGGATATCACTCAGGAAAATTATGTATAGTGTAAAATACAAAATATAAAGAATTAATACTATATTCACCTCGCTGAGGGAAAGCCTAAATCCACTTGTTTGTATCGTAAGAATATTTCATTCAATTAATATGCAGGTGTTAATAAAATCAATCGTTTGACCTATTAGATTTCCCACAATATGTACGCCAAGTAGAAATAGAGAGCGCATTAATGCATTGTTGGAAACCAGACATGAAATTTAATTGAGTGGAAACAGTTATGGGAGAAAAGGAATACATATAAAAGGCAGGTAGGAAACCTTTCACCGTCCGAGTATAATAACAGGATGTATGGTGCTACGCTATGTTTCTCTTTTACATCGATTATAACAATCGACAATGATTGTAAATTCAAGTGTGAGGTCCAGACGCCAAGTCGGATTTCAAATTGCAGTTTCAACTCCAACTGTCAGCCTTGACCAGATGGAAAAACGCGTCTAGAATCGCAATTAAGTATCCCGGGATCGGGCGTCTCTGAAGCGGACCTTCGGGCCTGTCGACTAGGCGGAGGTAAATACGATAATTACATTAGAGATAAAACAAACGGGCGATCGTATGTAAATTCGATCACATGGAATCGAACCAGTCAAACCCACTCTACACACTTATATTGTCAACTGGAATTCTGAAGCAACCGAGACTTCTGGTGATTTTTTTTTTGTAAAGAGAGAGCTTTTTAAAAAGAGGTTTGGGAATATAAAAGAACATTTCTCTTATGTGAGGAGGTAGAACATTGAAAAGTTCTAAAACATTGTCACGGTAACAAACATTCAACCTATAAAAACAACGTATACAATGTGTACCGGAGGAAGAAACAAGATTTTGATTATTTAGTATATTATTACCATGCAGTGATTTTATATTTTATTCGTGGAATTGGTGAAAGAATATGACCAATATTTTTATTATCATTATTTAAGAAACAGAAAATTCTTATAACAATGATAAAAATAAGCGTTTTAAAATTTGTTTAAAAATTACCACGTCCAAATCAACCCATAGTAATAATCTGCTAGATAACATCACTTTTGTTAACGTCATAGTGTAGTTATGGACATGTGTTAAAAGCTCACTACATTATTCATGGTAATCATATAATAATAATATAATCCACAGACGAACAGGGAGAAGCCGATACCGGCCAAACGATCGTAGACAATGTTCCGTATTCGGAAGTTTTCCGCGTTGATAATTTATAAAAGCTCTACCGACTGTTCAATACGGGGGAAGTGGGTTAACGCGGGCATGGTTTGAAGAAGGGCAAAAACTGTACCCAATCACTCTCCCGGTGTAATCGCACTCGAGAAAAACAGCGAATTTCCAGATAAAGCGACGGCGTTTTTTTTGGAATTCGGACACAATCGTCACCGTTAATTATAATCGCCGTGTAATGACAAGAACTGTCGCGTCGTTCAATTCCTGGAAAATGTCGAAACCGGGCTACCAACGTTATCAATGGGGGGATTGTTCGCGAGCTTCAATCGAAACTGGTGATAAATTGAGGTCGGACAGTGTAGCATAAATTAGAAAAGTTAAAATGTTAACTTTTATATATATATACACACACACACACACAGCGTAATTATGCTATAAAAGCCATAATGATTTCAGGCGGGCGATACACTGTTTTTCTGTTTTTTAAAATTGTAAATAGGTTTGTTTATTGTTTATTGTGCTATTACTGCTGACCGTTTGTTGTTGTCGAATATTCTCGACAGAAATAGAGCAGGAGTCAGGGAGCTACTTTTTAACATTTACGGGTGGAATTTGTCGATGAGCCTCGAAAGTTGAACGAACTTTTAACCCTATCCACATCGCAGGTTTCGGCGAGATATTTTGTGGGCCGCCGCTCAGCCTCTAATTAGACGACCCAATTCGGTCAAGAACCGCTAACTCCGCGGTGTCTCCTAATATCTCGCCTCTAGGACCGAGTTAAGTACGCACCCAACTGAAATTCGTGAACAATTAACGGCCGAGTAAAATTAATTTCGCGTCACGTTCATTTTTGGTATCCGGATTGCTACGCTGCGGCGTAGAAACTTGATTTTAATTTTGTCATAATTCTGATAAAATGATTTACCATAATACAAGCAAGATTTTCCGTTTCCAATCGTTGGCAGTAGAAGCATGAAGAACTAAAAACTTTTGCGGGGAAAATATTTTCCCACAGATTAGGAATCTATGGAACGATCGAACGTTGAGGGGTTTTAATGCCCTATAAGAGAAAACGGGCAAAAGAGGTACTATACAATAATAAAATAATGGCATAAAAGCGGTGTACAAAACCAGTGTTATAATTTTTTTAATTAATTTCTCATTGTAGATTTAATAATAATTTTATCAACTATATTTTGTGTATATCTCGACAACTTTTGCAGGGAGGTTGTGGTAGTAATTGTTTCCAAAATAGAACGCGACATATTATGTGTTCCAATTGTAGAAAAAACTCTAAACAAGAAAGGAATAATGAGCGGACGCAGGCAAAAAGCATAGAATGTAACGGAGTCGACAAGAAAAAAAAAATTTAGTCCCAATCCAAAACAATACACGCTTTTCGCTATAGCCATCAGTATTCGTAGAATGCTACTGACGACGGCGAGAAGCCAGATTTCGACCGAAGCGAGCGGAAACTAGATTCCAACCGCGGCTCGGCCCCAAAACGGGTACTGTAAATTGTAAAGAGGACAGTTTACTTAATGAGCACCAATTAAGGCGAAATTCTGTCCCTCTGACGTGAGTTACTTTTAAGTGGCGCTGCTTTGCAGTGTTGGGCGGATAGTATGTATGTCTTTCAGTGTTTGGTTCGCAGTTTGATTAAAAAAAAATCTTAATCGTCGGATAAGTGACAAATTAAAAATTACAATCAACGGCTTTTAAGAAGGTTCTAAAGTTTTCATTTAAGTAGGAATACCTAATATTAGTCGTTGTACCAGACTTGAGTTCTTAGGACCGGAGCACAGTTCTGTTTTTCTGCATTTTTCCTAATTGTGACCCAATTGCCGATGTGCTAACTGCGCACTGTTGGTTAGTGGGACATCTCGGGCATGCGGTCACAGCCTATCTGATATGATCGCTCAGTAAAAATCCAAGTAAATCCAATTAGCGCGACAGACGTCGTGAACTGAACAAAGTTTACTATTCTTTACACGGATCGTCGCATTTGAAATAAACCGACGGAAATATGCTGCCAACATAATTGGTTGACACATGGCGAAACGTACCCTTCGGTATGTTCGGGTCCACTGTTAGGACCAGTTCTCGACCAGTCTGTTAATTTGACATCTATAAATAATATCTAATTCTATATGAATACTACTGAGAGCGGAGAGAAGCAGAAGCTCGGGTCTGCGATTGTATAATACAATCCTCAGTCCGCGCTAATACAAAGAATTTCCATTATATTCTGTCATGACGCGAATTTATCTTGGATTGTGCAACACTGCAATGCTAGAAATATCCGATTGGTTCTAGTGTCGTTTCATGGGACAATTGATGGGCCACGACTATCATACCGCGGCCAATAATTACAGACTCATTTTAAAATAATCACTCGTCGGGTTTTTCCAACACTCGAATGAAAATGGAATTTTTTTTGTGTATATATAAGATACTTTATTTGGCATTGATGGTAAGTCCTAAAAGTGAGGCCTCTAACCCAATGAAATCCATTATAGATATGAACACTGTTCTAGAGCTAAATACTAATAATTCAATGAAAACCTACGAACGTTCCTTATTAAATTACCGACGACCGATCGAGAAAACTAAGGTATTCAAAACACTCGCAGACCACATTAGCTGGCCACGTTACATTTTCGGAATACTTAACAGAAATAACGCTCCCGAATGGTCGGAAAAATCTTCAGGATTCCAGGACGACCCTAGGGCTATGAAGGTTCCGAAAATAGTACAAGACGGGCGCTCGTACCGAAAATAAAACGGCCCGCGTTAAAACATAAACCGAGGCCTAAAAACCGCTACGAAACCGATAGGTATGTAGGATGCCGGCCCCGTACGCCAACGCACGGGCCCGTTACTTACATATTAATATGTAATCGGAGGATCCTACGCACTAGCCTCGCTTTAAGGTGAACGCACAGGTGACAAAATTTATAACCGCGAATCACAATAACCGCTGACGCGTTACAAGACAAAAGAGGGACGTACGCAAACTCCCCGAATGGCAGGGCCGGAAAAATTGCTCATCCCGAAAGGTGCTGGTGAATAAAAGTGAATTCCTGAACAGTTTTCCGGAGGACGTCCCGGTCGAAAAATGAATAGAAGAACAATAATAATGAACCAAACGAAAAATAATATTGGGAATGTAGGACGACACACTGCTAGCATGCGATTGCGCTTTATTAATGCGAGTAGAAAAATTGGAATTTACAGCGGCATATACCTAATTGTCCGAAACTATCCTGCAGGAAAAATGGGGGACAGAGCGGACAATTATTTAGGCACAGGCGTTAGTAGTAGATGCCACTCCGATGACGCAAGTCCTAAGACGCCGCCTCCATTATTCACTCCATACCTCCCCCCTCATTACCATTCCTTTTTTTCTTTCCTTTAATTTTCATCACCCTCCATTCAATTGGCCGTTCGTTATACAGGGAAAACGTGCCAAGAACGTGTACGGGCTTATGCCCGCATAAGAATCGATGACACGAACCGCCTTATAGTTTGTCCAGTTCTAAAGGAGTTTTGCGAGAACTCCCAAGTCATAAGTGTTCTTCGAAAGATTGAAATGCCGTAATTTCGTTAACGAGGAAAATTTATTAATTGATTAAAGAATCTATTCCTTGTCATCGTTTTTTTTCCACTTTTCCCAGACCGGTTTCGGGTAGAAAATAAGAACGAAAATGTGGAAATATTAAAAAAAACGGACGCTACAATATAATCTACGGAATAAATTCCTGACGTAAACCATTTGAACAAAATAGAAACCCTGATATGAAGTTCAGGGAAAAAATACAGAAGCCGTATATATATATATATATATATATATATATATATATATATATATATATACACCGCAAGACAACCAAAACCACATCCACAGTAAAAGTGCAGCCAGGACGCCCCCACAGGCAACCGATATGACCAATGTGACTCATCAACCCACCGACGAAAAAAGCTGCACGGGGTAACAAAAACAGGTTTAGCGAAAGATCATACCGGCAAGATCGTATTTATTAATTTAAAAGGTTTGCCATTCTCGTCCTCACAGTTGGTAGTTGGAGGGCCAGGATATGGTCTATCTTGGGATACGAATGGCCTGTTTTATGGCATGTTGTTTAGTTTGCCTAGTTTAAAAATTAAACGGCGGCAAATAGTCTAAGGCCAATTTTGTTCTAAGGGAAGTAATATGAGAATTCGATAGTTTTTTGGTCTAATTAGTTAATTATTTCTTCCTTTCGGCATGTGTGAAAGTTTCGCTCTCAATACTGCCTGTCGACTGATTCTATAACTTTTACTTCCGAACTGATTCATTCCTCTTAATCGCGGGTTCATTCTTGCCCATCCAGGCGCCTCCTTCCCTGGGGGCACTTTTCCTAGTTTCCCAAAGGACGCTCTACGCCCGCCCGGGGAGAATTCGATAGGAATACTGAATTGGAAGCGGGTAGTGGGGGATGGAGAGAATAGGGGTTGAATGTGGAGAGTAGTGGGGTGGAGGAGAACTCCTCCCTTCCAGTCCACCTACCTACCCCCAAAACGCAATGCGGGTAACAGGAGTGCAGAATCTAGACGGGATCATCTCATATCGGATTCTGTTGGTTTTCCCTCAGCGAAATGCCGCCGGTATATGTTTTCTGCTATCATCTCAACATATATTTTACAGACTGTTGTTCGAATATTATTCTATTTACGCTATATAATTAAAAAAGTAAATAACTAAATTATTCGATCATAGTAATAATGGCACATCACGTAGCCCAAACCGGTCTGTTTTAAACACGGAAAATAAAAAGAATTTGTTCGTAAAAGACAAACTTTTCATTTCTTATAAATAATTTCATAATGAATGGCTACATTATATTCGATATCCCAGGAGATACGATTTTGATCTTAAACGATTTCACAACGTATAATTAGTTAATATTAACGGTCATTTCGTGGATAATAGTTCAACCCCTATTCAAAAATGGGACAAGAAAGCCGGTTAACACATTTTCAGCCGGGCATGGATTCACCGCCGTTATATAAAACAGACAAAGCTTGGTAAATACGGGCTCGATTAAGATAAGAGCTGTAAAATCCGCAAACTCTGTTTTTCATCTTATCTAAAGCGCTGACAATATTAGCCGTACAATATTTTCAGGCGACTTCACGACTTCCTCCTCTCGATACCGTCCCAATCGTCGGGAAGAAAATCTCCCAACTTTATTAAACCTTTCGCTGCGCAACACGTTTTGAGATTATGTGCTGCTAGCAGTGCGCACGTATTTTAGTAGTTGAGTTTTTACTCGTGTTGAGCAGTTTGACGATTTTGCCATCTTATAAAAATTGCCTAATAAATTATATTTATTATTAATATAAATAAATAATATTAAAAATAAGAAACTCGCGGTACAACTTTATAAAACTAATATAAAAATTTCAATTTAATACATTTCAACATGTCCTATTCAGAATACTAAGAACAACTGAGTGTACGCGTAACCATATAATCATAATAATAATAAACCATAATAATAGTAACCAGCGTAAAAAGTCGTGTGGAGCAGTAAACGTAAATAATACGCAACGAAAATAGCCGTAATGAGCAGAAAACTAATTTAAAACAAGGCGCGAAAATACTCGTTCGGAGCTTATGGGTCACAGTTTTTTTTTACTAATATATACGTGTAGAGCAGAGAAAGGGATAATGATTAAAAATTGAAAATACTATATTTTTCTTTATGTAATATGTATAGAATATCGTAGACGATATAAAAGTGCTATTCGCGGACCTTTTTACACTTACACACGAATATCAGGACTAAGTATACTTGTTTTGTGCACAATGGGTATAGCCGGGGCATTGAGGCTTCGGAAGCTCAATTCCCGACGAGACCAGTAATACTTGAAAGTTAATCCAAAAGAAACCGTTTATCGTAACTAAATGGTCCTAAAGCTTAAAAACTCTCCAGGTCGTTTGGTTTTCTCAGTGACTGAAGGTAATTCGTTTGATAAGTTGCACTTATTTTTGTCGATATCGGCCGGTATATTGAACGTTCCGCGGCGTGATCAATCGAGAACAAGTCAGATTAGCGGGACACGTAAAAAGGAATCCCGTTTATATTTGCTCGAGTGTTCCCACTCGTCCGACCCATCGGACGCCAATATTTGCTCAACGTATTAACGCGTTTATTTTTTAATCCGGCAATTCGTTTCAGTCGGCGATGTAAATATTGATATCCGCATTCGTTTTATCTCCGACTCGAGCACTTGGCTTGCCGAAAAAAACCCCGTCAATTCAACTGATACCGAATCGAAAACGTGACTTGCCTCAGGTGTCACATGGAGGCCGACTTCAATTGTACTACCTACTAGACAGGGTTTCGGGTTTCCTCCGAGGACAGTAATGCAGTGCAGCGAGTACACTGCACGACCAGAGGAGTACTACTGACGATGGAGAGAACCCGATACTGCTACAAAACAAACAAACAACAGAGCGTGTCGTATTCGTTGATAATGAACCGAGCACTCATTATCGTGTCTGCTCTAGCCGAAAACAGTTTTATCATAACCGAGATATCGACATGTTTTCTGTAGATTTAAATTACATTTTGTCATCTCAAAGCATTAAACCCCCAATAAAAATTGACCTAAATATACATGTTCAAAATTCAACGCGAGATTACAACATCAATACAGGTCAACACAGCGCTTACTCCGGAGTCGTTTTACACTGCGAAAGGACGACCTCAAACACATTCCAGGTAAGGACAGAGTTTCACGCTTATTTACTTTTTTTTCCTAACACGGTTGACTAAAAATTCCTTGCGCTACGCAAAATTCCTGCAGCGTGCGTGCCTTTTCGTGAACGCGAACTACTACCGGGCTCGATTTAATGAATGCGCGAATATCGCGAAAATAAAAAAAAAGTTACTTTTTTTTTATCCCGACACAAGTGAAACAAGATAACATACGGTGTTGGCGATTTTAACCCAAAGCGGACGTCGACAGCTGACCAAGTACTAGCTGTCAGCTAATTATTTAGGTCCGTAAACTTCTTTGTTTATATACTACTGTAACGCTTTTGTGAAATGTGAAATACTTCATTACCAACAAATGCTTTATTACCGGCGAAATTCGATCAACTATTAAAATTAAAAAGGTAACAAAATAGCGAGTATCGGATGCATGTGAAAAATTCGTGTCATACCAAAACTGTAACTTGGGGTTTCAAGGCTATACTTCGCGGTTATACTATAAGGCTTATTTTTACAAAACATAATTTTCAGTAATTGTAACAGTTGTTCATATATCACGTCGTGTAATTGATTTGGGCGGAAGGAGTTGTGTGAAAAGTGAAAAATAGTGACGTCGGCATTAATATACTTCGATCGTGGGCAGGAAGGAACGGGCGAAATATGCCTACTTCCCGTCTCGAGTTTCGCAGACAATGGACACTTGGATGACCTCCGGCTGGACGGAAATCTGGTTATCCGATATGGAAAAACGGAAACGGTGGGAAAGTGCAGTGACTCCCCGCGCCTTTCATCAACCTGACACTCTGAATATCCCGGTCTGACGATAAAGGAAATACCCGATGACAGAAAACCGTCGGTTAAGTAATATCCCGCTTGGGAACTAGGTGAGAGCGTCGGATGTCCCATTACCGGTTGCGGTTTAATTAAAGGAAAAGCGGGGGTTTTCCTCAACCGAATTCGGCGGTAACTATTTCGCAGAAATGCATCGACTTTTCCTGCTCAGTGTTCCTCCTCTCTCGTCTCGGAATATGAACAAAAAAAAAGTCCCGCTCGCGGGTCACATTAGTGTCAATTTTTTACTGTCCGCGGGGTGGTAAAACATGCTGATGAAAAATACAGCACGGTCGGATCATCATTCTTTGCCATCGAATGAGCTTAAACGAGACCGGTACCTCTGAGGAAGACCGGTTTCGGTTTTCTCGGTATCGTAAAAACTGGAGTAGTTAGGTTTCACCTGACCATGTCACTAGCCGAACGCTACTGGCATTTAAAATAGAAGCGAATCACAATACAACCAGGAGGCGTATTCCTCTAAGACTCACAACATTTTTAGCAATGTGGAGAGAAACTTTAAGGATATTTTAAACCGATAAAAAATATAATATCGAGAATATAATTTTCCGAAAAGTTGGGAATGGGACTTTGTTTTTCGCTGACCGGACTATTGAGGGGTAATTACAAATATTTATTTTCGATGGAGTTTAACAACGAAAATAAAGCTTGTCATCGTTCACTGACTACACAGTAGGAAAATTATTTTTGTTTGTGCATTTTATGAACTATTTTTTTAAGGTTATCAAGACATACATATAAATATATTCAAATACATATATTTCCAAAAATTACTGAAATAAGGACTAGTAGACAGTTGTGAAGGCATTAATATCCTAATGTGCCAAACGCCGGCGCATAAATCACCGAAGCTCAATTATATCTCAGGCGAGGAAAAATTTCAATTGCACCGCATTCCGACGTGGGACAATAAAAGAAAAACTGAGCGTTGATGCTGGGATAAAAGGAAAACTAGCGTTGCGGGTCCAGAGTGGGGAGCACACGGACACAGACACTAGAAAAAGGAGCCATTAGTGGCAGACTCAAAATGATGGAAAACAGACAGCTATCTCACCCAGTCGCAAGATACTTTACTGGGCCGTCACAGTATTTTCGTACCGCAGCTTCAAAATGCGCTTTAAAACAAACTGTACTGCGAAACGGTTCTGAAAGATATTTAATTGACAGAAGACAACAGTTATATTTCCCCAATCGTGCAAGCCATCAAGTGACACCGTGCTACTGACAATGGCGAAGGGTCGAAACCTTCCAATAGGTTCATATGGGCATGTGGAGACACCGGACAATATTACAGCCCCGAATTACGGCGAAAAACCGAAACCGGTCTACCACAGGACCGAATAGGTGAGGGGAGACCGCATTTAACATCATAAATTTGGACTGAAATGTAAATTACAATGACCGCCGGACCATTGGCTGTGTGCCGACTGTGATGTGCTGGACTGTACCAAGGCCGAAACCCTTTAATGGGTTTTAGATTGCTCCGATTGGTGCATCAATTAGCAAACGGGAGGCCTTACTACACACTGTCTTATGTAATACGACAGTACACACTCGCCCCCATTTATGTGCCAGTAAACAGCCCAGGCAAACTCTATAATTCACTGTTCATTTTGGAATTTGAGGGAAAAATTCCAGAATTACTTATGACAACGTTACAGTAATCGTTTAATGAAGTTCCATTCAATCTTTTTTATTTATTGCGCAATCAAAGTTTACTTATGTTATTTTGTTGTTTATTTCCCAAGATAAAGAAGCCACGCAGACGTCTTTGGGGGGGGGGGATAATGGATTGGTAACAGAGGAGAGGGATTCGACGAGCGAATTAGGTTGAGGAATGTAATGGGAATGTAATTTTTTTGGGGGGGGGAAAATGCCAAAAGTGACTAACACCGCTACTGAAGATGGCGAGCAGCCGAAACCGGTCTAGCAAAAGACCAAACCAGCGAGAGGAGACGGAAACACAACAAATCTACAAGACGTTATTATACATACAGGATGACCGCGATACGGACTAAAATATACAATTATAAAAACCCTCTATTACGTAGAAGAAAAGAAATTGTTAACTCGAAACCATTTGAATAGAAGGAGTACACTACATACAAACTAGCAGTAAGTTATCTCATGAAATAAATGAATTTCGTCAGAAAGCAGATAATCTTTTGTCCCAAATCATAGTAATAATTCGGCCCATTAACTACTTTAAATTGTTAAACAAAAAAATATTGACTCACTTCGATAACGTGGCTCTTAAATACTAGTGATTATAGAAATTGCCCCAGAAATTGCTATAATACTGTCTATAACGAACAAAACGTTTACAATTTATTCCACCCTTGACATCTTCTGTCTCCATTATGCGAGACCGGTTTCGTCTCCTCGCCATTTTAAGTCGAATTCCGTCAGTTAATTAGTGGCGTGCTGTTTCCAATTTTCATCGTTCATTTTATGCCCTGGTGTTCTATTGTCCCTTCGTATTGTAGCACGGGGTATATTAAAGCTGCCATTTGTCTCATTCATAATTCTGCTATTTCGCATTCATTAATGTACACTTTATTACATATCTATACAGGGATATATTGTATAACTTAGATATCCCCGGCAAAGGGTGTGACCGCAGTGAGCCTGTTGCCTGCAAAAATATTTCTGCTGGTTACAGTGGCAATTAATTCTCAGCCCAATGGTACCGCCGACTGGTACGTGACCGTAAATGAATAGCGATTGACGAATTGCGACAAAGCGAAAATAAACGATTGCACAAGACGGCGGTGTTACGCAATCGGCTGGCGGGACAAACGCGAATCCAGCGACAGCGGCGAACGGTCTGTAATTCGGTCTGTGTACCCCAGAAAACTGTCTACAACGGGAATTCGAATATTGCATTAACGGTCTGGGATATCCGAACCGTGAATAAATGTCTCTAGGGCCTACAAGGAGGTGATACAAAGGTAATTGTTGGATTTAAATATTATTAGGATGAAAATTCTGACAATACACCATTCGCCATTATCAGTAGTTGAACAAATTCGTGACAAAAAGATTTGTATCGTTCACCTAACTCTGTCGTGTGATAACAAGGACCATATAAAAAGATAAAAAGAAGGAATCCACAGATATAAATATATTTATCTCAATTTATGAATTAAAATGAACATTCTCATATTTCAGTTTAAAGCCCTTTTTGGACTACGGTTGGCAGAATAACGATCCACCGATGGAACGCTACTGAAGGTGGTGAAATGCCGCGTATAAGCGTGTCACATTCGTGTATAAATCTCGAAAATGCACACTGCACCCAACCGGCTTGTACAACGAAAGTGCGAACAAATATTTAATTGAACGGTAGCCGCCTTTTCGAGATCGCGTTCGAGTTTCTTCCTCTCGAGTATCGTGAAACGACAACAACAACAAAAAAAAACAGTACCGCCATTGGAGGACGGGAGAGAGTTGTCATCAAATACCAGGTTACATCACCCAGGTTTTCATATTATGTACAATATGTGTACACACGCGCACACACAAAAAGCGATAAAGGGTAAAAACAGCGTTTAAAACCGTCCTTTTGGATTTGCGAGGCGCTTTTCTCGAGTGAGCACAATCCAACGGAGGCGGATTATCGACGTGCTCAACGAAACACACTCGAATTTTATAGAGGTCAAATCGAATCGAATAACTAAGATTATTCGGAAGCGATAAATTCAATTTAACTTTTTAATGTTTTGAAATATCATCATTCCATCTCATTGAATTTCCACCTCCCGCCCGCCAATAATATTCTCGCGGACCCGAATATCATAAATTAAATGTAGAGCAGTTATATTCGAGTGAAATTTTCCTAGACTTGGAGCGAAATATCAGTCGCGAAAAAACCGTCCAAGATAGACCATCACACCGGAAACAAGTCAGTAACAGGATGCTTCATCGCAGACAATAGACGTGAGTAACACTAACCACCCCCCCCCCCACAACAAACAAAATACGCATTACTCGCATTATGCGTGACAACACTGTCTTTTCTAGACCTGATTCTAAAACAGTGGTCTATAACAAAAATATAGATTTAGCTGGGACAAAAATATAAAAAAAATCGTTTAACAGTACTGAAATTTGATCAACTTGACAAAAGTAAAGACAAACCTAACAAAAGTTCAAGTAACGTTTGTTTATCTCTAGCCTACAAACTTATTAGAGAAGACTATTAGAAAATCCAATATTTGGTTCTCGTCCAACCCACGAATCGCAGCCGTTTGCTGCATTTTTCACCGGCATTTTACGTCCAAGGAGATAACAATTTTGTAACGGTAATTTGCAATTGTGTATTTCTGTATATTATCGCCGAAAAAGTTTGGGAAACGCTGTACTGAGACGTTAACAGCACACGAATCGGGGCTATCGTCCCTGAGAAGGATGTTTGTCGAGAAAGGACCCACTGAAAATTCTTCTCATTTAGACATCCGAAGGACTCAGGATAAATGCTCTGCCATAAGTGAAAACCTAGGTCGCACAGTACAGAACGCAATGAGTCGCAAATAAAAAAAAATAAAAACCCTCTCTCTCTCTCTCTCGTTGGACGCACCCAACGGCGTCTGCAATTAACACGGCCTTGTCTCGTATTTTAAAAAATGAGTTCCGTCGTTCTCAAATTCTCGAGTTGTTTTATTCATTTACACCGTAAATGTTTTTGTTCTGTTTTCATCGAAACGAGTTCTGCATACCGGGGACACCGGCAGAAGCGAGTTCGGCTCTCCAACCACCAAACTGTACCGCTCCAAACTTGTCCTGTAATGGATTTGTACTCACAATTACGGTTTGTTCAAATTACTACATTAAAAAATTCATAAAACTTATGTTAAACCGGAGTTTCCGAAAACGTTCTGTCCGTTATTCAACATATCTAACAGTTATCATACTCGATATTTTTTAAAATTGAGTCACTGATTGGAATATCTTTACAGTGACAGTGCGAAAAGTATTATTCCTGGATAGCGATAGAGTAAATATCTCTGTCGATGGCGAACTGCCCAAACAAGTCTAGCTCAATATTAGATAAGCGAGTAGAGACAGAAGACCAGAGGAGTAACAGTGTTTAAAATAATGCCACGGGTATTAAGTTCCTCCTAGTATTAAGCTCCGATAATTCAAAATAACAGTAAACAGGTAATTATCACTGGACGTCATCACTGTATATCGGCGGTAAAACGTAATTCGGTGAAAAAAAATGCGTCTTAAACTTTTCAAGATCTCGATTCGTTTCAAGACCACGGGTACGGGCAGAGTAACTTTCTAAAGTATTTTCGTACATAACTCCCCTATTACCAAATAACGCACGAGGCCGCTTGTACCCGCGCGAGGACAATTTTTCTGCCGGTCATGAATATTTATACGCGATTGCAATGAGTTGAGCAATATCTCGAATTAATAATAATTCTCAGCGTGTCTACAAAGATAATTCACGGATAGTACAAACAAAACTCCTGTCGAGGGAATATGACTGTTACAACAGGAGTTTCATGGCCATCATATATATTGGGTTGACAACTAAGTAATTGCGGCATTCACCAACAAGTGGCGTTGTACATATTTTTAAGTACGTCAACACATCTTTGCACTGATAAGATTCTTTGATACGTTATTATTTGGTCCTTTCTGAAACATTCAGTGTCAAAATTCCATTGACCAGTTGAATTGTGTGTGTGTGTATAAAAAGCTAAAACACGGTGAACCAAAGTGAACATTTCCGTCACAGTTTTTATTTTCGCAAAGGTTTTAATGCCTTACAGGCTCATAAAAAGTTGTACGCTGTGTACGGTGATGAAGCCTTAAAAGAACGGCAGTGTCAGTACCGTTTCGCGAAATTCCGGTCGGGGGATTTTTCATTAAAAGATGAGGAGCGCTCTGGACGTCCAGTGGAGGTCGACGATGACCGAATAAAGGCCATTATTGATTCGGATCGCTGCGGAAACCTTCGCTCATTTTATATTATAGCGAAAACGGCGTTTGGCCGTTATTATATCGACGGTTCATTGTTCTCCCAAAGGAAGAGGCCTAGTGGCTCCATCAACGTCTTCGGTCAGCAAAAACCTTAGTTCATATCCCGAGTAAACCCTGTAAGTGTGCTGGCGTTATATCGAACTTGTGGACGCCTTCGACAACAATAAATATTACTATATTCGCTAAGCGCTATTAAGCAAGCCAAAAGAGACGTCGTGACAGAAGTGGGGGCGTCGGAACGCTTCTTGGGAGCGAGACGTTATTGCAGAACCAGTTTTGCAGCACTCGGACAATTAGAACTTTCACGCGCGAGAGAGAACCTAATTTAAAAAAAAATGAATAAATTGCTATTAAGCATCCGAGAATGTTGGTTTGTTGTCAAACTGTAGATAATTGAATTCACCGCGGGGATAAAACTTCCTGCGATAAGAAACGTCGCCAGAGTGTAGAGCGACCGATTCCCCCGAGTATTCCTCTAATTAGCCCATCTGACGCTTCTCATATTAGATAATAATTTTAGCAGAGGAGTCGCATACGCCGTAATTCTGACCGCATTATAATTAACTTAGATATATATATATATATATATATATATATATATATATATATATATATATAATTTATGTTTTATTATAGTATTAACCGAATGTAAACAAGAATTACCGCGCTTGCAGCGGCAATTCAAAACGTCACAAGTATACACATGAGTCATCATCCTTGCGGGCTCACTTAAGGCCGACGGTCCCTTTCTTTCTAAGGACTGCTCCCCTGAAGATAAACTTCAGAAACAAGGCCGCCGCGCTAGATAAAAGTGGCCCAGTTGACCATATGGGGACGAGAATTCAGACGCGATAAGAGGACATTAGTCTGTTGAGAGGCCGGGCGGGCCACCGTGTTACTGACGTTGGCGAAAAGTCGAAAACAATTCAGTCGAAATAATTAGAGAAACGGAAATCCCTTCAGCAATAATAGTCGTCGTCAATGATGAAATATACTTCACGTCATTTGCGAACTCATGAGGGCTTTGCAAGACCAGATGCGACGTCCAGGGGAATTTCCCTATGAATTACAAGAATTACGATTACTGTACCTCTATTATTTTTTATGACCCACCGTGGCATATATATATATATATATATATATATATATATATATATATAACAAGAACGGTTTATTAAAGATTAAAATTGCTCAACAATTCTGTTTCTAACTACTTCTTGTTACAAATCGATAATTATCAGAACTAAAAATACCCCAAACGTGATATAATTCCCACACATCAATTATTGTAGTTACGACAGCAATGGGAGCCGATTGTATAACAAAAAAATATAAGTTTCAAGACATACATTATTGGAAAAAAAGTTAAAAGAAAGTTCCTAGGTTGAACGACACTGTACGTAAGTTATCTCGCTTGGTAGGCGCGCTACCGACCCCGCTCGAACAGTCTGTAATCTCGACAGCTACTACAAAAACGTAAGTTCGTATCCTTCGTAACAAAAAAAAAAAAGGTTAAGGCCGATAAGTTTCACCCTGGATAAGTGTACGGGCGTCCAACAGGATAGACGGAAAGTGATCGTTTTTTAAAAAGTCAATAAGTATAGTTTTGAGTAGTATTGAGTTTATAAAATTATTAGGTTCCGACTTTGTCCAACTCCCGCCTGATGATAGAGCCAGTAATAGTTCCGAAACGTCGTATAACAAGAGTTCCCTCTTGTAGTTGTTCTCGATGAGAATCTTGTAAGCTGTTTTCCGCGTTACAAATATTTCGCGCTGTTTTTAAAGCGGAGCCATTATTTTAAGACAGTTGCGCAACATGAAACTATTTTTAGAGCACATTTCTTTTTCAAAAGCGGATCGGAAACGCCCATTTCCACTTCTCAAACTTGTCGCGTTTTCGATAGTTTTTAGAAAGCCGAGCGTTTTTTGGGGCGCACTCTACTTATTTATGGAGCGGGCCGAACGATATTCGGAATCCGCTTCAGTTTTTTTCTCTTCTCTCTCTCCGCGTCTGAAATCCGATTCGGGGACGCCTTGCGACACGACACTGTGCGTACACTACGCTCGGAGTGCGCTGTGTCATCGACATGAATACGTTGTGACAACATGAAGTGTGTCCCCCAATTCCTCAATGTGACAGGAACAGGTAAAAAATTACACGGCAGGTTTACAACTGCGTTCACTAATTGACCGCTGGCAATTACGATGAAGTATAGTAAGGAGATACGTTCTAGTTACACGATTAATTCATAAAAATAATAAAGTAACTACCGACTATTTTTTGTATATAAATTGCATTTCTTGCACGGTCTCACATTAAGACGTTAATTGAAGTCTGAATACTAGATTCTTACCATTATTGTCTGGAGTTTATTTTAACGTTTCTTACAACTTTCGACTACGCGCGTATATACATACAATCTCTTAAATTTTAATTAAATGGCGTATTATATTTATAAACTTAGAATGTATAACGACGCGTAGTATAAAAAAAAAGTATTTTCTATATACAACTGAGTACGGACCGGTCATTACACCTCTTCGTATCACTTAAAGAATATAGAGCTATATTCTATTATATATTAGAGGTACCCAAAAGTAATCAACATTTTGACTTTGGAATTCATTTTATTTTGCTAAAAAAGAAACTTTAATTATTAATCTACTATATATTCACCAATATTATCAACAACTCTGTGTCGCCACTTTTCCGGCAAAATTTCGATTCCCCTCTCGAAGAACTCCTCAAGACAAAAATACATCTTATCAAATTGTTGATTATTTTTGGGTGCACCTAATATATAAAGATTCGTTAAAAATTGCGAACGACTCCACAATAACATAGTTTACATAAATGAATATTATTAGATTGTAAAAAATAAATTCGTTACATTTCTAATAGAATTGGCCGAGGGGAAAATAGTAGGACCTGCGTGAATGTTGAACACGCATGAAATGAAGATAGGCTCTAATGATGAAGCGGGATAGAAACGGATAATTCGCGCCGCCGATTGAAACTCTAACGACACACGACGGGGGCCGTTTATCAAATTAACGTCATTTATCATCGCGGCTTCAAATAGGCCCCGGACGAGATGCCACCCACACGGCCGGGCAAAATCGGGATAAATAATAGTGGGGGCTTGATCGGAAACGAGGAAAAGTATGTTTCGAAGCGCGAAGAATACCGTAAGAGTGTTGATATTTCAAATATACGCGGGCCAGATACTCCGGCGAAGTGCTCTCTACTGTCTAAATTTGGTTTTTCGACACACTAAAAGAAAAAAGGGCAAATCAAATGGGATTGCAGCTGCCCCTACTGACGTAGATCAACTTTGAATATCGTTTGCGAACAAAACCCGATACGCGCGATACGAGCGAAACCGGTCTGGGCCGAGTATTAAAACATTTGCAAAGTCATCGGGCGGGATGAATGTACTTGGGCTCACAAAAAACCTCGACCAACTTAATGCCTCACTGAAAGGTATATTTCATTACCCAACAACTATAAAATAACGCGTTGGGGGGGGGGAATTAAATTGGTCAAACTTTCGCTGACGGTCTTCTAAAAATTTTGTTTGAAATCCGGTCCTGGGAAAGGCCAATAAGGTTTATCCTTAGGCCTTCGGAAACATCGAAAATCATAAAAGAAAGATTGCGCAAACGAAAAAATAACCGTAGTTTCGTGAAGTTTCTGTCTCCTCTCGCCGGTTTGATCTTTTGCTAGACCGGTTTCGGCTGCTCGCCATCAAGACCAAACCGGCGAGAGGAGACAGAAACTTCACGAACCTACAGTATTCCAACCCCTCGCAGACCACAAAACAGGTATATCAGAAAAAATAACCGTTCCCAGGTACTAAGTGCATACAATTCACTGGGCACCGACGTATGAACTTAGTTTAAAAGTTGGGTCGCCGACCGTCGGGCAAAATGCGCCGTGACTGCGCGCTAAAATGCACCTACCGAATTCTATTGAAGATATAGTATTGATTGGCAAGGCGTTCATACCTTCAGACATGCCATTCAACTTCAATGCCCAGTCGGGTCGCCATTCGCCATAACAATTAACGAGGCCCAAGGACAATATATTGTGTAAAGTGCGCAGGTATTCATTTAGAGTCCCTCTAAGCTTTTCCCATGGACAAAAGGCCGTTCCAGAGTGGGTTTCCCAAAAAATTTGCACCGAATGAAAACAATTATAGAATCCGGTTTATAAACACAAGCGTTCAATTAACAGTTGACGCGTTATTGCACATATTCGGATAGATAAGTCTACATTTCGGTAACTGAGAGTTTATCAACCTATCCCAACCCAACATCACAAGGCACTATTATAACGCCAGTAGTACTCTGTCAGTAACAAGGATACGAGGGACTTTAACGCAATACGAACTGTAACGAAAATTAAAAATTCCTACGAGACAATTCAAACATTTTTTCTTCATATAGACATAAATTATATATTATAAATAATTTCGGTACACACCGAACATCTAATCACTAGATTACAGCTTTACTGGTGTACTCATCAAAAACTTGTCTTCAAATTTTAATTCACTCTTCTGGAGTCTTGGTTGACTCCAAAAAGCCAAGTAATAGTTGAGAGCGGACGTAGTTTCCAACCGGATTATATTTACAAACCGGTATTATGGTAATATTACTACAGCGAATTTTTACCTCCGCCCGCCGTACAATGAGTATCTCTTATGAAATATCAATAACATTCAGAAGCCTTTCACTGAATATAATTAGAGTTTATTAATAGTAGCTCGAGCTTCCCTACTGGCCAATTTAGTCCTACCTAAAGCCGATGAAGCATCCTGCCGGCACTGTCTCATGACTGAATACTACTAACACAGCACATATCGATGGATTATAATTACAATGATTAAACTGAGGTACGAGTTAATTTAGGCTAATTACAGCCGATAATCATGACCATTGGTGGTTTTTATCTATTTGAAAGTTTAAAAATTAATTCACTCTGTAGACAAAGCTTAGACTGAAACTGCCGAAAATTTTACATAAGACCCGTAGGGGAAAAAAAAGGATCGCGTATTTAAATCGAGATAAAAGAACAAAGGAGACCGAGACGTGCAAAAACCTCCCACGTCGAACCAAACAAGGTTTGCGCAATTGTTGCCCGAGTCACGTGACCAGCCATCATAAAATCTCAGCCTCGCAATCCCCGGCATTTAATTACACCGAAACTTCCTTTAAAATAAAATAAATGCTCGCCGAATTTCAATTAAATGCGAGGACGAGTGTTACGAAAATAGTCCGAGAGATTAATAACACTTTCGAGAAATAAATCTTTCGAAAAAATTCAAACGCCTCGTTGGGAGACCTGGTAAAAACTGTCCCTTCGTTTCGGTACACTCCGTTATGCGCACATAAAATTTCACGTAAATTTCAAGGGTTAATTCCGACGGTATTATAACAATCAATTTATTTTCAACATTAAATACAACCTTTTAATTATGTATCACTTTATAAATCGTGGTTGAAGACTGGACCGCATATTGGCAACACTGATTGCAGAAATAAAATTCACAGAAGCCCCCAACATAATTCGTTAAAAAATTCGGGATAATTCTGCGAATACACTTAATGAACATATTCTTGATCCAAATCTTGCTTCAAAAGATACAAAGGAAGATAAAACTTTAATGCGTGCAGCTAACGTTATTTTAGTTTAACTGTTCCTGCAAGTTCTTTTACTGTTTTTGTATACATAATGAAACCGACTATAAATCACCGCTGTTCACAAACAGATCAAAATACATGTTATGTAATATGGCTAAAAATAGTCCATAGGAGAGATCGGGCCGGCTTTCAAATCTTATCAGATGCGTAATTTTCCGTTTGACCCTAGTTTTTTAATATACGGGGCCAGAGCAGTTTCGGCTTCCCGCCATCAGTAGCCAACTACTAAGTGGAATATTCGATACTTGAGATTGTCCATCCTTCTACGAGCACTCGTATCTTTCAAAAAAGTGAGAAAAATAATAATCAATCGGACGAAAAAATCGATGGTCCTACAACTAAGGAATTGTTAACGCCGGGGCTAAATATGCATTTAATACTAATGATAACGGTGAAATACCGAAACCTGGATAGATAACCCTAGAAGACGCGGAATATGATGTCCAAATAGTTTATAAAGAACACTGTTTTGAAAATATTACAAACACACTTCTATAATGTTAACATTGAAAAGGGTTAAAGGTTAGGTTCACCTTAAAGCACAGTTAAATTCTTGTGACTTACTTGTCCGGCTTCTCGCCGTCGTCAGTAGCATTTTGTCGGCGCTGCACTAGTCGTTAACCGGACCGAAAATCCCACGTCCACAGTTCTACGGATAGAATATTTGTTGAGAATCCAAGCCGAAAACTTCGATAATTCGGTTTCCGTAATTTCTGCAAAGAACGCACACAGTGCTGACAATACAACTGCGTCGCCGGCAGAATGCTACCGACGGAGGCGAGAAGCGGAAAACCGGTCTGAACCGCAGATTGTATCTCAATAATAAAACTGCTACAAACAAATCGCCCGAATTGACGCCCCGGTTATTTCGGGTGGCGGCCCAATTCCAGTCGGCGGCGTCCCGTATTATTTCGGTTTTTTTTTTCGCGGTGTATACAACGGCGGATCGTGGCGGCCCAATTGAAATATAACTGTAGTAATGTAGTAATGAAAACATCTAACCTGACGCTGTTGTCAGACTGAACGTCAGAGTGTTCCTCGGTCATGTCGTTTCGTTGACTGTGAGATAGTGGAGGGCGGGCCTCATATATAGACACCGCTTATCTACAGACGTCATTGTTAACCCCCACGTCGTGAAGGAAACCTCCTCGCGGCGACTGGCCCTCCTTGGACCGCCTCGACGCCACCGACTCCGGCCCAAATCGCGTCCAATATCGAGCAAACCCAATTGGAAATATCCGCGGCCGAATTTCAGCTCGGATAAACTCGAAGAAACTTTAAGAAAACACGAGTTTGAGCGACGCTAACAGGACCAACCTGCGCTATCTCGGCGGTTCGCGGCTTCGCCGCCAGGGGGAGCCCCGCGCCGCGGGTTCCCCAATTCTGTTTTGGGAAGGTTGCAAACTTGTTCAGTAAAATCTGTACAAGGACTTCGTTGTCCGCCGAAGGGATTTTTTATCAATTTTCACGCCTCCGAGATGTCGGACGAGGAGTTCGAGAAGTTTGAGATCACCGACTACGATCTGGACAACGAGTTCAACATCAACAGGCCCAACAGACGACACACCAAACAGCAACAGATATACGGTACCGAATTTCGCGTATTCATTTTCCTCAACATGCATCTTCAGGCTTAAATTGATATTTTATTTTATACCGACCGAAACATTTGTTAACTCGTGACATGGCCCGAATATAATAATTCTATGAAACGTAATTTTTTAATGTCACTACCTGGTACAATACAAATTGTGTATTGATACAGTCCGATGATTTGTGCTAGTTGAAACTTGACTTTCATTGAATTTGAAGAACCCGTTCAAAGACAAAGTAATGTACTCATTCGGTGAACAAATTGGAGGAATAAATGCAGTATAGTTTTGTTTAAATCAACCGACAGGTATTTGGGCGGATGACGACGACAGCGGGATGAAAATACTTCGAGGCCGTCGTTTAGATCGACGAAGAAGCCCAAAAGTTATTCGACGCCCATCGGATTCGTCGCCGGCGGCATCCAGCAGGCGGGCAAGGACAAGGAAGAAGGAAAAGCGAAGAAAGACGATGACGAAGAGGAAGAGGACGATGAGGATGTCAACTTGGCGCATTTCAAACAAGGCTCAACATCCAGGTATCAGCGTAGTAATAATAGTTTTGTCGGACACGTTGGTTTGATGTGAAATCAGAATATCCTCCTGAATTTTGTGCTATTTTCAGTCCTGGACTAACTGAACTTGTAAATCTTGTCCAGGGCCTAAAAAGTTTGAGAGATTTCAAAGTCTATCCCCACTCATATTTCACTCCATTTGTAGACTGATTTCCGAGGTCTCTAACAACCGACTGGTTGCCAGTGAAGACCGAAAAAATGTTTCACTCTGGTGTTCTAGACAGGGCAGTCTCATGTTATAATGTTATTCTTACAATTTCCTGCCAATTCGGTACTGCCCTAGACAATTTTTTCAACACATTCAATAATCATATTTCAGCCTGTTATAACAAGTTATAACCGAAAAAAATGATCTATTGCAGTGAAGAAGAAGATGATACAGTCCCTTATGGAGGGCCGTCTTCGATGCGCGGAATAAGTTCTGAGGGGGACATAGCCGGGCTGAGGAGGAAACGCTACCAGCAGCCGAATACACTAATGTCGGAGCGAGGGGTCGGAGCTTGGGAAAAGCACACGAAAGGTATCGGCGCCAAACTACTGCTTCAGGTATGCTGAGACCAGGAATTGAACTAGGGAAACTCATCCGTGGATGAGCGGAAAAATGTTTATAATACACTTCATATATTTCACTCTGGACGTAGGTTCAGTGGCTAGAAAGGTGGTGGAAATTGTTGGCAGTACACATTCTTGCTAATTACCTAAAAATGCTTTTAGGTTAAATTAAGTTTAATCCACATATAATGCATGACACGTTAATACCTAGAGACGATAAGATTGGAAACTAGAATAACCAAATAAATTATCTAGAAACACTTCAGCAAGAAATACATTCAGTACGTTGCTTTATTTATTGTATTCTTGCATAAAATTAACAGTATTTTATTAGGATCGCTCCACAGAAAATTTCTTTATTAATATTAAAATAAACATTGATATTAAAAAAAATGAATTCAAGAACCACAAAGAATATTCATGTTTTATGGCTGACTAACTGTGGATAGTGGTGTTGGATTTCCTGTCTACCTATAAAAGTGTATTAATTTTATAGAATGTTTTGTGAAAAAAAATATTTTTGCTTTTCAGATGGGTTTCCAACCGGGAAAAGGTCTTGGAAAAGATCTGCAGGGTATTCAGGCTCCAATTGAGGCACAACTCAGGAAAGGACGTGGTGCTATCGGTTAGTTGCTATTATTTTATTTTCCTATACTGTTTTATGTGTATATATATGTTTATGTATTTATGACCTTAAGTAATTAATTTGTAACTGGAAGCAGATGTGGTTGATTTTTAGGAATACTCTAGGAACAGAAAAAAATATTTCAAATCAATCTTTATTTATACATTTGTAATTAAACTTTTTTATTCTTGGGCTATATACATAATAATGCATACTTTTTAGTTTATGATATATTGTTCATTATAATATTATTATCTTATTAGAAGTCAATTTTCTTTTAACATAGTCTAATTTTCATTGCTATTATTACAGGTGCCTACGGACCAGAAAAAGGGCAGAAAATTGCTGACCAGAAACCTGAAGTTAAGGACGATTCTAAAGATTCGGGTGAAAAAGTCTCACAGTGGAGAAAGGGCGATGGTAGCAAGAAGAAAAAAGTCAGATACATATATAAAAGTATAGAAGATGTATTAGATCAAAGTCTACAACCAGGCAAGAAAAGAGAATTCAGGTTAATTTTTATTTTAAAAAAAATAAATTCTGCTTTTATATCCTTATATACTTTTTGTACAGCACTAGTGCTCTACATAGGATCAAATAAATAATTGTACAAAATTAGCTGTTTCTCAGCCAAATGTATTCACAGGAATAGTTTCCTGAATGATGTATTGGGTTATTTGTGCTCATATTGAAACTAAAAACATTTTGGAAACATGACAAGTAGTAAATAATACAGTAAATTACACACAACTTTCATGCCAATTATTCTTTTATTTTCAGTAGTCCTTGTGTGAACTTGTTGTTTATTTATGTTTCTTGTAATTGTTCTCTATTGAAAAATATCAATATCATAATTTTATGATTTCTAACAGAAAATAGTCGTGGTTTATTTTTAGAAACGCATTGTAAAAAACATTGCATAAAGAAATTTTTATTTCTTATTATTATTTAATTAGTATTGTACAATATAGTATTGTTGGTAAATATGAATCTTTTATCATACGATATGCACATAAGTTAGATAAAAGTACTGAATTATTTTCATCAAATCATCACATTTCTGCTTCAGTCTTGTCTGTACATTTTCATTTAATATTTCTATTCCAATTATTACTATTATTGAAGTTTCCCTTCAGCTAAGAAGGATTTGTCATTATATCCCAGTAGAGGAAGTTTAAACTGTTCAAATTCAAAGTACTTTAGTATTACAATTAAGTACGAAAAATTCATTTGTCTTTAACAGTGAACTTTCAAAAGTAAAAGTGATAGATATGACTGGTCCCGAACAGAGGGTACTCTCCGGCTACCACGCCATATCCGGAGTCAAAAGGCCGACAGATCATTGGGAAGTGCGCAAGGAAAAACAATTTTCAAATTTTGCCATGCCCGAATTGCAACACAACCTCAATCTCCTCGTCGATATGTGTGAGCAGGTAAAGGATCCGTGATCATTTTGCCAAATCATTCAGCCAGTGACTACCATACCATATATTATTCGTATTCATTCCTGATTTAAATATTCAACATTGGATTTGCAAGTTAAGACCATGAATTAATAAAGTAATGGATATTATATTTTATTTTTAATCGATACACTTACAATCTATTTACATGTGTAATTGATGATCTCTTGTCACTCTCTAGTTCTTGGACTAGACTAGTTTTGAATCCTTTGAGTTGAAATTTGTATTTGAATACTAATCTTTTATTTTATGAATTTTCATGTTGATTATAAAAACTCATAATTATAGATTTAATTTACTAGCATTATTGATTTATTTCCAATCATTTTAATTTGCAGAATATTATAGCCAATGATAGAAAAATGAGGTATAACGAAGACAGAATTATAGCAATGGAAGCTGAAACTGAAACTCTTGAAAAAGTTACTCAGCAGGAGGCTTTGACGATAGGTGGTCTTGAGCACGTTCTGTCTGTCATAGAGAGGTTGACTCAGGGCAGCACTAATGGCACTATTACACTTGATGATATGGCATCCGCCTATCAGGACCTGCAGGTACACTTTTTGCATACAATTTGAAAAACCTAGATAGTTCCTTGTGTGGTGCCTACTTACATATTTTATGTAGCTTGTATGTCCCCAATATATGCATCCAAGTATATTGTAACAGAAACCATGTACAAATTCAAAAATATAAAGACCACATAAACACATGCTTTAATTATTTTTGGTTTCATTATAATAGTACATGAATATTAGAGGAACCACTCCTGAATTAGTTATTTCAAATATGAGACATGAATACAAAATATATTTAAAATGTTTATATTTGAATTATATCAATTAGTATTTATTTTTTTCATGCATATTACCTCTGAATAAAATAGTGTAAATTATTCAGTTCCAAATTTTTTTGTAAATAAATTATTTTGTCAAAAATTAATTACTTTACTGATATTGTAAGATTTCATTCACAAATATAACAAATGTAATATTTGGATTATTCTTCATGAGAATTCATATTTTGATTGAAAATTTTCATTTTTGTAATATATAGTTTTTCAATTCTCTCTGAATGAACATTTGTTGCTGTAATTTTGCATGATACTCAGAAATATTTATGATCTACATTAGATTAAATGAAATTAGTATCGTGGCACATTATTAATGTATTGTCAGTATTTTTACAATGAATCTTTTTCTGGGTAATGATTTAAATGTATATAATGGCTTTCAGTGTAATAAAAGGTCTCTAGAATTCTAGGCTGTCGATTGACTATAAATCAAATGATTTAACTATAATAAAAATAACTGGTTTGTCCTTTCAGGAAAAATATTATAATGAATACTGCATGTATGAACTTCCAAGTCTCGCTCCTGGCTTAGTTCGGCCCCTCCTGAAAACAGAGCTCTCATCTTGGGACCCGCTGAAGGAACCGACCAAACCTTTGAAATTGTTCACGAGATGGAAAGCGATATTGGAAACCGATCACACCCTTACGACGGCGACACTTCAAGATCCTTATCACAGGCTCCTCTGGGATGCTTGGATGCCCTGTATAAGGATTGCTGTAAAGTAAATCTCCTTTGACTGATCCATTCTGCCCTTTCATCGAGTATAATCTTCTCATATACAGAGTTCTCTATGAACTGACTCTAATGAATTTTTTTTATATGATGGATATAGATGAAGTATTCTGTAACCTAGTCTCCATTATGTCATTCACAATGACTATGACATTCAGTAATGCCTGAATTAATTGAATAATAAGAGGTATTTGATGTGAACCATTGAAAGAGATGTATAAAATTCCCATTTAAGCTGAGTTTAGATTAGTAGGTAGATTAAGCTCCAGTTCGGATCAATCAAAATTCGGATAATAATAAATTGTAAAAAAAGATTATTCATTTTATTATTATTTTTGAACAGTGCATGGACCTGCAAGAAATGTGAACCCATGATTGAACTGTTGAGTATATGGGACTCGATGGTGCCCAGATGGATATTGGACAATATTCTTCAGCAGTTGGTTTTGCCGAGGCTTCAGCACGATGTAGAAGAGTGGAATCCGTTGACGGACACAATCCCAATACACACTTGGACACATCCTTGGTTACCGCTCTTAGGTATCAATTATTATTATTCATTTTAATGAACTATTCTAGTTTGTGTTCGAAGGCGAGTAGTGATAATATTCCAAACCTTAACTAACCGACATAACCGAGTACCTATACAAATTAAAATTTGGTTATTGACTACATTATTTAATGTTTTTATTCAATTTTTTTCCAGGTAAAAGGTTGCACATTTCAGTTTTCCCCGTAATAAGGCAGAAATTGTCCGTCGCACTGACCGGTTGGCACCCATCAGACAGCTCGGCGAGGTTGCTGCTCCAACCCTGGGTCGGCGTATTCACGAAACCCGAATTCGACACTTTCCTCGTCAGCAACATTGTGCCCAAATTGAACCAGGCGCTTCAGGAGTTCATCATCAACCCACACCAACAGATGTTGGGTATGACATTCCGGATGCATACTATCTACTTGTTCAGTTCAATAGCACATGGCATTTTAAATCTTATTAGATATCATTGCAGCTGAATTCTCTTTTAGCATTCAAAATTTTAATTCATTGATAAATTTAACCCAGCTGATATTATTACAAAGTTATAAGCCTTTGTAACTGATATTTTATCTGGAAAATAATTGCTACCAGAATTAATGAGGAAAATTTTTTATTCTTATTATAGGCAATTTTACGATTGGTAGCTCAATACACTTGAAAAATTTGTAATAATCGTCTATTTATTTTTATTAGTATTTACCCTTATTGTTAATTAGGAATGTTTTATTATTATTTATTATGCGCCCAATATATATATTGCTTTTGTGTCTTTAGACAATTGGAACTGGGTTATGGAATGGAACGGGATGCTACCCGATGCAGTGATGGCCGATATATTGAACAAAGCGTTTTTCCCGAAATGGCTTCAGGTTTTGACCATGTGGCTCAACATGAATCCCAACTACGACCAGGTCACCAAATGGTATTCGGGCTGGAAAGATCTGGTACCCGAAAGTATCAGGAGTCACCCTTTGATTGCAGGTAAAAATTTATTTCCAGTCGATATATATATATATATATATATATATATATATATATATATATACATACACAGTATGGGAACTTGGATGTTATTGCCTAAAAAATATAAGATTCATCCATTCAGTGGAGAAGAATGAAACATCTTCACTTATTTAAATTGATGCTTGTAAAAAAGTTGAAAGGAAAAATTAATTCTAAAGATAAAAATTTCTCATTATTTTTACAGATCATTTCAGAACTGCGTTGGACCTTATGAACCGATCTGTGGGTGGACCCGTCACTCAGCCACCGCCACCTCCGATAGAACCACCTCATGCCAGATTCCAGGTTTGTTGTTTCGCATTTCTGTGCTTTTCTTTTTATTAAAGCTTTTTGAACCAGCTCAACATCAATATCAGGTGATGTTCTAGATTTAAAAGGAGGCTGTGGATTTATTACTGATTAATTTTTGGAGATTGATGAGATTTTTTATTGACAGTGTGAACTTCTGTGAATGAAACTCAATAGAAATTAAATTAATAATTCTTGTTAGTCATTTTTTTAATTTTACCTAACTCTCGTCATGTATATATATAATGACTGGATGTGGATTATGTGTGATATGTATGTAGAGACGGATAAAAGTGCTGTATCTATAATATTTGTCTTTCCTCTCCCCAGGGTATGATTGAAACTGTGAGGACGTCCAATCAGATGATCGAAGGATTCAAAGACCTGCTTCAGAAGAGGTGCGAAGAGCGCGGTCTTCTGTTCCTGCCGTTGCCCAACCGCTACAGGGAAGGGAAACAGGTCTACCGGTGTGGCACTCACACCCAGATCTACATAGACAGGAATGTCATTTTCCATTTGGATCAGAACAACAGTTGGTCGCCAATTTCGTTGCAGGCCCTCATTGACAAGGCTTGAAAACGGCTTTACGGGCATTCGGTGCCTTTTGTTCAACTTTTGTAGATAACAACTGCAACTTGACAAAATGGTTGGGCCATCCAGAAACTGTTGAACTCCGCTTTCTATAGTTTCTTTTTAAATTCTACAGTTGTACTGTCCCTTCAGGCTTAAATTTACCAATTTATATAAATTAAGTTTACAGTAATATGTAAATCACCCCTCATTTAATCAGTTATAAATTCAAATTTGAAGCAAATTCGCTCATCATGGGGATTTAAACCCCTGATCTATTCTTAAATACATTTTTTAAATTGTTTACAAGTAATTAGTGGAAAAATCAAATAACAATAAATTATATAAATAAAATATATTTATATTTTACATAAATTAATAGTATATGATTATTTTTTCCCGACAGGGTTTTATGAGCTAGCTTAGAGCATCAACTCAATCTGAAATTAGTCATAACCTGACTAGTAATAATCAAGAATTGAACTCAATTAAAATATAATATCACCTAAAATATAATTTTAGAAAAGTAATGTCTCCTCCAGCGGTGAAAGAGTTGATCAGGGCAGATTCAATTCTTGCTTTGGACAACAAAAATCCTTACCCTGGGGATTTAGGCCAAGTTAGGTTAAGCATAAGTTTCGATTGGGCTTAATGCAAATATGCCATAGTTTGTAAAACTTTCTTGGGAAAGAGAAAAAAGTGTTAAAGCATAAATCTGCCCTGTCCACGTAACTATATTTTTCTTATACAACAATTATTATTTTAAAGAGTGTTCTAGGAGTTATTCAAGGATATATACGTGTACACTGCATCATAAATGACATTTCAGAAATGTGGAGTCAATATGCTGGATGGCTACTGAATGATCCCAATAAAAAAAAAATCTGCATTTTGATTTTTAAACATGTACACATTTTTTTGTATATTAAATGTAACATAATTTTCTACTGGATTAAACTAGTAAATTTCACGTACTTTTTACAATGGAAGAGCAGTTGTAATGTATGTATGATTCCATTAACTAGCAGTGTACTTGTTCAAATCTGAATATTTAAATGTTTCAAACAACATTCAGTATATCTGTATTTGTTGCAACAAGGGAAAACAATGTGCATAAAGTAAATGTGTATTCAGTACATATGTTGAATATTAAATATTTTTATTTTATTGCAATTTAGTAATAGAAGAAATTTTACTATACAGCATCTGTATTATACTGTTTATTTCATGGCAGTATAGAAAATTCTTTCATGATGTGGTAGTATGCTCACTCAAGGTATTTCCAAGTTATTTAAAGAGTAAGTGAATGCATTTTTTGAATATTGTGTCATTTTTACAACTAGAATTTATCAGAAAATGTCCGTCCTCCAAGGAAAACAATACTGTATCAGAAACCTATTCCAGAACAGGAAGAAATATATACTAAATGTGTACATTTCAACTTCTAAAAATGAACTTATTTTGTAAATTGGGACTGGAAGGACTTGGTAAGGGAGACTTAAACTTGGACAATGGCCAAGGCGATTTTCGAACATATTCAGGAATGGTCTGTCTTAACAAAATTCTAGTCACTTTTGTTATTTACAAAACTGAACGGAAATATTTGCCTTAATGTATTTTGAAATAGTAATTTTAAGTAGAGGATCTCTGTTTTCATTTTTCATGTGCAACATACAATTTGTGTGTAGCACAATCTGTATAAATACACAATTTTTCCTATGTATAAATACATAGATTCCATCTGTGATTAATGCAAATGTATATTCGAAGCTGTAACATAATAGGGACATTTAGAAGTTTTTCAAGGTACAAATTAAATATTAAATTTCTTCTTTTTTTGGTACGTAGCTGGTGATATTTACCGAGAGAGAAAAATTAAGATATAATATTAATGTATTGCTTTTGGAATAAAATGTAAACAGAAATAAATTCAATTATAAAATTGAACTGCAAATTCGCACTTTGGATTATTTATAAACCTTATTTCAACCCTCTATGGGCCGAATTATTTTTATTTTAAATCCAAAAAAATTGGGGGAATAAAATCAACAATTATAAGCCTACTGTACAATCTCAATAAATTGAAATGTGACCTGAAAGTTACAGGGGCCCATAGAGGGTTAATTTCCTGGTCTCTAACCTATAGAGAACAAATTGAATAATACAAATTGTGACAATAAGACAGTTTAATAATAATCATTTTCTAATACGACAGACAATTTAATAATAATGTTTTAATAATTTTATGCGAAACTATTTTTAGAAGAGTGTATAGTATGTATAAAATGAAAGGTTCATTTATGTTATGACACATTTTTAATAATGGGAAATAATTTTTCAAGTAAATTACATTTTTTTACAAAATTGTACTTTTAAATTATAATATTTAAACGATGCTTTACAAATTATATGTATATATATTGGGATAAATTAGTCATTTGCCAGTAGATGGCGACATCTAGGCTTGACTTGTGGCTACATCAATCATTTGCAGGGCCGATATCTGAAAAGGTGTAGTTATTAGCTATTATTAGCACAATTTCTAGGTAATGAAATAGTGAGGGCTATCAATTATATATATATATATATATATATATATATATATATATATATAAACATTTAGATCACTCTGCCACATCCTTTTCAGGAGTCGAGAAAGGAACGTTTGGGATGTAGGGTTTTGAAAAAATAATATAAATAAATTGTACTGGATGGGATATTTATTGGATTTCCGTCGAATTGTGTATAAATACCTGTTTCATTTGATGTTCGAGTCGTGCCTGTAGGGTGAGTTGGTTTTCCTGAGCGGTCTCATGGTCCGTATCGCCTCCTGGAGTGAATGGGGCCGAGCCACTCCTGACGGAGCCCTCGCCACGCTCGGCAGGACGTGGACGGGCCGGTTGTCACCCGCTCTCAGGCTCAGCGGCTCCATCGTCGGCGGCGGAGGTCCCATCTCCTGCCTCCTGCGCCACCACCAAGAGGGAATTTCAAATTTTATTTATTCGAGCGCATCCGTTGCTATATACTCCTTAAGTGCGTCTCTGGCACAGATATCCACGGAAGGCGCAATGATATTTTCATATAAAAAAAAACTTGGTAAGAAAATAATTACATCTTGTTTTGACAACACAACACAAGTGATCTGCTTTGAATGACCTGAAGAAGGAAGAAACGATCATTTTCAACGCTTGGAATAGTATTCCTGATTCTTACGATCGGCTGAAAAAGCTCGCGTTTGCTGTTCTTTCCCTTTTCGGTTCTATATATATATATATATATATATATATATATATATATATGCGAACAATCTTTTTCAAGCATTATCAAGAGTAAACTCAGAAGTCGTCTTATTGACGAGAACTTGGAATCGTGCCTAAAATTAAAAAAACAACAACATACAAACCTGACTTACTCCAACTTTCCAAGGAGGACATTGTTCGCGATAAATATTTATTAAGTATGAAATTTAGTTTTATTTAGTGTAATAAAAGTTTACTAAACAAGCAGATTCGGCTCCCAATTTTTTTTTTTTTTAATTGTTGTAACGTTCATATTTGGCTCTTTGGCTAATAAGTTTGCCGACCACTGCTATATACTAATATATACTTTTTTATTTTTTTGTACAATCAATTATATCATAATTATCTGTACAAGTGTTGAGTGTGCGTTTCTCGCCCGAACGACACGATAAAAGAAGCCGTCCAATGACCAGAAGTAGATCTCTAGGCAAGTGGCGTTTAAAGAGGAAAGTGACTGAACGAGTGGATTGGGATGAAGGGAAAGGCGGGAGTGGAACTTCGGCAACCGGGATTTTGCAAGTTCGTCGACTGTCGGTATGTTGAGGATTAGAAACATACCCGGGGGGAGCATTAAGGATGGTACGAAGGACAGGAATCTCTGGATGCGGGCGATGTCGGATTTCTTGGCGGGACCCCATAGTTCTATTCCGTAAGTCCGTGTCGGTTTTAATACGGATTTGTATATTGTCAGTTTGTTGTCTATTGTAAGTTTTGATGTCCTTTTCAAAAGAGTCGCGTATGGGGGTTCCACGTGAGTCCTTTGTCCATAACTGATATATGCCAGTAGAGAAAAAGAAAGCGAGAGGAAAGTTATTCGATATTCCGTATTGTTTTTAAATAGTCATACCATCGTTTGTTGTCATGCTGGATCCTGTAGGGTGCCTCGTGGCGTATGTTGGTCTCCTGCCTGGTGAGGGGAACACTCCTGAAGGGGACGCCCTCCTGAATCCTTATCTGCTGTTCGCTGGACGACCTTTCGTTCAGCTGTAGAACGCCTAAAAACGACTGAGTTTAAAAATCGCCTCTTGCAATCGGCTACTGCTTGAAATTACGTTGAAAGACTTAAAAAATTATCTAGATTAGTACAACAGTTTTGTGATCCGCGGCGCTTTTGGAACTGAAGGTGGCGAACAACCGAAACCGGTCTGGCAAAAGACCGAAACGGCAGATCGAGAAAACTTTTTAACCTTTTACACCAACTTGTTGAGGTATAAGTTCAATTGTTGAGGTGTTTTTTTCACGTTATTTACATGATAAAAGCATCCACCCAATGGTGGTACTTTTCGACACGAATTTCGAGAAAATCCACCGACCGAATGTTACAAATTTTCTCCTATCGAATCGACGAATCTTGAATCTATTCAAGTGTGAAAAAAAATCGCGACGGTTTAAATTAAGTACAAAAAAGTCGCGGGCTTATATAATGGAGAGCAAAGTGTGTCATTGATTGTGCAGTGAGTGTAAACTAGGGCTTCCCAACGTTTTATTCTATCGCGGTCTCATTCGAGATCGAGGAATATAGTGGAGGATGCAAAAGCCGGATTTGAAAAAAAAACAATTCAAGTGTTATGTATGAAAATTTATTAAACATAAATATAATATATACAATTATTACTAAATTATTTTAAGTCATCACAATATTTATTTATTTACATTCGTACATTTGTGAGAGTATTTACAAAAAAAAGCGTTACAAGCTAATTACTGCCAATTTAGCGAATTTCTCACAATATCTGGGGAGGTTTTAAACTTTTTATTTCCTTTACTTTTAAGACTTAATTGTTTGTTCATTACTTTAACAGTTCGTAGTGCAAATAGTTTGGCACACGGCTGGGAAACCCTGGTTGTGAAAGATGATACCAACTTTCCCTATCGTTATACGAACGTTGTGCATAAGACATATTAACGTTCGAGTCCAAATATCGGCGTGTATAAGTGTAGAGAGGCCCGTTTTTCGTGCATTTGAAAAAAAAATAAAGTATTTGCAATGTCTCTAACCTCTGTTGTAGTTTATTTGCGGATCGCTTTGCTGGCGTACGTATAGGGCGGTGTTGGGTGGGGAGTTGGCGTTAACAACTTCGAGGAAGGTGGGCCACTTTCTCTGGACGTTATATTCGGCCGTTTCCACGGGCAGGATTCTCACAGGTCGATTCAAATCGTCCCTGAAATCACGCTTTGGTTTTCAATATACGGTATTTATAAGTTGAACAGGTTGAAAAATTTATATCGAAACGTGAGGGACACTTTGGGACAAGAAGTAGATGACTTAAGGAAACATAAGCGCATAGCGGCCTTAAAGTTGCCAACCCGGCCTAGATGGGAAGATATCAGTTTTGTGAAAATGAAGTATTAATTATATTTTCTCTTTACTTTGTCACCTATAATTTACTGTTTCTCTTTCGATGACTGTAAATTGGAATTTTCGAGGATTCCGGGTCCCGATAAGAAAGAAGATTCCTCGATAATATTTGAAACGAATCGGCTATTGCGAACTGTAGTTAGGTCCGTGCACCAATATTCGAGCTCTTCAGTTTTTAATTTTATTACGCTAGATAAAAAGAATAAATTCGACTTACAACGAATTGGCCAACGCGAACTCGGACGAGGAGGTGCTTCCGGTTGCGGTGTCCATTTTCATTTGCGGTGACTGCGGCAGAATGAAAAGGAAAGTTTTAAAAATTAGGGGGCCAAAGTGGGAATTTTAAGGTGGAAACTACCTGGGCGAGCTCCGCAGGTTTTTTTCACCCTCTCGGGTGTTGTCTGCTTCCGACGTTTCGCAACTCTTACAGATTACATCGTCAGGGATGAACTTGGGGGTCCTCTGTATACTTTGAAATGGGGAGTCGTTAATTCCTCTTAGGATTGTTCGTTTCCTCTTAAAAACGGGACATGGTTCGAGTTGATCTCGCACAGGTGGTTTCCAAATTCCGTAACAGGTGGGGGCCAACCCCAGCCAACCGATATTCTTCCCACAACATCACGCGATCTAACCGGAAGCCAATTAGTGACAATTCAAGTTCTGGTCGCGGAAAACTTCGCTAAAATCTAATTGTTTCTAAAATATGAATATGAACAGTATCGCAATATTGATACTGTTCCAAATAAATATTATTGCATTATTATTTTAATTAGTCTTTGTCTAGAGATTCTTGATGGCAATAAGTCGTCAGTTTTAGCATTATTGATATCTAAAGCTTATCTATATTCAAGATTCGGCCTTCTTACCTTTGTTCTTATGGTCATTATTAAAATAAACAGGAAGAAACATATGTCGCCCAACCAAAGAATTATTCCTTTGGATGCGATGATTGCGATTGAGAGCAGCGTCAACGAGCCCACTTCGCTCACACACGAACTCGCCTGGAAGGGAAAACAGTTTCTACAATAAATACAATAAGTTCGAACCATTTGCCACCGTTTAAAATACATTCGATTGTTCTTTTAGCTATGCAATAGATTGCAGGTGAAATCTCGTTATAACAAATATCATTCGTTATTACGAATTTTCTCACATCGCTGACGGAAGTTGCATTAGAAGTTATGTGCTACATGACCTCCGGTATTACGCAATAGAATCTTGAAAAAACTCAAAGTTACTGCGGTACTTACAAGTGCCGTTGAGGTGTCTGTCGATACGACGCTGGTGAACCCGACGTCGAGTATTATGCTGAAGAAACAGAAGAACAAGTAGACGTATATCCAGACTGACAAGTTCTTAGACGTTATGGCCACTATCACTGGAAAAGATTTAACCGACAGTTTAGTACAATCGATAACTATTCTAATGATAAATGAAGCGAAAGGTATATTCAAATACACACAACACAAATATATTGCCATTACATTGGGGGACATACTCCGTTTAAAGAAATTACTTAAAAACTCAATCATCAGTGCGTTCAGCAATTTTTTAATTATTAAAATTGAAATTTGATATCGTACGACTTTACTGGTCTATCACCAGCTTTTAAAAGACAATAAAAATAATTTATTTGTACGAGAGATGGAGAGAGTTAGTGGAAACCGTGATAATTATTAGTAATGCCTCAAGATAAAGTATTTTAATTCATTTAATTCTGCCTTGATCCGAAGGAATTCAGAGACATGTATTAATAAAATTAATTCGTTAAATCTCATTAAGTATATAAGTATTATAAAATGAGTATTATATGAAGAATTAAAAAGAAAGCCGTTTGATTCTATTGTGTAATTGAGTGGACGTGTGTAATTGATAATAAAAACGCGAACGACCAGAAAGAAGAAAGAATATTGAAAAATGACAAGAAGACAATAGGAAAAATTGCCCTTTTATTTCATTTAAGTATATTACAAATATGAATAAATTATTTGTCGATAGTATTACTTCGAGGGAAAGCTTTCCTGAACCCCTCTCAACATTGGGTTAGTTCGAATTTCTTTTCGGGGAACATAAGAACCGTCTTTTTAAACAGTTAAATTACCTCGATAAAACTGAAATTCTAAAGGGGGCGATTGATGACGTTCGAGGTATGATATCATTTCAAATGAAGCACAAGAGTGGCCGGTTAATTATCTCGATACTCGGGTATTCTGAGTATCCGACAACTTTCCTCATCGCCGTTCTCAATAAATCGTCATCGGCCAAAGTCGGAATTTACGGTACCAAAGCGGTTGTACGCTTTAGTGTGTATTTTCGGTGTTAGTGTTTTTCAATGGTATTGGATTAGGATAGAATTCAATCCGGAGAATTGAATCTGTACCTTTTACGACTGTCGAGGCGGCCGTTCGATCGCTTATTGAGCTCGTTGTAGGGTCAAACGGGTCCTCAAAACGCTCAAGTGGTTAATGACGAAAACGATATTTTAAAAAAACGTCACTGAACGCCGATCAGTGTCATCACCGATTACACTGCCACGAATTTTTGTTTCTCAATATAAATGCGAATTTTCAATCGATCATTCTGGTTCTAGATATCCCGTGGCGTATTTTTGCGTTGTGGTTCGAACGCCGTAAAAAATTCTAAAACCGCAGATTTGGCAGTTATCTTAGACAATAACGAAATGTTGATTAGGCAAAATTTACCCGAAATTAGCACCAACGAGCTGATGAGCAGCAAAAGGTTGACGACCAAAATGAAAGAAATCCAGATGACCAAATGTTCAGGTTGGGTTATATTTTCCACGCATTCGAAGAGGCTGTAATTCTGGCTGCATCTTGAACCTGAAAAGCACCGGATATATTAATTGTTGCATCTCATACTTACGTATGAGATTGTACATTCTGGCATATAGTAAATATTAACCAAATCAGGTCGCCACTTCTAGTCTATTAGTTCTTTAGTCGTGTAATTGACATTAACATTGAAGTAACCGGGCTGAAAGAATCATACCTAACTTTGTTACTGACGGATTGCTAGTGATTTTTAATTGAACTCTGGTCGAAAATGAAAATTTAATTTGGCCTCTACACAATCCGCTTTTTTCTTAGGTTCGAGTAATAATAGGGGTTGATTTTGACCGGATTCTGCACTCCTGTTACCTGCATTGCGGTTTGGGGGTAGGTAGGTGGACGGGAAGGGAGGAGTTCTCTACCCCACTACTCTCCACAGTCAACCCCCCCTAGTGCCAACATCCCCACTACCCATTTATTTTCACCCCCAAGAAGCGTTTGATCGAACGACTCACCCGGCAGGGACATCAGGACATTGAAATACAAATGCTGAGAATTTAGTAGAACATATAGTAGAATTTTATTTATCTATTGTAACATGATCTAAGTCTCATATTTATATAAATATAAACCTGCCTATTATGTGTCCTGTATATTATATCTTATATGTAATATCTAAATATAAAAATGCCAAATAAATCTGTCGACTATTTTATTTGTTGTATTACTGTTAAACACACGATTATCACTGCTGTTTTCAATGCTGCACGAATTAAGTTCAACGAAAGAAAGCCCCACAAATATTCGGACAGCTGATTGAGAACACTAAAAACAGAAAAATTTAATGCTCCCAACATGGTAGCCAGTATCCATCGGGTCCAAGTACCGACGACGAATCCGGTCCGGCTTTGGACCGAATGAAAGAAGATAATCGGAGCGAGAATGATTTAATAATTACTGGTTTCGTAAACTCATTAAACAGATGAGCAATACTTACAGACCTTGAAAGTATGAGTTGAGGTAGTCTTTGTAATGGCCGGTCGGCACTATTTCTTGGTACAGTGTGCAGTTGTAGCTCATCAGAGCGAATATCGGCAGTATGACCCATACCAACGCTTGCACCTGAAAAAATTACAATAAATTAGAGGGACCGGAAAAAAAAAAATCTTTCGATATGTAAATATAATCTACGTCCAAGAGGAAAGAGTACTCAAACGAGGATCATCTCCTGTAACTTTTAACCGACATTATTTTTTTCAAAACTATACTACTTACACGAGGATCCTACAGTAAAACTGCGATTATCGACGCCAGTTATAACAACTACTGAAAATTGGCGAAAAGCGGAAACCATTTCGGTGGGAGTAAAAGCAATTGACAGCAGGCCTCTAATATCCTTCCCGGTACACAATATATTATAATATAGACAGATAATATATTCTTTATGGAGATAGTGAATTATTTACATTTCGGCATTAATATTGCACACACTTGTATGCATTACTTATGCGTAATAAATCTAAAAATGATTTATTATCTAAAGATTATTGATTACCAATTAGATCAATTTATCGCAAATGATTGCTTCAATTTAAAACCGATGTTAAACGAACAATGAACAATGCTTGTAAAATGATTGTTTTCCAATTGTATTATTGATATTGAATAAATGCGTGGGGAAGTTTATGAGTGCAGCGCTAACTTTTTCAATCGCACTCGTCCACCAATTGTCAAATAACAGTCACGAATACAAAACATAAAGTAATAACAATTTGACTTTAGTCGTCATTGTCGTTTCCCAAATATTCTCACCTGTCTTAATGGTCATATTACAAATTCTAAAAGTCCAGCGATGTAGCACATGTTAAGTTAAGACTCCTTGATCCGAACGAACATGAATATCGAGACCGGTTTCGGTTTCTCGCTATCGTCAATGAATCAGAATGGTACAATGTAACAGTTACTGTAAAGCTAGTAATAGTTCAGTTACTGTGCAGACAGGATGCTTTTTCCGCCGGGTAGGTACCTCGCTAATTTACTGACATCAGTCATTTACTGAGTAATGATAATTACTTGTAACAATCAAGTAAAAAAACAACGAGGCTTCGCAGGGGGGGGGGGGGGAATTTCCTTAATGAAACTACCACATGTTTTAGATATAATCAAATATAAAGAGTTTAAACCATGAATGGGACAGAAATGGGTTATTTATTTTATATAAGGCTATGTTTCGTTGCAAACGTTTGTTTCCTCACGAAAATGCCATTATTCGCATATCGCACACCGCAATCCGGTTACGTAGTCATTATTGGTATATTATGGTATAATATACCATAATACGATGGTATATTGGTATTATTGGTTATGATACAAAGAAAATTATCCTCACGGCTCCCATCTGGCAGCCAGATAAGATATAAAAGGGCCCCGATTATTGTCAAATAATCTTGTCAATCCGAGAACGGCAAAACACTTGTTGCGCAGGCAATTCATGTCCCCCGGCTATATATCGCAATTCAGAATGCTTTCGCTAATTAATAATAATACCGAAGCTCAATAAAATGATAATGACAGCGACAATGAAATCAAATTGACCGAATCGACTTTTGCCATCGGCAGTAGAATTCCGTCAGAAACATGAATGAAGCGTCCCGTGAGAGAACTGCGACAGTGCAGAGAGGATGCTGTGCAATATTAGGGACGGTAAGCATCATCTTAAGTCCACGCTAGATTACTGTCGGAATTCTACTGAGGAAGGCGTAAATGAATTTTTTAATTGTGTAATTACTATGGACGTTACCCCATATGAAAATTTTGTAGATAAACGTTGTCAAGGTTTAATTTTAACTAATGGTATTATATTTAAGTTTTTGAATGAAACCGAATTATTGTTCAAGACCTTACAACGCCAGAAATGTAACATCCGGGACGCTAACATATTGGAAAAAACTAACGTAATCGTCCACTATACTACTTTCACTGAAAATTAAATAAAATATTACTTGTTATGTATAATATAAGTATAACAATGAACAGGAGTTTTCGTACTAAATTTTTATATTGTAACTAAAGACCGTTCAGATTGTCCCCTCTGTTATATTTTTCGGTGAGGCAAACTTTTACGAGGAAAGGTGAGCAGTCTGAGTTCTTTTTATCGGGATGTCTATATGACAAAAGATAAACAGAATTGAGTTAAAGTGTTCAATACCGATTACAACAATATTACACCACTATCTTTTGTGTTCCCCTTTCGCAGATTATTTCTTACGCTAGACCAGTTCCCGCGTCCAGTTCTTGAACTCCTTCGGTATTAGGAAGATGGCGAAAAGCCGAAAAAACGAATAACCAAACGCCCAAGCATCTCATCCTTCATTAATGTATACAACAATCATGTCCTACTATAATTACGTGTTGAATATATAAACTTTCACTGCAATGTAACTCTGAATAAGTGGACGCTTTAGTGTGAAATCTACGGACAGGATGAGGACGTAAACAGACTCTGTACATATACAAGGTGATAATCAAGACCAGCGCCATATTAAATGTGCAGACAGGATGCTCCTCGCGTCTAAATGGCTCACCAACCTATTGATGGAATGTAACTGAAGACGGTGAATCAGTTCTAAACCGGTCTAGCAAAAGGGCAAACCGGCGAGCGTACACAGAACATCATACGGACAATAATAAAATGCAATGTTGTAACACATCATGCGACCGAAGACAATGAAAACTGAAATGGGTTTAACTTAGAATCGAATTGGCGGGTGGCAATAATCGAAAAATGTTTAATAAACGAAAGGCTATTTTTGGTACATTGTATACACGCCATTGAATGTAGTCAATCAATTTCATCAATGTCAGTGTCCGAATATGCCTAATAACACAATTTCGAAACACAATGTCGTATTGTGTTCCATATATATCGATCTCGAATGATTATCAAATGAAATATTGAAATCGAGTTCTGCAGATCTGAATCACATCAATTAGGCATTGATGTATCATATGCTACAGAAAAGTGTCATAATGCTAACATGATTATATCTATTTTGTAATCGCCCACAGGTGGTATGTTTTAGAAATACAATTTCGCCATTATATGTATATATATATATATATCAACAAATTAATTATATATAAATAATTATAATTTGGCACCAGTAAGAAAATAACATCTAGTTAAGGTAATAAGATATTGATTCAATTCTGATTATCAATGTACGTATGTATTTCAGTAACTGAATAGTAGGCAATATATATAAACTATTTATTGTAACTAATATTGTAACTATCATATTGTAAATGCAGGCGTCGATATAATATCATGACGCACTTTATCTTCAGTATTGATTGCTTTGGGGATAAGCTAAAATCGCCTAGATCATGCACCAGCGGGACGGATTAGTACGCGTTATGATAAGAGATTAAGTTGAGTGAAATTTGTTAAACTTTCGGCTTCACTTTTTCAGTAGCCTCCGTCGATAATACAGGAGACACTTGAGCCTGTAATTATGCCGACTAATAATATCGCAGTTCGTGTAGTAACATCGAATAGTGCCGAGCAATGGGGAGAGGCTGGAGCCGGCGTAGGACCGAATATCAGGGCAAAAAATGAGGGGTGTTTTGGAAACTCTCAAAAAATAAATGGCGAACTTAATTAGCTCCCAAACGCTCGTATTTGCCAATACCTAGTGACCTCATCCGTACTGAATTTACGAGTTTTTCTTGGAATGTCGCAATTAATTGTCCCCATATCTCGTGCATTACTACTATCTAGAATACCATCGTCGCTCGTGCGTTCTTCTCCGCTAGCCCGTTCGATTTTAGTGCGAACAGGATGATACTTCAAAGTTAAAAGTAACTGAGCGTAATAGAGCGAGGAGCATAAGATCAACCGGAGTCAGATACAGTAGACAAATAAATTTCTACTATAAGCACTACGATGTTGAAGATTTTAATCGAATTTACCTTCGAATTATGTTCTTCTCAATTCGTATTTCATTGACGTAAGAATTGGTCGCTATTTTTCAAGGGTGAGTCGTTCGACCAAGCGCTCCCGGGGGAATGAATAGGTAGTGGGGGATGGTGAGAATAGGGGTTGAATGTGGAGAGTAGTGGGGTGGAGGAGAACTCCTCCCTTCCAGTCCACCTACCTACCCCCAAAACGCAATGCGGGTAACAGGAGTGCAGCATCCACACGAGATCAACCCTTAGTTCGGACTCCGATACACCCCATATTTTTTAAGTTTCCGTTTGTTGTTACATTATCGTTTGGAGATGGACAATTAAAATCGTGGCTGGTGAGATCACGTTTTACATTCGGATATGTGGTTAAATCCCAAAATGTATTATTTTTTTCTAAACAGGAATATAAACTTTACATACCTGACCTACTGTACTATACTTTACAATCCTAACGACGATTCGTGGTGAGGAGCCAACGAGAAGAATTAGTCAACGGTGAAGAAATAATTTAGTTCAGTCTTCAGATTTAAGAACCAGTCGCCGGAATGTATGAGAATGATACCGTAGGTTTGTGGTGTTTCTCGCTGCCGGTTTGGTCTTTTGCTAGACCGGTTTCGGCTGCTCGCCATCTTCAGTAGCGGTGTTAGTCACTTTGGATGTTTTCGGGCATCCTCTCACTGCACTGTTCACTGTCACTTGTACTGTCAGACTTGTCAACCAGCGAAAGACCAAACCAGTGACAGTGAGTGGTCTAGCAAAAGGCGGAATCGGTGAGAGGAGACAGAAACACCACAAACCTACGCTATTCCAACCCCTCGCAGACCACAAAAAAATGTTAAACTATGAGAATGATATTTTCATTCATTCCAGCCAGATGAAAGGACGAGCAAAGAAAAAAGGTAATATCACCTTACTAAGAGAGGGAATATCAAATCATCCTGTCTCACTTGATCACAATTATTCCTTTATTTAATATTATTAATTATCATTATTTTAGGGACCAGAAGCTAACCGGACCTAATAGATTGGTCGCGGTGACCACGAAAACAATAAATTACCGCAAATAATGACCTGGCACGTGTCCACTTCAGCCTCTGACGAGCTCAACCTATTTACTGTCGGCTACGCACAAGATTGAACTCAAAATGGTTTGCATCCCTAAAAGTGTTCAGTAAATAAAAGCAGTTTAGGAAAATTGAGACGATCTTGGAATTCGTCACCAATTGTTTCAATAAGAAAACACTGAAAATCTTATCATTCATCATTTCGAAACATTAAAACCGATCGAGTCCTCCAGCGCTTCCGGGACGCCATTTTGCCAGGTGCAATCTTAAGTTTTCCAGAGAATTCTATCGAATACGACTACAGAATGAATTCTATGGAACTCTGAGAAATTCGGCCGTCGTAAGACTGATATAAGATGGCGCTTCTTAATTAAAATCATACTGGTTCTGTCCTTATCTTTCGGCACTTCAATCGGCCAGAAAATCGCATTTTTATTCCGCTCGAAACATTTCACGCAGTTGATTCATGTTCCTCGACATTGAAAATAAGTCGAAACAGTACGATATTATTTTGTAACATTAACATTCGTTTGGCCAACGGAAAACGAACGGGTGGCATCAATTTTGATTTCAATTGAAAACAAAAAAAATATGTTAATAATACGAAAGTATTACAAGTGTGGAATATTACAAGTCTTAAACAAAATCGCCCAATATAAGACACTACTTCAAAAAATATAAGACAATAACTAGGACAATTATGAGAAAAAGTTGAAACTTGAACATGCAATTTATGCTTGTAATTTTGCACTTTATAAGTTGAATATATTAACGGGTACAAACCTGCTTACAAGCCACTAAGTCCTATCCTGGGTGTTCAGCTTCTAGTTAACCACAGCTTATTAAGTTGTTAAATTTCAGAACTTCAAATTGAACCCGAACTTAAACTTTGGTCGCTTTCTTGGACTAACCTCAAACGAAGCGACAGCTTTGCCAACTTAAAACGAACACTGTGCAAAATTCCCATTCGCGCCGACTCCGTTTGTACGGCCGTCGGACAATGTTCTTTTTTCAGTGTAATATACATTCTGAATGACTTACCGCATTAAATAAGACAGATGTAATGATGACAGATCTAAACCTGGCCATCTTCCTTCGCACTACATTCCTGTTATCGCTCCTAACAGGTAATGCCTCCTTCATTCCTAATCTTATCAAAAACTTTCCTCCCCCCCCACTACACCTACAAGTTTCTACTCCCGCTTATCTGAACAACATCATTGATTTCCCTTTGTATTTTTTTTACAAAACAAATTATTTTCAATAAAGACAAAAAACTTCTTTCATCGGGCAAGGATGGAGGCAACGAAAGATGCAAATTTCTGATGATTGCAGTATTGAAATTTATATTAAATTTGTTCAGTGTGATTAAATGCCTTGTCTGATTAATTAAATGAGGCGCTGGTGAGTCACCTATTGAATATTTCCCAACATTTATAAAATTTATAAATAAAAAAACCCATAAAAACATTCTAACAAAATTCCACACCTATTCTGAATACCAGTATATTGATGACTTGAATAATTTAAATACTTTTTACTGAAATGGTGATACAGTCAATAATCAGCAATATTAATCAATTCTTAATTTATATAATTCACTAATTTATTGAATGAATCATATGTTGTTCTTAGTCATTTTTTAAATTCTATAAAAAATAAAATGCGTAATGATATTACCATGACTAATATGTGAGAACAAAAAGAACATTAAGAGAACTCTTGAGTTTAGATATATGTAAGTATATGTATGTAATCTGTTTCTAAAAATTCATTTCCATAATATTTACTTCAACATTTCATTATCACAACTGTATATAAATTTTTTATTCATTATTATATTTTCACAGTTTTCATTAAAATACATCTATTTATGAAATATGGGTCATGGTTCCAATATACCAAACCAATCCTTTGATGCAAAATGCAATAATTAATTGTCAAAGTATTCAGAATCAAAAATACGTTTTGGTCACCTGGATTTAATGTTAATTATGATTGCATTTGCCTTATTACATACTACAAAAAAGTTTATGGTGGTTTTACTTTATAGAGTAATTCTTGATCATCTTCTGAGGTAATACGCTTAATTACAAAAATATTCTGGAATAAATACAAATGAATTAAATAAGTTTGTGATTCACCTATAATTCTCTACCACTCAGCTAAATATTTCACATATTTAACACCAGGTCAATTAAAGTTGTGTGTCCTTTTATAATGACAGTTTTAAAAAATAATATTTTACAAAAAGGTAAAATTATCTGCTGGTTTTCAAAGTTCAAGTTTGCAATTTAGTAAACTGTGCATAAGTACTCACAGTAATTGTTGCTATAATCACAAATTTGAATCTTAAAATGAGTGGATCTTCAGTTAACTTCAGACCCTTCAACAGATAATAATTAGAAATGGTTAACCACCACCACATTGAAATTTCAAAATGAAATAAAACATAATTTATTAAAATGAAACTAATAATAATGAAATATTCAACTGATTTACAATAAAACAAAAAATATTTGTTTTGTATGGTATTCTCGTTTTCTTTACTTTATTACCAATTATACAACACAGCAGTAGCAATAAAAGACATGGGCATAATGCAATTTGAAAAACAAATGAAATTAAAATTACAATCACAAGTTATAAAATAATAATTTATGTTATAATAGCATTAACATACTGATATTATCATCGCATTGTGTCAAGTCTGAATGGCAATTGCTGTAATACAATTAGTTAATTTTCTGAACACTTTCAAAACACAAAATACCATTTTAAATGTCTATATATATCTCTATCATTTTATCGAGAAGAATTTAGTAGTAAAGTACAAAAACCTTATATTACATACAGGAAGAAAAGAAGGGAGAAAATTTGGACTACTTTTTGGCAAAAGATATTTTCATGGCATGAGTTGGAGTAATTTTGAAACCGTTTAAAGAGAGTTTGGCCTCCCCAGCTTGTTGTTCGTTTTCAAATTCCACGAAAGCGATATCGTGCCTGTTTGGAACTAACCGGACTTCTTTGAATCCAGGGAACCTGTAAATAAACAATGAACTAATTAGATTTTCAAATATATTAAATGATTCTGAGCTTAGAACAAGTGAGCAGTATTTGGGGGTCTGCACAATACGTCATTTCGTTATTTGTTGACTGGCAGTATTTCATTGTTGGATTCCAAATAGAATTAACTTTTCAAATTATAATTAACAGAAAACATCAATACATTGAAGAAAAATAATTGTCAGAATGAAAAACCAAATATTTTCTTTTGTCATATTTTGTTAAAGGAACAAAAAATAATAAATGCAACTTACTGATTGAAGAGCATAGAAAGCATCATCTCACTAGTCTCATCAGGCAGATTGGTAAGGAAGAGAATTTGATTAGGAGGTTGTTCAGGTACTTGTGTTGGGCCCACTGCTGGAAAAAAAACAATCATTAGTTTTTCTTCGTAGACTTAGAAAAATCTTTTTTTTTTCATTAAATTTATAATATAAAGAAATGTACATGTAATATATGTGAATTCACAAATTATTCAGTTACAAAATCCTGAATAATAATTTGTAATACACTATTAATTATTATAGATAATGAAATAGGTTGATACTGACGTTGGTGTATTGGTGCCGCCTGCCTGGGTATCGGCTGTTGTTGTACCGCTCTCGCTGCCTGCTCTTTGGCTGCTTTCCTCTTCGCCTTCTTGGATTCGGCGGCTTCTTCAGCAGGATTCGGTTTCTTCGCTTTTTTCGGCCTCTCTTGGAAGGTACCCTTCAATTTGGCTATTACGTCCGAATCAGTCTTACTGTATTGAATTTTCTATAGAAAAATATAGAAATAAAAGTTAGTTTTTTTCTTTAGGAGCTGTGTACACTATGTGTGCTAAGCTTAATCTAAGCCTCAGTTATCTTAGCTAAGTTTAATCACCCATGGAAAGATTGTTCAATTCAGCAAATTATAATCTTAAAATGAATTATGCTTTAATTTAACAATGTAAAGGGTGCAATGGGATTTCAATGAGATGCAATATAAATACATTTCTCAAAACCACTGGAGACAACAAAAAATAAGAGTATTTTAAAAACTCATACCATTGGCTTTTCATAAAATGGAAAACCCTGCATAGACCTCAGGGCATTTGTCGCACTAGCGATTTCCTTGAATATGACAAAAGCTTGACCACGCATTTTAAGTGTCTTGAGCGCTACTATGTCAAGTATTTGACCGAACTGTGAAAATATGGCATAAAGAGACTTCTTCAGTTCTGAAACAAAAGAGATTTAGGATAATTCTCATTGTATTAATAACTATTTTATACACTATATAAAAAACATATATGTCATGGTGTGGACCATAACTCAATTTCATATAAATTGACTAATATGAGTTATCTAAGTAATCTATTATTCTATATTCAAATTAATGGTGATTTACTTTTAAAAAAAGTAAACTCTCAAGTGGTAAAATTTTAGCTAGAGATGTACCTAAGTCAAAAGAAGTAATTCCAGGTTAGTGATTAAAATATCACAATCCTGTAATAAATGTAACTTATAAGATATATATATATATATATATATATATATATATTGTTTATACCTCAATTAAAAGTACATATATGTGGAATAATTTTATAAAAATAGAGCTAATATTTAGTTAAGGATAAGAACTAAATTATTTCATAATAATTTGAGAGTGATAATATGAGTTATTTCATAAATTTAATATTACTCTCTCATTTATTACAGGAACACTAAATGGTTAAGATAATGGATAATGTTCTTGTTGCACACTGCCTCCAATAGACTATAATGTACCCTTACCTTGTGCCAATAACAAAACAATGTTGCACAGTGTCCAAAAATTATAATTTTACATATAATGGACATTTACCATTGAACACAATCAGGCTAATTAGGGCTAATAACACAAAAATAAAAACTTACCGTCCTTTTTAATTTTTTCATTCAAGTTGTTGATATAAATTGTATGATTTGGCCTTATATCCATTTTGCTACTTAGATATTCTAATATCCTGAAAAAGTGGGGACAGAATGATAATTACTTGCAAAATGACGGCAGATATATATACAAAAGTTACACTAGAGAAGCTTTTACTGCATAGCATCCACAATATACACTAATTGTCTAGCAAGCAAACAAGTAAACATATAAGTGTTGAGAGGTACCTTAATCGCGAAAGTACGAATTATGGAGTACTTAAACAATGTAAAACACTTAATACAATGTAATTTTACCTTTTTAAGATTATAAAAACACTAGATTCATATAAAAATACAGAGGCTAGGTTAGTTCACGGTAAACAAGACCGGTGACGGTTAAGGCACGTTCTGTGATGCCCACAGTTGAGGCAACTGTCTCAGTGTTACCTCGCTGAATTTACTTACATTTAACCGAAGACTAGTTTTATATCAAAAAATTTTACAAGTCCATATAATTAATTTTGTTTCCTAGTGAAAAAAGCTACTGATAATTAAATATATTTCGATTTATGAAATGACCATTTGCGTAACAATTTCACAAAGGTTCTATAAAACTGATATATGTATCATAAATGTACACGTCTGATATTTTTTAATAGTCTTAAAGATATTTATTAATTGGATAAATATAATATTTATGGATATATTAATTACAAAAAAACTCGATTTTCGTGCATAGAAAAACGTTTTAAATAACACACAAATTTCCCGTAAATTCTCATGATATTTAGTCACATTAGTTTCGATGGACTTACAAATAAGCGCGTTGAATGCAGGTTTTAGTTTCCCTCCAAATAATCTTTCATTCTAATAAGTTATTTATAACTTTTAGACTGGTATTTTAAATTATTACCCCATAGTTTTTATCATTTATAAGATCTACATGCCTTAAGATATTAATTTTTAAAGCTCAAATATAAACATTAAAATATAGATTATCACTAAATACAACAGAATTTCACTTTTAAATTAGGGCAGGAAATGGAATGCACAATTCACATTTGCTTACAAATTGAAATGTTACATATCTGTGATTAGGGAATGGTAAGCAAATAGCTGTAGCAAATAAACTATGAAGCTTTAAAACATTTAAGTATTTATGTGCTAATAATCTATGTAAATACAAGATGCTAGAAAATTTTACTACATCTAAAAAGAAACAACATGAAAAATACATTCAAAAAATGTATTTTTTACAAGTATTTATTTTTAAGTATTATATTTTCTTCTTTGATTTTGACATTGTATCCATTAAAAAAAAAATTGTACGCAATACATAATTAATACATATGGTACAATTGACAACTGATGATTGTGAAAATAGTGTACATGTTTGTTTCATAAAGTTATACTATTTTCCAATTAAAAACAGTACATTTATATGTCACAGATTCTTTCAAATGGCAGATAACTTTTTGGATGTGCAAGCAAATAAAACAGAATCTCGAGAATCTAGGTATATCAATGTGTGTGTCTTGGTCATCGAAGCTCGACATTTACCATGCTCCAATAAAGAGTCTGTGGTTGGAATCACAGTGGGAAATTTGAAAAGGTTTACAAGGGTGAAAGCGGCTTCCAACCAACCATTTTTCAATGAGGTTTTTTCAATATTAAATTATATTTAGTACTTATTTTACGCATTAAAAACTACATGTACTAAGTATCTTTTGTCATGCCTTTTGTCTGGTATTGCACTAAGCTTAATAGATGCAGTTTAATATACATGTATAAAACATAAAAACTAATTTTTCATTAACATATAGAAATTTATTTATTACTGCAATTTATTTAATTAATTATTTAAATGAAAAGAGCTTGAGCTGTTCTTTGTTTATTCTTGTATTTACCAGTATCAACATCATAGGTACTACATAAGGCCTAAATAAAAATGTGATAATTTTGATGTTTAGAGGTTCTATACTGCTATGGTCTTAATTAATATTAACCATTAATAAAACAAAATTGAAATACTCTATGATATCTGGCAGTACTTTAAATTATATGGTGCTCAACAAATTTCAATCATCATAGTTAGAAGAATAATTAGAAACCAAGCAATCACTATATTAACATTCTTGAGTTTCTTTTTCATTTTTAAAATGTTTTGTCAGATTTAAAATATTTGTCTGTTTTGAATTGTTTCAGTTCTTTGTATTTGAATTCCATAAAACAACCAATGAAACAATGGAGATGATTATAACATTTACAGTAAGTATTTTACTATATTTGAAGAGGTTTTTGTTCCTTTTGCTCTCTTGATTCTAAGGTCTATATAATCATCCATATAATGCTCCAGGTTTATCTACTGAGAACTCAACTTCACACAAGAAAAAGGCTTGGCAGTGCACGGTTAGACATCAGCACAGTATGGGCTCTACCGGGTAAGGGTATTTTACTAAAATAAAAGAGGTTTTTTTATCACCGAATGTTATAATTTATGTTTTAACATTATTGGAGATCATAAAATAATATACCAATACAAAGAAATAAATGCTTTTGATACATAAATATACTACTACAACCTACTTTCATTTATCAGACACACACATACTCTGAACTGGAAGTTGTTTAGAATGAAATATATTGGTTTGTGAATTACTAGACTATTAAATTTTTAGTTCTAATGAACAACTTCCTATTCCTGAAATGTAAGTTTTCAGCTTGAGATAGGATATCTACCTTTATTTCTACTGTACAACTGCACTGGAAAATATTTAATTTTTTTCCCGCTTTCAGGTCACGAAATAGATTCTAAATGGTTGGGCCTGACAGATCCGAACGACCCGACGGGTAAAATTTGCGGTTACTTGAAAGTCAGCCTGTCCCTTGTCGGCCCCTACAGGGAACCTCCGAAGTTGCCCCACGCCAGACTTGAAATGAAGAGAAATCCAGAAGAAGATATATCCCTGTCGGTATAATTTATTATCAGTACTCATATTAACAGTATACTCTACAAGGTTATTTAAACGAGCGAACAATTCGATAATTTGAATACGAAGATTTCAATGAAGCTCTGTCCATAACCCTCCAAAGGCAAAAACGCTACCTACTAGCGCCTGGTCCTTGAACCTATTTTATTGTTATACGAAAACTAGATATTTCACGGAGTTATTATTATGAAAAGTCACAATCTTGTGCATAATAGTTTTCTGTTGTCTAGTAATAGATATTGTACCAGCAAACAACTTTAAAGTGTAACTTAAATTACATTCATAGATTGGTATACAGATCAACATTTTCAACTGGAATGGATATTTAGTGCGACAAAAAGGAGAACATGTACTTGTATACCAGTAATAAAATCGTTAATAGCGTATATAATATGTTTGATAATGTATATTGTAATTTCAGTAATTTGCTGAATCCAGATAGAGAGGCTAAACGGGATCGCCACGCTAGGTATACGATTCGTATATACAGAGGAGTAGACCTGAAGAAACTGATTTCACACCAACCTCCAAAAATGTACTCTTCCTCCAAAACATCGTCCACTTGCTGCGTGAAAGTACACTTCGCCGGTTTGACAGTAGGTACAAGATATTCGCTTCGAGCCGCGATATATTTATTGTCCCCGACTGTAGCATATTGTTATCACTCGAGGGGGAAACCAGCAAGAAAAAGAACACGAATACGCCGATTTGGAACGAAGAATTGATTTTCAACGAAACATTTCCACCGATGTACAACCGGGTCAGGTTCGAACTTCACGTCGGAGATGGCAGGGCCAATAGATGCTTGAATTTGACCAGTATATCCGATTCAGGGCTGAAAGGTAATTGAGTATTTTTTAGCTCGGTAAAAAGACATGAAACTGAAAGCGTAGAAGAAACTGTAACATAAAATGGCAACTCTGTTTTAGGATATCTTCCCACGTTTGGGCCGACGTTTCTACACTTTTACGAGCCCTTTTACAACTTCGTTGGATCCGTATTGGTCTCACTGGAAACGCAAACTGTGGCGTCTTTCGTAGAAGATGAAAAATTACAGACGGTCAAAAGACGTTCGGTTCAACCTCTACCCGAAGTAAATCCTGTCGTTTCTATAAGATTAATCATAAGTAAATTGCTTTTAAAACTATTTACAATAGCATAACCATTTTTTAATTATGAACTGTATGAAAAATTTGCAATTTCGATCCGTCTCAGTAGTGAAAATTGTTAGGAACATTTCAGTTATTGTAGAGTAATGGAAGCACCGGCACTGTTAAGTTGCGTGCACTGTATTATTGCTGCAATAGCAGGTCTAGTAAAAAACTCCTTACGTTTCTCTTATTTTTACACAACCTCTTTAATTTCACTTTAATTTTCTTGCGTTTTCCAGAACTATTGGGCGGAACAGGAGTTCTTGTTGTTCGGAGTCGTGTTCGATGTTTCATCGTTGGACCCGAGAATGACGACGCATAAAGATGCAGTCGTGGCGATGAATTTCGGCGGTTCGGGACCGGTCAAAAAACCTGAGGAAACCAATTTTGGTAAGTCGATGGGGAAAAACTGCAATGACGACAATAATATCGTCATTTTTGTACTATTTCATCATAACCTAAACCAGTTTCTTGTCGGTGCGTAAGAGCCTCGTTATATTACTGGCTGGAGTGCTATTGAGGAATTGGAGAATCTGAAACAGGTCCAGCTTAAGATTAGGTTTTTAGACCTCACGTTTTTAGGTAAAATCACGCCATATCACAAATATTGGTAACGATTTTTGCAGATAAATTACTGAAAACACCAAGCCTCATGATTGAAAGAATTGCCCACTGTTCGGAGTATACTAAATTAAACATAAAAATTGCCAAACCCTGTCTGTTCCTCAAGAAAAACCTTCCGGACAACAGGCTAAGAGATTTCATGTCCAACAGACTAGCGACTATCGCTAGGCAGTTTGTAAGTTTCGGTAATTTTTAATGAACATCATTAACAAACTGGAACAGATATCCCGTGAATTCATAACGGAGATAAATTGTTTCCGGGAAAGTTTCAATTTATAATCGTACACAATAAACCCGCTTGTTTTTCAAGCATCATAAATTGTGAAAGTATTACCTGCTCAGACAGAGGGAAACAGCTTAATTAAACAAAATTATTTTTCATTAGGCTAATAAGTTTCAACAGTGTGACAATAAAGCTACAGAACTGATTTTATAAAATTTTAAATTGTTATTTGTTAGAAAAACAACTTAAGGCAGGTGTTTGCATTGAAAGATATGGATGGAAAAGTTGAGGCAAATAATTTATTGTCTTTGGCTTTCAAAACACTCGAGGAAAAATGTCTGAATGAAACACAGTTGATTAAACCTGGTCCAACAATTCTTGACAAAGAAAGAGTGCAAGGACTACGTATAAAACTGGTGAGTATGAAAGGAAAGAAAAATATTAAAAATAATTGAGTTTTTCATTCAAATGATCAAATACAATTCATAAAGGACATTTTATCCTCTCTAGTTTTTCTTGTAAAATATATTGGTTACCAAATTCCTTGTCTATAAATTATAGAGCATAATGTAAAAAATTGATATTTTTCCACAACAGTTACAAATAATTTCTATAAAACAATCCTTTCATGTACACATTTGTGTGGGCTGTTATTCACTTTTATTTTTTGAATACAGAAGATAACATCTCACCATTTTTCATCTCTTAATTCCCGATTATTTTATACTTGCTTTGGAAGTAATAGAAAATACTATTGTGAAGAACTTTTGACAGGAAATCATCAGTATTGAATAAGAATATCACAACAGTTAGTGTTAGCATGATTTCATTTGTGTTTACAATGCACATAATTTTGTTTGAAACAATTTCTGTTTTTTCTGGATAAAAGTCATCATAATCTTATGCACAAAAAGACTCCTAAAATTAGATACAGGAATAATTGAAAATAATAGCAACCTATACCTGGAAGATGGACATTTTTATTGATTGTACACTAAATTTAAATATTTGAGATTTTAGTAACAAACATATTTTTACAGTTTGTGTACTTTTGTACTTATGACTAGATAAAATTATTACAACTAAATAAAACTTTAAAAATATTTTTTCAACAGGACAGAATAATGAAAGAAATTAATAAAATGTCTCCAAAAGTATCATTTGAGGTAAAGTTTGATAAAGCATTGGATGTTTTGGAGACACTTTTTGACATAATTGAAGATGTAAGCATGACCCACTTTTATTTTAACACACGAATATCAAGACTTTTGGAGTAACATTCATTAATCTATTTCCAGCCTCAAGATTCGTTTCCAAATATATTTGTATCTGTTTGGAATAAGGGCAAGATGGTTGCTTATTGTTCAATTTCTTCACGGGACATAATTTTCTCTGATAACGAATCGGAAAGAGGGTGCAAGTGTGGAGTAGTGGAGTCAAATCCTCTAAGAGTAAGTAGAAAAGTATATAATATTATCCTATTAAAACTCCCAGTGATCAATGTGTTATGATAAAAATATTTCTGTTATTAAGATTACAGTACTAATCAGAACTGGAGCAATCCTATAGTGTTTTTTAATATATTAAATTGTTATTTGTAAAAATACAAAGACAATTTTTAGTTGGTTGACCAAATGTATTTTTCCCAATTATTCAACTTTAAGAAAATACATTAATGTTTTAATATATCAATCCCTTTGGAGATATTTAAGATTAGATAAATATTGGAATGGCCAGGCCCTAAATGAAGTTCATCTTTCACTTCTTTCTCCTAATTTATATATTTTATTTTTATTGAGAGTTTTGTGTATGTGTCTATTACAGAATAAAATATTTATTTTATTGAAAGGATATTTAAAAGTACATAAATATTTCTGTCCTCATATTAGCAACCCTATATAATAGTTATTGCTGCAGGTAGAACAGTAATCATTATTTTTAAAATTAAGAGCAGGTCGAATTGTATTTTGGTAGGTGAAAGGCTAGTAGGTATATTCCCGATACTCGAATTGATTTTGATCGTCACAAAGTTGGTTAGTAATGAGAGATTGAGTATTTAAGAATCGATAGCTTTATTATTTCTGGAGTAATCGTAATTGGCCCTTTTAAGGTAAACGTTTAATCGGTGCGTATAAAAGTGCGATAGTGATCGGCGTTCTAATGAGTGAGCTATTTTGATCGGAGGTTACACAACTGTTACAGACGAGTTTCATTAAGAAGTCGAGGTGAAAGCTAGTAGTTCGTTCTCGTCAGTCTTCAGTTGACTTTCTTAACTGTTAGCATGGAGGTGGAAATTTTTTCTTCGACGAATTCTAAAAGGATCGGCACCGTTCAAAACCTGAACGGTTCGTCGACCATCAAAAACGTCAAAGAGGCGGTATACCGGCTGAAGAAAAATCTCTATCTGGAGAGGCAGTCGATCAGGATGGATCCCAAGGGCAAAAGTTTAAACGACGAGGATACGCTGCAGGGCTTGGGACTGAAGAACGGAGCTACGCTCTACGTAAAGGATCTGGGTCCTCAGATAGGTTGGTCGACAGTTTTCCTCGCCGAATACGCCGGCCCTTTGGCAATCTACTTGGCGTTCTACAATAGGTCTTGGCTGTTTTATGGCGATTTGGGAGCCTCAAAACCGATACAGACGACGGCCCACATAGCTGCCGTTTGCTGGACGACCCACTATGCCAAACGACTCCTGGAAACAGTGTTCGTGCACAGGTTCTCCCATGCCACTATGCCCCTGTTCAACCTATTCAAGAATTGCACCTATTACTGGCTGTTCGCCGCCTACGTCGCCTATCACGTCAACCATCCGCTGTTCACATCTCCGTCTCCGATCCAGGTCTACGTTTCCCTCGGCGGGTTTATCCTCTGCGAATTGGGCAACCTGAGCATCCACATAGCGCTGAGGAACCTCCGCCCGCCGGGGACCAGACAGAGGAATATCCCCGTGGCAACATCCAACCCGTTCACTTATCTCTTCAACCTAGTTTCGTGTCCCAACTACACGTACGAGTTTGGTTCTTGGCTTTCGTTCACTCTCATGACTCAGTGTCTTCCCGCTGGTCTTTTTGCCTTAGCCGGTTTCTATCAGATGGCCGTTTGGGCTATTGGCAAACATAAAAACTACAAGAAAGAGTTTCCCAACTATCCGAAAAATAGAAAAGCTATACTTCCTTTTGTTTTGTAGATTCTCACTTTGGATTTTGGAGAAGTAGAGATTTTTGATTTCATTCATTTTCTAGTGTAGGTTCACTTTATACAATTCCAGAGAGTTATTGCCTCAATTTTTTACAATTGTTTTTGTAATTTTAATATCTAATTCAGCACCCCCTTCTATGTATTCATATTAGGATGTGCCATATCATTGTTACTTGTTTAGCAAGTATAATTATGAAATGATGACATTGATTTTTTTTACCACTCCCTTAATTATTTTGTAGGTACAATTGTATACCTGTTTAAATATTCCAGCATTAATGTATATTGTGTATACATATACTTTCAAAGTTAATAATTATCGTGACATTAAAATAATAATTCAGATGTACTTTTCTCTTTGTTGTTTTTTATTATAATGTTTTTGTTAATCAATTCCTGTTGTTGGATATTATTCAAAATGTATTCAATTTGTGTTTCTTGCTCAATTATACGTTCAGGTAAACATATCTTAAGGTTGTTTCATTGATCGCATTATCATACTCATTATTAATTTTATAGTTGTAACCTTGTGTTTTGTTAAAAGTTGTGGGATTTAATTTTATCACATATCATTCAAATCACACTGAACAGTTGTTCTAATGCAGAGAAGAAATTAATATTTTTAAAATATTTGTTTTTACTACAATATTCATTAATACATTTTCTATAAAACAGATAATGAACAGTTGCCATTTGCACTATATAAACAACAACATAAAACAATACCATTAAACATTACTTTTTTTTCAGATTAATTAAACCACCTTACATCTATGCTTCTTAAGTATGTCATAAGTCATTAAATTGATTTAAGAAGTGAATTCAATTTTGTTCAAAGTTTAATTATTCATGTAAATATAATAATCATAATTTCAAAGAGTGTTTAATTCACGTATGTAACTTTCAAAAATTATATTTGACCATGCACTGGTTATGATAAAAATAAAATAAGGATAAAATGAACTTTGTTATTTAATATTAAACCAATAATGAGAGAATACATTTTTAGAAACTTAGCAAAAAAAAGTGGACTTTTGGTGGCAAATTGGACATGTTCCTGTGGCTGGGACCTTTTTCTGCAGTTGGTTATTGCCTTGAAAAATTACCACCCGGCCATCTGGATTATTCTCACCTGACAGTTTTGCCTAAAGAAATTGAATACACATCTAAACTGGTCAGTAATTGCTTCACCAATTATATCATTTAATTGCTTTGTGCAATCAAAGGTAATTGTGCAGTATTTCAGTTTTTCATTATATCAGATGTTTATTTAACTTATAATCATTGGTGTGATTTCATGCTTCACCTAGAAAACCAGGAGAAAAAGGTTTAGACATGAGTTACAACTGAGATTGTTAAGGTTCTCATATCTTAAAAATATAAATTAGATTTTATTCTTAAAACATATTTTGTTTTTACTATTTCTTATTGCAATTAATGAACTGTTCTCACTGATTAAAAGTTAATAGTTTAGTCATAGAATGTTGTCCTCAATTAACAAAATAAACAATTATAGGCTTATAAAATATTAAGTTCATAGTAATGATAGCACTGGTTAAGGTATTTTATTAATCATGCAATGTATAATTATAGAAAATTCTTTTTCTTGCACACCACTGTTTCTCTCTTTATTGTTGTTTGATTTGTATGAAGTCTAATATTTTTACTATATGTTTATATATTAACACAGCCATACTGATTAGCATATCTAGATGGGAATCAAAGGAATCATAAGCCTTGACTAGATTTATAGTTTTTAGTAAATGCAATGATTTAATTTATACTAATTTGATTCATTAATTTATTATGTAGACCTGAGTAATTTAATCAGTTAGATAATTTATCAGTGAATTACACAAATATCTTATTTTCTTCTTCCATTTTATTAAGAGTGTATTTTATAAATGAACCTAAAGTCTCATTGAATGTATAATTTATGTTAATTTCTTGATGGCAATTGGCCTTGAGCTTTGAAAGAGTTTTAAACAGTTTAAAATTGCATTTTTTTTGCAATTTTGCATTTTTCAACTGAAAGAAGATCAGTACCAAATGCATTTAGTACTGCCCAGGTTATTTAAGGAATAAAACTATATTATTGATAATGGAACTGAAAAAAATCATCAATGTTAAAAGAAAAGGAAATTGTTATATTTCATTTAGTTGAATTTCAGGTTTCACATTTTTTGTATAAACATAAAAAATGATCACACAGATGATAGTATTCTGAATCCATCTAGAACTTCCTATAAGTACCTTAAACTAATTAACTAGGCTATTACTAAAATTCTGTTATTTAATTTCAAAGGATAAAAAGTGGGTCTATAACTGAGGATCTTAACAGGACAAAATTATTATGAAAGAGTTCATGATATGAAACAAATAAATTATCAACATTCTATATTAATTTTGAATTCAAGACAACTTTTGTTATGTGTGTTCATTTTAGGAACTGACCTTCAGAGCACATATATCTAAAGGATATTTGGAACCCTATGGAACTCCTGATGGTTCCTTCAACGCATTTGTAATGGTCATAATGGCTAGTAAAGTTGGAAGAACTAGAGTATGTTGAGTTTTGTCTTGTTTAATTGTAAGTACAGTTACAATCTTGAAAATTCTGAAATCTGGTAAATGGCTGAATTAATTTTATACTATGCGATATGTTACAATGCACTATTTGCAAAAAGAGTTCCATAAATCATAATTTTTATTTTTGGACATGTTACATTCCATTTCCACAAAGAATTAATATTTGTTTGTTCACTGAGGTTTGATTATTTGTACAGAATTGCATTCATTTGTTGTTAGGTTAAAATATTTCATCTTAACTGGTGATTAAGTCAATCCATAAATGTTTCATTACTAACAAATCATCCCACCAACAAAATTCACATCAAGGAAATCAACAGCCAATTATCATTAATAACATTAAGAATTCTTAAAAAGGTATAATAATGTATCTATACAAAATATTTGCTCCATTCCAATAGAAATTGTAAAACTAACATTGTGATGAACAATTTTTACATACAATAAATTATGAATTAATTCTTTTTGACTATAATGGGAAAGTTTAAGAAAATATGTAATTGTTTAAAATAATGTCTCCTTATAATATTTAAATTACATTAGACACCTTCATATCTTATGAATCAGATTAATTTTGAAAAGTCATTAATACAATTCATCTAATTTACAGACAGTAATTGGTAGTATATGTCCTCTGTGGAATGAAACAATATCATTTGGGGTGAAATTAACATATGGAGATTATAATTTTCTAAAAGAAACTTCACCACTTGTTATATGTGAAGTTTGGAATAAGGGGGAAGGAGTAAGTTACTTTTTTCAGTAAAATAGTAATAATTACAATACTCCTGTAATGCTCATGATAGATAAAATAATTTAGATTATTTAAAAGTTATTTTACTTTTAGGGTACTACACTCATTGGAAGATGTTGTGTCAATCCACATGTATTTATTGAAGGTGACACCCTTGATAATTATCCACCTCAATTACAGTGGTATAGGATTGTTTCAGGACAGAAATCATATGGAGAAATCTTGGCTATGTTTGAATTAATTCAGGTATTTGGCAATAAACTATGTACCTTAAATGTTTATTAAATAGGTATTGAAGTTTTGGATTCTTTTTGCCAAAGGAAAAGAATTTTTGTGTTTTAAAAAATATTTTCTGTATGTGCAGACAGTGGAAGATACAATTTCTTCAATTTATTGTGTAGGAAAGCAGTATAGTATAGTTTTCTTCTTATTACATATATTTCAGTTTATATTATTTTATGCTCCTTAATAGGTAAGTACTAAGGAAGAAAATATTGGTCTTTTGGTAATCTCATTAAGTTTAAATCAAACTTCTTAACATGAATGTTTTTTTAATTTAGTATTGGGGTAAACCTAACTGAGTGCAGTAAGCTCCATAACTTCAATGTATTTCAAGCCTCATTTACTAATCCAAATTTACTATTTCAAAATTTTTTTCAAGACAATGAGTGAATTACTATCTTTTACACTGCTCTAAATGTTTACTGCTTCTATTACATTGAAATGAAACCTCTAATAACCGCTGGAAATTTACTGTGAAATCCTAGGAACCCATTTTCTTATAGTCAAATGTTCATTGTACTGTGTTTTGGTTTTTTGGTTGCAATCATCAAGTCAGACCAGTCAAAAGACGACGCAGATTCAAAGCCAGTTTCAAAGTTGAAACAAATCCTCGAAAAACAAGGCTGCATTTATCCTCCAACTAAGAGATTCAGGTTTGTCATTGGAAATTATTAAATAATAACGGTGTTAGCCGAAGTATCTATATCTATAGGGTTGTGCTATCATTCCACAATTGATGAAATGTACAGAAATCGCTTATGAGAATTCATGAACTGAACAGATAAATTCATTTTTCACAAATTGCGCAATTCACGAAATTTATATGTTTGTTTGAGTAGTGCAGTATACGTTTAATTAATTATTATATTACGAACATTATCAGAATTCTAAATATCAAAACTGAAGAAACTTACATAATGTCGAAAGTTAAAAGCTAGAGATTCAACGGAGTAACTTTGATTAGTTTGGAATACATAATTCATCGAGAGTATTCATAATTTCCTGATGACTATCTCATGCACCAAACGTTTTAAATTTGATTTTTAAAATGCCTTGTTCCGCATTGGCCTCCTATTAATTCGCTGTTATTTTGATTAAGGTTTATTTTTTTTATCGTTTCTTTACAGATTGGAAATTCTCTTTTGGGGTGTGAGAAAAATGAAGTCTATCAAATTGACGGAAGTTCACAATCCGAAAGTCGTTGCCGTTTGTGGACAAGCGTTGATCGCTTCTGACATTTTAAAAGACTCAAAACAATTTCCAAATTTTTGTCAGGATCCTGTCTTTTCAGAATTTGTAATTATTATTTCACAGTTAAGAATAATATTGTGCGATAAGTTTGTTTTGGAAACTTCATTTAACCATTCAAAAGCCAGACCGGATTAATTCCATAAAAAAATAAATTTTTCTTTATTCATATTTCATTTGAAAAACAATTTTTTTTTATTTTTAGGAAGCTGATGACATCAAGTCGTACGCACCGCCGTTGATTTTCCGCGTGTACGACATTAAGAGTTTCGGAATAACTACGTTCATCGGGAGCCATGTGATAAAAAACATTCACCAGTTCAACGTTAACTTCTTACCTAGAAGCGACTGGGAACGCTTGGCCAAGAGGACTTCCGTATTTCAAGGGGTGGTCTCAAAAGGTTTACGCCTTTTTAAACTTTTTAAAAGCTCCCCAAGACACTAAATTCGAACCAGAGCAGCCCTAGACCGAACAGGCGAATGAAAAGAGAATATATAACTCGCTCGAGTGTTCTTCAAGACCAGAAAGTATCTCGGACAGATTGGGGTATCTTGCTGGCAGGAATAATTCGAATTCTGATCGCTGAAACCTCTTCGCTCGTTCAAATCCACCTCTATTTACCATCTAGCGTATGAGTGCGATAGGCCTAATTATTTAAATTGGTTTTTGTTGTTAAAATAGTCAAACCGGCGGAAAAGGAACGTGCTCTGAGTAGGACTTACTCAGCAATAGATAGCAGCAATCTTGGAGAGAAAACTGACACCCAGGAAAACGACGATGACGATAAGGACACGTCAGAAATCGAACCTCTCACCGGGTTGAAAAACGTACCCGATATTCCAATTTCAAGACAGGTAAAGCTGTAAAGGATGAATTAGTTTGGGGTTTACCCGAAACTTAATTTAATGTCTAAATGTTTTATGTGATTTAGATAGTCAGTTAGAAGGCAATTGTTTCACTGCGCAATGCGTTTCATTGCATAGAAACAGAATACAGGAATGGATAATGCAATGAACTTAATTCAGTTATATATTCGGATGTAAAGTAGATAATGGTAAACCGTTTGGTGGCGTTAGCTTGCATTTTTGTTTACAGAGGGCTCAAATCAAAGGAGTACAGAGGCTGAGAAAATCGCTGCGTTTAGATTATACAGTAATAAAGAGTTTTCATAGGTTTCCAGATCCCGACAAAGAAGAGGAATTCTATGACTGGTGGACAAAGTACTTTAACTCTTTGGAAAATGTAATTATTTTCTCGATAAAATAAATAAATATTAATTATAAATAGACACTAATCCTTCTCGTAGCCGATTTAATTTTTCTTAAATTGTGTTTTCTGCAGATTATCGAGGAATCGCGTGATAAAGTGAATTGGAAATCGTTGAAGAAGAAAATTAAAGGGGAGAGAATTTCTCAAATAAAGGTATGTATTAATTATTAATAAATGAGCCGTATATCTGAATCTTCTTTAAACTTTATAAAAGATTTTGTATTAATCGCTGCAGCCGGGAGGTGACCCATTAGATTTTACCGAATTCTACAGTAATTTATTAGTGCGTCTGATTAGTCCACTCGCTTAAAAGTTAATACATTTAATAAGTAATGAACAATTCAGGAAATTGTGTTTGCAGATTTACCAGGGCGAACTTGAAAAACAACCCGAGTTCGAGGGTTTCAAAGACATACTCCAAACGGTGGACATAATGCGTTCGACTCTCGGCGGAAATGTTAGAAAGAAATGCGTCGCCAAATTGAAGGTAATGCGTCGCCTGTACGGTGTTGACGTTTCACTGCTTGTCCCGGATCTAATCTCATTATTTAGGCCGGAAGCTGTTCTTTGGGAACAAACTCATAGAGTGTTTTGGAATTGAGATCAATTGAAATTTCAGTTGACTGCTAGTAAATCTCATACACCAGAAAACTCTCGGACATTACAGTGTCAGACCCTGACCCTATGGAACCAGTAAGAGTTCCGAAGCAGCACTTGAGCATCATTTCCAGGTGGTGTCTAAAAAAAAGAGGGGATCAACCCCTGCACACCGAGGTTTTCCAACATTACCTCGGAAGTTAGTAATTCATGTTCTGGTCGTGGAAACGTTCACACGTTTAACTCATAGATATATTTATATCTTATTTTTTAGCTCGATGAGAGTTCGGAATATCATCACTCTTGCGATCTCGTTTCTAAAGCTTCTCGTTTGAGCCATAGTCCACCATAGTCAGTTTGATAATTACGTAGCCGATATCTTACTACCGTCGCAGGCCTCGGTATGCGTGTACCCGTACCCGACGGGCGGCTCTGTGACTCCTCTGGGCGACGATCCCAGGTTCGGGGCGCTGGGCCGGTTGGCCGGGATGGCCAAGGACGTGGTGGCGGTGAGATTGCGCGTCTACCTGGTCAGGGCTCACAACCTCCACGCCACCGACAAGCGCGGACCCCCATCGCCCTTTTTCGTCCTCTCCGTCAATTCGAAAACAATCAACGACAGCAAGAACTACATCGCCGAAGACAGCCATCCCGTAATCGGACGGTAAAACCAATATTTGTTAGCGCAAATTAAATAATTTAAAAAAATTTTGAATAGGTGAGCTAAATCCTCATACAGTTATTTTTTTTGTGGGTTGACTCGAATAGGAGAACCAAACTCAAGATATGTTTTCATTATGTTTAAAATTTTTAATGTTTAACTCCTGCTTCTTCCCGAACTACAAAATGGAAAAACGTTGAAAACAACTTGATTTGTGAGCCTACAATAGGGGACACTCTTGCCCCCGTTGCAGCCGGGTGAAAAGGAGTCAGTTATTGTATTATTGAGTTATTCTTGTTTTCTCTATTTTTTTGTAAATTTGCATAAATAATTATCGCCGACGTTAGAAAACAGTTTCGGATTCCTGAATAAGAGAAACCAACGAGTTTCCCCAATTCATATATCAACGGTTAGGCTCTGTGAGGTAGAATTGAATGTGTTTTAAACATTTCGTAAGGACAAGAACGGTTGTAAATTGTGTCAGACGACACAGGGTTAGCCTCACCGAGTTGCATGAGCGTGTTAAGAGTGACCTCCATTTCGATGTTTACCTTTACATTTAAAAAAACTGTTTACTGTAAAATAATATTTATAATATATTATTTCAATTTGGAGAAACTTATAAGAATTATTACCTCAGCTATGATCGCATTTCCTTCTGGCAGATTGTGTAATTTGGGTAAGTTTGTTATCATTCCTTAAAGGGACCCGTTATTAGAAACTTAAATGTTTATGTTATAATTTAGACCATTATACTCAAACAAATTATTCGAATCTCTATCATTTTTTCGATTGCAGATGCTACGAGCTTCAGGCCAGATTTCCGTTCGACTCACTGCTCAGTGTGACTGTGATGGACTACGACAAAATGGGAACTCACGACGTTATCGGAGAAACCGACATCGACATCGAGAACAGATATTTTTCAAAGCACAGAGGGTCATGCGGTTTGTCGAGCCTTTACAACACGTAAGAATATCCACTCGACTACCCCGAAGTATAGCCACCAAAAAATTGTTACTACATCGCCGAATTGTTACTGCCCAGTGAAGGGTACAACCAATGGCGAGACGCTAAGAAACCGTCGGAAATCCTTGAAGAGCTTTGTTCGTTGTACAGACTCGACAGTCCCAGATATGCCGGCAACACGCTGTCAGTGGCCAGCATCAAAGTCAGAAGCCTGTCAGCATCTGAAGGTATGTTATAGTTTTGAGTTTAATCTATACCATTACTTTTATCCCCCCCTATTTCAAATCCTTATAAAGATTTAAAAAAGGAAGTGTCAGTGAATAATTTGACTTTGTCTAAATTCTTTTGAAATACAAATACTAATTGTATACCATACATGCATTGAATACTATTTGATACATCTCGAGTACCAAAAAATGCTCGATATATGGGTAATTCATAACCCGTGGAGGGGAAAAATCCGCAATTAATCAGTCGCCAACCCAATAGTATACTAAAATAAAATTGTTATGACAGGCAACAAAAACGGTATTGAAAACGTGTGTGAGTTGACCTAGTCGAGTTACTGCACTCCTGTTACCGAGCTAGGGTATCCTTCCCCGTGTTCCAGTTGGGAAACCGCTATACACGAATCGAGAATAAATGTGTTCGCGGTCTGAAATCTAGAGGGTTGATCTCGTGTGGATGCTGCACTCCTGTTACCCTTACTGCGGTTTGGGGGTAGGTAGGAGGACGAGGAGGAGGAGGAGGAGGAGGAGGAGTCCTCCCTAGCTACCCCCTCTACCTACGTATATTCCTCTGATGTGATCGCTCGAACAAATGGAAAAACATAGTTTTTAGATTAATACTCACTGAATTTCAGAGAGACTGAGCGTTTGGCCTCTCCGCATTTGGCAGCCTCTGTTCTACAAGAAATAATATTAATTAACCCAACGAGTGTTCCTCTTATTTCCACGAGCTCAAAATTCTCATAACAAGTATCATTTAACCTGGTGTGGATGTTGCAACGGTATCAGAATTAAGTGTTTGCTCTTCCGTTGAACAGATTTGAAAGAAGTTTTGGCGCTGAAAGCCCTGAACCAGTGGCACACAGTACCCAATATCGGAGTCCATTTAGTGCCGGAGCATGTCGAAGTGAGGACGCTCTACCATCCGGACCGTCCCGAAATCGAACGTGTAAGTATTATCTGTACGTGTAAGTAATATTGTGAACGATATTTAAATGGATTGTAAACTTACTTTCAGGATTGTAGAGTAGATCCTAGTCAGGAAATTGTCTGGACTGATGGCTAAACCAGTTTAAAAACTGCTATATTCTGCTCCTTCTGTGTTTAACAGCAACAACGTGAAATAATAATATTATAAAATTACTTAATACAACCCTCTTTCTCTTTTTTCTTGGGCGCTTTTCTGTCGCTTTCAATTGTACGGCAACGGGGTTGAAAAAAATATTGAACATTAGTTCTGTTTCAGGGAAAACTGGAAATGTGGATCGATTTGTTGCCGTTGACAATCGTTAGTCAGTTGCCGCCTACGGTCGACATTACACCAAGGAAACCTGAAGACTATGTCCTAAGAGTGGTAATTTGGAAAACTGCAAAGATCAAATTGTTAGAAGAGGGTATATTTGTTGGGAAAAAAAACGGCGATATATTTTTTAAAGGGTACATATAATCCAGTTTATATATAATTCCACATATAGCGAGATTATTCTTCTTAACATAATTAAATATAATAATAACTCTATGAGTATCATAAATTTCATGGGATCTTTGCATGAAGTTTAGTTAAAAATTTATTGTGTTTGTCTGTCCGGCTGTATTTTTTAAAGATTATTTTCTCCAAATGAGTTTTTAGACGTTCAAATCACTGTTTTTCATAACCCAATAGTTTTCATTTAGTCCATTTACGCTTCTTTTCGTAGTGAGGGCATTTTTAAAAATTCAAATAATCGATTTATTTCTCGGTTTGTTTCAACGAAAATTACCTTTTTCTTTACTTAATACCTTAGTCATTTCGGTGACGTCACAAAAAATCAATATGGCGGCTCGCTCAAATGTTTGCACTTGAAGCAGGCAGCTCTTCAACCTGTAGAGATAATTGAACAGAATTTCGAATACGTTTGTTTTTTTTATGAAATACCGAGATTAAAACTATGGAAGTCTGCAGACAACTTGAGAAAATCACTTGAAGTCAGCTTCATAAAAAGCAATGGTAAAAACCAAATCACTGTCTTACGTAACCTTAACAGTTTAGAAAAAAACTTTGTCGTAATTGATTAACTTGTAGAATTTTAATTTATACTGTAATCTGTCCACTTTTTGGGACTTTATGTCAACAATTAGATATATAATTTATTGAATTCTCCTAATTTCAGATGGCTCTTAGGCAAAGACCTGCAGAAGACTGATGTGCATTATAGCTGTACTACGGGAGAAGCGATATTTAATTGGAGATTCATATTTCCATTCTCCTATATCCGATCTGAAAATATGATACTGGTCAAAAAGAAACTTATCCGACGTACTGTAGAAACGAGACAACCACCGGTACTTCACATTCAAGCGTGGGACAAAGACAGGCTGACAAGGAATCAATTCATCGGTAATCATTTTTTACTGTCTTTTAGATTCGAAATTATAATAAAGAAGTACAATAGATGTTATAAGAAGGTTGCGTTGGCCGAACATATGTGAATGAAGAGCACTTATATTCTACTTTTATGTATTTCAAAATTAAACTCTTTGGAGTGCACCCACTGAGGAGAGAGACACTGTAGATTACATGCAAGTATAATGAAATTGAATTGAATTATTAGCCCAAGCTGCATGGGGCTTAGTATACAGGTGAGGTTAGTTTTTGAATTTGAAAAGATCAGCAAGAAAAAAACATTTTTACAATTGGCAAGTTCCACTTCTATATTGTTCCTTAAAAGTTAGTTTCAGTCCACCTAGCAGAATCAAACTTGGGACCACAACTTTTTGGTTTTAAATTGTAATATTGTCACTCATATACTCTGTTTAGCTTTTAGGTGAAGATAATTATTATAAGTATTATGGTTATTTTCTTTAATATAATATATATTATTTTCAATTCTTTTCAAGGTTCATTGGAGCTTAATTTATCAAGGATCCCTAAAGGAGCTTTCAAACTTATGTGGGTGCATACAAATCTTGTCAGACAGAAGTCAGGTTTCACTAATCTTTTTGATGTTAGACAAGTGCGGGCATGGTGGCCATTGGTTGGACCGGAAAAATGTGCAGTTAGTATATAACTTACCTTATCATATAAATATTATACAATAATGCTTTAAAGCATTATCTTCTGTTGTGCATGATATGCAATAATTTAAAAACAAATTATGTGATTACCGTTAGTTGAAATAATTCCTCTTAGGAAATAATAATAAAAATGAAGTTGAAAATATATTAGAGAGAGAGCAACTTATAACTTAGAATTTATATAGGTAGCACAATGCAAAGTGTAACTATTCCCTGTTATTTCTCTCTAGTATTAAGGTGGTATTATTTATATAATTTCTTATGTAGCTCAATTGGCAGCTTATGGCTAGTTATGTTCTAAAGATGGTGTTTAGTCTCATTGAAATTTAGCTCAATGAAATCAAATACAATAATTTTAAAGATTAATATTGGTAATTTATTTTATTTTTTATCATAAAAACTTAATATAAATGCAGCTGTGCAATTGGTCCAAGTCATCATTTCACAAGTACAATTTAAATTTTCAGAAATACTTTTTATGCTAATTTTCTTTTGCTGAAACATTTTCTCTGATAAGACAATTTTAATGCAAAAACAAGTTTTGAATATTCACTTTGAATTTCAGGGTTTGGTTGATATTGAACTGCATCTAGTGACAAAAGATGAACATGAATATGCTCCTGCAGGTTTTGGCAGAAATGAACCTGATAAACTTCCTGAGCCTGAGTATGTTGAATATTTGTTTTTATTTTATTTTGTATTTAGAATACAGCCTACCAAATCAAATATAGTTTCTTAAAAATATTTTATTAAATATAATATGCATTATATTAATCTTTTACCTCTCATCCTTCCAAAAGGGAGATTTTTTAATCACAGTACACTCCATTCATTAATTTTAATTTGATAATGTAAGAAGATGCTTAGTTAACTATTATTTTCTTTTACTTTTTACCCATTATTAAATGTTCTATGCACTACTAAATGTTCTAGCCATTTATAAATGCATGCATAATAAAAATATTATGTGCTGAAACCAAATACTGGTTTTGGTAACAAACCAAATTCATTATTAAATGTTGCTACATAAAAGGAAAATATGTTGGAATAAAGTATTATAAAACAAAGTATAATACTTTCTAATTAATACTTTTGATAAATAATTTTAAAAAAATCATTCCACACATACATTTAGATATGTACAAGCACTCTTTGTAGTCATTTGAACATTTCCTGCACTTAATGGTTAAGCTCAGATCATTGTTTGTGTTTTTAAGCAATAATATCCATAAATTATTACATATTACAAAATATATACCGATTTGAGATCAATTTGAAGAGTAGAATTGAAATGGATGTAGTAGTGGATGTTTAATTCAATTGATGTATGACATTCTTCTCTCTTTTTGTTCACAGGAGACCTGTTGTCAAGAAAACATTCTGGTTTGCACCATTCAGAGCAGTGAACAGGTACTTTTGTCAAAGATATAAGAAGAAAATAACTATTTGTATATTGATAACAGGCGCATTGATTTTTCTCCTCGTTGGTCTTTATGCGCTCCCGCAATACTTAGTTAAAAGATTGATAGGGGCCTAACCCAATAAAGATGTTTAAGTCATCAGTCAGTTGATAATTAATCACTAATTAACTCGGAATCTTACAGAATTCAATTTTGTATTTTTTTATGTGGGTAATTTCAGGTTGCCAAATGGTCAGTGTGGGCTAAAATATATTTTAATAATTTTAATTATTATTTTCTTAATATAATAGTATTTTCGAATTATAAAACAGGTATATTAAGATCACCTGTTATGTTATATTTTTTAAAGGAGAAATTTCTGCTGAATATTAATTTTTTCTTGTTTCATATATTCAATGTATAGTAATAATAATTGAATGCATGAAAACTAATGGAAAATACGCTTGGAATAACAAGGTCTTTTCTGTAACTCAGATGGAATATTCCATCCAGGGCGCTTGAAAATTGTTTCCCTGAAGGAGCCAAATTTCTTATGGCTTCCCTTCCTAATTGTCAGGCCCTTGTGCGGTTTCCTTGTTGTCGAATGCATTTAAAGAAGTTGATATAATGCTAATGACCAAATGTTGTCTTCACCACACATGATGGAAAATATATTTGTTTCCACGGGTGAAATAGAATTGGAAGGTTTTATATGACTATAATTGACAAATATGTATGGAAAAATTACCGGATCTATAATCAGTCGGTAAAGTAATCAAATTTTCCCCCTTTACTTAATGAACAAGTATGATTGGCCTCGTCAGTTTTTTTCTCCTTTGCAGTGCTTCAACTCTATTAGCGATATAATATCTCAAGTGCAGACAAATACACCTAACTAGACGTTAACTACATTTCAGTCGGACATTCTTTAATTTGATTCATAGAACTAGGATATCATAAAAATAGGAAACCCATATAATTGATACGGGTGGTTGACTCATCATTCGTCTGTTACCCAATAAATTACTAACTGTCAACATAGTCAGCCTTATGTTCTGACTATCGGTCTAGAATAGGAAACGGTAAGAGGAGACAGACTTTCCGAACCATTTAATCGCACAAAAAGTGAACTGCACGTACTCAACATGTAGGGGAACTTAAGTTTTGTAGTAGAGTATTGTCAGGTATTATTTAGAGAAACATTTCACAAATGCCACCCAGATAAGAGAATGAACTAAAAAAAAAAATTGTCTTCCAGTTTTTCCACACCTGCCACTGATGTAGACGAAGAGGAGAACGTAAATCGGCTTCAATGAATATAATGATTTGCATACAAGCAATACTTTGTTCTTTCTATTATACAAAGAATACTGTCGTATTTAAGATAAACGCGGAGTTCACAATACAATGAGTATAAAAATAGAAAGTGTTTCAGACCCATATTAAAAGATCGGTTAGAAAAAAATAAATACTAAGCAAATAAACAATTCTTCGATTGTAACAATACGCACTTTATTTGACATTGTGCACTTAAAAGAAGTTATTTTTTAAAATAAAATAATTACTTTTCTAGATTAATATGTTTGTTTCACTTGTTAAAATGTGTATAGAGGAATTTCTACTGTAACATCTATTATTATTCTACTGTTTCTAGTATATCCGAGGCGTTAAACCATTGATTCCGTCATTTTCCGTTTCCTGTTTTAATCGCGCATATTAAAACAGACCAAATTTTACCAATTGAAAATAACCGAGCGAGTTATCATTGAACGCTGATTCATTTCCCTTCTAATTATCAGGTACCGGGTCTTTCGAATCTTCCTTTCTTGTGATTTATTTCTCGTGGTTTTCGGTACCGCCAGGAAACCCGTGACACAATTCGGACTCTGTATTGAGTCAGGCTCCTGCAAACCGCTTTGCGGAGGGCGCGCCGAACACACGACATACAAATAAAAATCAACAAACAGAGAATTGTCGACATTATCTGGCGACGATAGCAAAACAAACAGGTGATGGACCCGGCTGCGGCCACCTATCGATCCCGTCTGGCCACACACACATATATGGTCAGATAGCGGGCTCCGACAGATGTCTAATCGCAGAATAGCTCGATCGATTATATCGTTTCCGACATCCATTTTTATTCGGTTTCGTTTTGATTTTTAGGAGCGCCGTCTAAAGTAGTAATTTGCGTTTTGAATTGCATCACACATCTCTGCGCTTGCTCCCGAACAGGTCTGCAATAGGACAGTGGTTCTTAAACAAAAAGAGGTTTCGTAGGTAGATGCGTTAGACGATGTTTGAGTACTGGCAAAAGGGAAGCAATTTGAATATTTTTTAACTCATCGTAGGCTCTAACTTTTGCCTATACGCTGAATATTTCAGTATGTATGTGCGTTTGGAGGTGGAGCCAAGGAAAATGTAGATCACTAGTGGAATTAATTAATACAATATTTATGTAGGGTAGTATGAGGATAGTGCTAACAGGCCTCTTCTATCGATCTTAATATAACAACAAGCTAGGGGAATTTTTTATTCATCCCATTTTTTGACGTCCTACAATTTGCTCTTCAAATCTCATCTTCTTTAGAAATTGTTAATTTGCAATAAATTAACGGGATAAAATGCATAATATGCTATTATTCACAGTACCTGTATGTAATAATGATTACCGATCGATATAAATAACTCCCTATACTTCTTACGGATCCTATAGCGTTCTTGTACTAAATTTCTTTGTAGGGCTGCCTTTTGGGCGCTTGGTGAACAGTAATGCATGAACAGCATGCTTTGGTACTTGTGAGGGCTGTTGTTGCATGGTTGTTGTGTTCTATGGCGGTGTGTAATCCTTCTGTTTGTTGAATGCAATTAATCCATGCGAGCCCCCACCCAGATTACTCATTACCGCGACATAGGCAATTATTTACGCGTATAATCAGGATACATTGGCTGTACCCCACGACCCCAATCTCACCCCTGGTTTCTTTCACGCGATTGCGGAACACATGTTGATTTAAACGTCAACCTGTTTATAAGTCAGGATACAACATGGTAATATAAACTCTTAGCTGTTTTCAAATTTTATGATTATAAATTATTTGATGCATGACAAATTATTACAGAAACAGCCCACATAAGTAGATCTGAGATTCGTGGTTTCTAATAAACAAATAAAATAGTAATAAAATATTTCTTTAATTCTACTCACACCTGTATAGTATACGGATTTTTTCGACTAAAGATTTGATTAACGTCAAGCAATCCTCCTTCGTAAAATCGTCTCATGAATTATCTTGGTCAAAATGAATAGTTATTCGCGTATTATTGTTGAATTAATGTTGCCAATTAATTTAATTATATGCGGAAGCATCGGTTTAGCCAAAATAGTATTCTGTGGAGCGTTGACCAGGAAAAGGACGAAGGAGAATCCTTCTCAAGATGCCCTTGGTGTGCGGAGTCACAGATGAGTCGATTTCAACACTGGAGAGCCAACCCGTGAAATTATTCCTAATTAACCGACGCGAATTCCTTCGAGCCACTTTCAGCTCTTGTCATTGGCCTTTAGTTGCAATGTTACGTGGTCATTCGTGTATATTTTCCTCTGAATTCCGATACAAGAGTAGGGTCATATTAAATAATAAAGGTTCCGTACGACCAAATGATCGGTTGTTCAGAAAAATTAGTATTCTCGCATGAAATACTATCTGTCGCATTTTACCTACATTGCAGTAATATCGGGGGCCGGTAGGTAAACGCACTTCGTAATTCACTCTATAAATTGGAGTCTCGTCGAATATATATTGATAATTATCTCGGCAGTTCGTCGAAGTGGGATGTTTCCCGCAGAAACCTCTGTTTAATATGATGATAATGGTTCACACTCCTAAATCCGGTCACTTCGCGTACACTTATAAGACACGTACCAATAGAGTTGGCAAGATGTCCAGTTGTAATCATAGTCGGTCCCGGATAGGAGGACCAATTAACTGAAGAGTGGAACCTCGCTGGTAATAGGGTTTCACGGGTTCGATTACCGGCGGCGGACTTGTAGTTTTTCAATCAGCAACTAATTTGAATTGAAATAATACTTTATTTTCATGTTACCAACTGTATATTTGCGGCGTATCTTTACCTAGTTTCCAAGTTTCGAATCATCGTAGAAGGAATTTGTTCTAGCCAAGATGACCACTAAAAGCGGTTCGCTTGTAACAGCATGTTCTCCGTGAACTTTGTAAGTTTCTTTCCTATTTTGGTTGGATTGTAGGGAAATCATTCGCGATTGTTTTTTTATATTTTGTTAATATCGGGTAGCCCAGCACAAATGTATGGTGGAAACGTACAATTGTTTGGTCGGTGGTACCCGGACTTTTTCTTAAAGGCTTTCTATTCTTAAATCCAATAAGAATCGTAAGAAAATAAAATCACCAAGATAAAACCTATATATATATATATATATATATATATATATATATATATATATATATATATATACATTGCAGCGGAGGTACTACTGTCCTGTTCACATTTCATACTTTTTTAAGATCTTATGTCACTATTTGATGATTTGCGTCGATAATTAGTAGAATTTATTTTATTCTAATTAAATACTGATGACTCATTCCTGCTTGGGGAAGACGGTATAAGGTTCCTGATGAAAGATCCGAATCGTTTACACATATATTGCTTTACATTTTACTCATACATATAATATAAATATTTCTCTTTTAAAATCGTTTATATAATTATTTAGTGATAACGAATTTTTGTTATGCTTTCTGGAAGTGGCCTAAGAGGTACTTGACCATCGATATATAATTGAGGATGTATAAGTGTGTGTGCGTGGGTGTTGGGGCGTGCGTGAGCGAGAGCGATAGAAGAGAAAGAGGAACAGAGGGAGGGATAGAGAGAGAGAGAGAGAGAGTGAGAGACTGATAGTGACAGGAGGAGTGGAAGGGAGAGGGAGGAAGGGACCCGGGATAGGCAGGGAGCTGCGGGGCCAGTCTTCTAACCGCTTCTGGACCGAACGGTTCCGTTTGAGCGTCCCTCGCGAACCAGTGCCAAAACAATACAACTAAATACAGTTTATACTTTTTATTGTTCTATTGTTTGCCGTTGGTTGTACAGAGACAGTGAGTTCCGACCTCCCCGTCAGTGGAAAAGGACGAACGACATGGACCACGACCCTCGTTGAATCCGCTCAAAGGGGTTTCCCGGACATCCCGGACATCTGGAAACGACATTCAAGGTAAGGAACTTTATTAATTAGTAACAGTCATCAATATAATTCTTACGATCCCCGGGTGTTTCACGCAAAACAATGCACCCTTTTCAATTATAATAATTATAGCCTCGAGATCGGTCAAAAAAATTAATTTGTATGTTTATTTCAAAAATTACACTCCATACATTTGAAATACAATGATAACCTAAAATCGGTCGTTTGATTATTGTTAATGCTAAAGAGGACACCGTTGAATTTTGACTATTATTCCCAGAGGTGATTTTACACCGCTATTAATAATAATCATCTGTATAATAATGTCGATATATTTGAGTATTTTTTTCACAAAAACAAACCCATTCATGGACGAATCAATAATCCGCATCGTATATTTTAATTTCATATTATAATTCTGTGTATGGATTTTTTTTATCGAAGTATGAATCTTAGGTAATAGCGTATGGAATATATTTCCTTCAGATATTGTGGGTGAATAATAACCATAATGTTCCGATTACGAGTAGTATATTACAAAAGCTGAAATTATTCTGTACGGTACTACACATACCGCTAATTGCACCAGATCCAATGATATCTTGTTAAACCGCCTACTATCAGTTTTATCGTACATGTCAATTATGTTGGCGTATCATTTTATGCCGAGATAAAAAGTAAAGAAAATTCTGGAAATTCTACGAGCTCCATTCCTGACTACTGTCCATCCCGTACCCCTAAATACTAAAGACTAATCCTGAATGCACGAACAATATCCTCATTTCATAATCTCATGGATAGCCGATAATATCGCCAGTAATTGTAGTATAAAGTAAATCATGTAAAAATGAATTGTTAATGCACTTTAAAAGTAATAAGTACCGCGTGGAGCTGGAATGCTTCTCTTTTCAAATTGATCATGCGAAGATATCAGTTTTGATCGGTGCATAAATATCTAGATGGAACAAAAATGTTTTTTAGTGAAGTAAAAAAATTATTATTCTCGGTGAATAGGTGAATTTCTACGATCTTCGATAATATCATAGGAATTTAAAACAATTTATAAAATTTGGTAGCGTATTTTGCTCTTAGGATTTTATAAGAAGTTGTTCTTCTAAGGCCATGCATCAAATCGCTGAATGCTAGTCGATTACGACCTCACTCCCTTGAAATTGTCCCCAAGGGCCCCATAATGAGCATATTTCTGGAAAGCTTTAACAGCCGATCAGATTTCGACCTATTTAAGATTTATTAAATAAGACATCAGAGTATACATTTTATTTATATAAGTACCACGGATTATATGACTCATGAATAGCTAGATTATTGTGTATAATAGGCACCGATGTAATTCCCGTTTTATTCAAGTAAAGGGACAAGAAAACTGGTTAACAATAAAATAATAGTTAAGCGCATAACTGGCCACAGTTACCAATAGCGCTGAACATATAAATAAAAATATGGACATAGATAAATTTATATTAAAAAAGGTGCTCGTTATGTTTGCGATAAGCCACCAATAATGCCGTATTATAGTTTTTGAATATCTTATCATCTTACGCCTAACGTTATTGCTGAAAGTACGCCATCGTTCTTATTATTGCGCAAGCCTAATAAAAACAAATGTACGTATCACACGTAACACACTGTATCACTGCGATGTTGAGGAATCGAAACCGGTCTAGCCCCGGAAAAAATTGGATGATATAAACCCTTATGATATTAATGCCGTATTAAATTAGTGTAATTTGTGGAATATCATCGCTGTTGTCTGTAATTTTGGGTCTAGATGCGCGTGTCTTCAGCTAAAGAAAAAATAGATTAGTGGAGATGGAACATCGAAAGAGTTACATATTATTGCTTGTTTCGTCCTTAGGCCTATTTATCTAGTTGTAGATCATTCTCTCCTCCAGATGGGTTTCAAAAATATTTACCCTAAATTGTATCCCTAAATTAAAAATTTTTCAGTTTTGTCCCGAAATTCGATACTTTGGATTCGTCCAAAACTCCGTCAACAGTGATCCCCAGGTGAGATACACTTTTGCCGTTCGACTTAAGTTGAAAAGCAACTCGTTTCCGAGTAAAGCACCCTATCCCATTCCCGTTATCTCCTGACAGTGTGAGGAACCACTCAAGGGAATAACTTAATCCACTTATTCGGTGATAGCGAATCGCTGGGAGAAAACCCTACCTGTGAATGCCCTGTAAGCGTCTCCGGCTAGGGGTGCATCCGGACCCCTACCGCTGCTTTCACTGAAACTATATATAACATCTTGTTATACAGAACGTGGTTCCATTTCAGAAATTTTGTTTACGGATACATTTTAAACCGTCAGGTTATCCCCAATCCGATCAATATCGAGGTTGCCCGATTGATTCTTGTCGCAATTTGTAACACACTGCCGATAAATATTAATAAAATGGTGCACTCCTATTCTTATTTGTTATAATACCGCTGCGTACGTATGATAGACTGTTTTGCCTGGAAAAACTCTTTGAATAGTTTCGTCGATAAAAAAAAAAATTGTCGTATTCATATACAACACTCAGTTTCAAGGGAGTATATTTTCTTTGAAAAATCCTGACCCTCAAAGAGCGGAGTTAACAATCAAGGGGTTTAAATTATGGCCGGGGTCGGGCAGAGGAAACTTATTCCCAGCAGACCGGGGGGGGGAGCCTCTCGGGTACGAGGAAACTGGATAGCGTTCAACACTTCTTGCAACTCACCCAGATTTATTGGTACGCAATACAGAATATATTACACTCTCGTGTGGATAAATAATGATTCGGTAATTTACCAGCCATTAATAACAATAACCGCATCATATGATCTGCTCTTTAAATGTAATGACGTTGCCTAAATCGCTCCGAGATACTATATTCTGGAAATTCTTTGCTTCTTTCCAAAGCTTAAAAGTAAAGGCTGCTTAAAATGCACAAACAATGCAAATTATTAATCATTCTGGGTTAAATGCGTTTCTTCGTTTCCCCTGATTAAAACAGTGGATCTCTACAATAGATCGATATATAGTTATAATTTGGGGTCCTTTTATATTTTTTCCATTTTATTTTGAGTAATTTCCAAATAGTCTTACTGTAATCAAACAGGAAATTTTGAGAATTTGTAAACAAAAAAAAAACCATCAACAAAGCTCATTTAAAATGTTTAACCCGAGCGTCCAGCAAAAGAGTTGGCAATAATTTTAATATGATTCGAAAAATTTTCCCCGTGCCAAAAGCAATCTGGAACAGGGCCAAAAATGTTGCCATCAAACTTAGGACCGTCGCGAAAACTTTCAAGTTTTCTGTCAACTTTTTTGGTGTTCTCTTTGCTAAGTTGGGAAATCTGCGACCACAGTACAGAATAGCTCTATGTTCATATTAATTACAAGAATGAACTGAATCTTATAGCCCACCGTATATATATATATATATATATATATATATATATATATATATATATATATCTGTATGTATTTTAAGGAATTACAGTCCAAATAAGGTTCCCAACACAAAGGAATGGTAAAACATACGAGAAGGTAAACCCAATCTGTAGTACCTGTCTGGTCTTCGATGGTTTGGAATACCATATTTATTTCAATATTCTGTCTCCTCTCGCTGGTTTAGTTTTTACCACCACTGTTGGGATAGGTAATTATGCAGATGTTTATGGTCATTGTCCGATTAGGAGGTTGTTTGAAAAGACGGCGCCCGCGATACTAAACGCAAGACTCGTAAGTGTTGCGGGCTTAGTATCTACAAAAATTGGGCGACTTACTCCAATGCGGTACCCATAGCCGGGGTCCTGCTTAACTTACAGAAACGTTTGATTTTTATTAACTACTTGCATCTTAGTAAAAAATATTACTGAAAATTATTTTGAACCTGGTTAAAAGAAAAATAATACTTTCTAAAGCTATATTCTATAGGAATGGTCAAATAATAATGTTAGTATTGCGGTATATTCAGTGAATACCTTCATGTATATACTCACATTTTCCACTTATATTCCCTGTATACTGACCAGGAGATCTTCAGCAACTTGATATCAATAGAGACACGCAACGTGTAACTACAGGTCTAGAGGCACTTCTATAATGAAACCGTTTGTTTCCCGTTATTCTTGTTCCCGGTATAAACTAGACGTAGCGGAGAAGGACTTACCCCCTTATAATTTACTTGTTGTCGCCAACCAATATTGAATCTGAAAACGTAAGAAATAAAGAACCGCGACTGTATTCTGCGATCCTGAAACTTGATTACTTCAACAGGCCGAAATTTATCCAAAATTGCGTTTAGACTAGTGAAGTGACACTGCAAACAGATTGCTGCAGAAGCCTGTCTGTTAAAGACCAATTTAACACCAGCAGACAGAAGATCGCAACAAGAGTAATATTACGACCGAAACGGTCACTGGATATAAATAGTATGTGGTTTATAACCGAGAAAACTTCCAACAGAACGAAATGTACATGTCAGGAACAATTGTAGGGACGTATAATTATTACTTCTACCTTTTTCGTTATTTGCAATAATCCAATTTAACTTCACTCCAATTCTAGTTTACTCGGAGTATGTAAGAAAAGATTAATTATTCATGTAACAGTCAATTTTTTCCATAGTTGAATTTTTTCCATTGCGCACCCCCAAGAATTTTAACACGAATTTCCAATACTTTTGTTTCTGAAATAGTATTAAATTAAATATCCGGCCTTCGCGGTGAATGAAAGCCCCTTTCTTATCCGTTTTATCGAATGAAATTACAGAGAGGGAAAAAGGGAGCACTTTGATGTCGGACTTATTACAACGGCTTATTGAAATTTCAGTGTTTTGTTTCCCATCTAACTCGCTCTGTCAAATGGATTACGTTGGGGGATAAAGGGATAGAAAGGAATGGGAACTAACGTTATATAATTTCTGATTTTACAGCCATTTACGCTCTTCTAATGACACGAGGCGGTATGCGACGCCAAAGACGAATTAGGTCTATATTTTTAATTTAAAAAAGAAATTTTAACGCCTCTACACAAATGCTGGATAGCTGAAAAAAATCATTTCAGTACAGAAATTAGTGATAATAAATAACTGTTACAGTGGCATTATTTGGTAAATGAGAAGTCGAAAACCAACCACGCGCGAAACGCGATTAAGACGGGCGACGATAACGTCTGCATAAATGTTAAAATTAAAGAGGAACGGCAAGTCAAGGTAAATGGAAATTCCGAGGACGTTATCTAATTAGGGGGAAGTGATTAGCATCGAAGAAGGAAATTCGTCTGACGTGATGCTGACCGCTTTCCAGTCACTCTTTTATCGCGAATCCTACTTCAGTCTCTTATACAAATTTAGATTAGATTATAAAATTTACAAAAAGTGAGCGTTGATTATAATGTCTTGTTATGTTCATTAGAGACGGAGGGATATTTTTATAAATGCACTGAGCACGTATTTTTGTTTGTAAACATTGCCCAGATCTTCACAGAATTACACACCTGAATTATTGTATAGAGAAATTTGACAAAAGCAGTATTTCATGGAAGTGCTATTTCCATCTACGAAACACGTTCGGCACAGCCAGTAAATTATTATCCTTCATCATAGAACTTTCGTTAATTCTCCTCCTCGGCTATTTTCAGCGTCCAATTTTCCGAAAGTTGTGTGTTTTGAATTTGCCAACATTCAAATAGCCCTGTATACGAAAACTTAAATGTTTTAACCGCTATTATAACCACCAGAGTTCACCTCCCCCTCCACCAGATAAACATTGAAATGAGTTTTTGACACACTTCGATAATATCTCCTGTTTACATTTACCTAGTATCACGACTAGAGTCGAAAGCGTCCGTTATGAATATTAATTTGCCGAGTATCATTCATAACTTTATCGCCGTAATTATCAATTTTCTCTATTAATTTCCTAGATGCATCTTTTATTTAACGATAAAAATCGTAGAAGGTACATCTGAAGGTCTTTTTCATAACTATAAGCCAATTGGCAATAAGTAGCAATCGCCCGCATGGAATATTTTTAATTAGTTACGACCTGTTAATGTAAGAAAATAACTCGGGAACAGTCTCCACTTGTATTACATCTTATAAGGCGCCCCGGAACTCCATTGACCAGGGATTAAGGGATTCCCTTAACGGTTGATATCGAACCCCGCGGGGCCAATGAAAGCTAATCCCCAATCCTACTATTTCAGTGATAAACTATTCAGGCAAGTGGCTGTTAGTTCTCTTGAATTTGCAATTAACTTAACAATCTTTAGTACGCGGTCATTGTTAAAATTAACTGCGTTCATTAGTAAATTATTTGACCCCAAATTCTTTATTCTAAATTCGTTATATTTAGAATTATTTTCCGTACAACGCCTCCGTAATCTCTTTGGAATCCGAAATTCAGGTCAGTCAATAATTGGTAAATTTCTGTTGTTTTCACCGGACACTACGCGTCGTAAGCCTCATTAATAAGTTAGGTGTTATACAGAATAGAGGAAAATTGTTATTAACACTCATGCGATATTCTGCTTCCACTCGTTTATTTTATTTTTTCTCTTATTGCTATACTAGTCAGAATTTAAAATTTCGTGTACCAATTCTATTAATACATGAGCACAAGAGTTTCCTTCTGCTATGTGGGAATATATAGTATATAGGACGTTATGTGAGAAGTTTGTGGTTACAGTTGTGTCTTTTAATAGTGCGCTCATTATGATCACAGATGCTTTGTTAGGTGTTCAATACGGGGTTTTCCCAACTGCTCGGCTAACAGCATAATAACTACTGACGAAGCTGTAACCGACTTAGCTTGGGGCCGAACCAACGAGATAAGTCACAAAGTTACAAGGGCCGTGATAAAATCGCGACGCGCCGCATCCATCCATTCCACTTGCGCCGAATTACCTCCAACAAAAGTCCGATGATGTTAAAACGGAACTTTAAATTCTGCGGGTTCCGGTCCGGAGAACCGCCATTGTCTCGGCGGCGTGAAGCGACCGCAACAGAGCTCCGTCAGTGCTAATGTCTCTCGGGGAACAACTAACTTCGGCTCTCATCCAATTCTGCCCTGTTCTAACTTTGAACTGGAAAATGTTTCATTTCATAAACTGTTCTGAACCGACCGGAATATACATATCATTTTTATGAATATCACGTATCTGGGGACGGACATAGCGCCTACCTGAATGTTAGAGAATTCTAATGTTTAATTACTGCATAATTTAAAAATAGAGATGAAAGATTTCCAAAACAAAATTCTCTAGACGACATTATTTGGGCATTGTAAAAATAGAATGATGTTCAACTAGCACTAGTAACAAATAGAGAATATCCGAGGAGGGACCCCACTGACTTTCCCCAAATTTTTAAATTTATTTAATTATTTACTTTGTATATTATTAAATCGCTAACTTTAACTCTCTGTTACTATAAAATTATAAATTGTTAACTGAAATCGGAAACAATGTAACGGAGGACGGAATATTAGTGGGGGCAGAGAAAAATCCCAAAGGTGTGGCAAAGTATCGATACTATTTTGGGAATAATGGAAGGGGTTATCAGGTACAAATATAGCTTCTACGTACTCGTGCTACTACGGGGAAAACGGCTCAGAGCTATGAAAATATGTAACGCTATTTACCACCTGAGTTTCGAAACTCTGCCAAAATCGCAAATAATAAAAATGATTATGCGAACGAATATGTCCAAAGTGATTTGGGTTTTTTTTGAGAACATGCTACACTCTATTGTTTAACGTAAATTGATTTTTCTACACAGTTATTTTTTGGATAAAATTCCTTATTTGAGGTTATTCCAATCATGACTTCTCCCTTATGCCTCCGAGGGGAGAACCATATTACAATGGTTATTACAGAAGACAGTTTAGTAAACGGAAAAGCGTCTTTTTTCGCCAACGGAAAATGATTTACGGCAACCGTGGAACTTGTGTTTGAAACCGCGTGTAACCGCTCAGTTTCTTTGAAGACCCCAATCTAAAATTAGGTTTACGCTTCGTTTTCTGAATGTTCCGAATTTATTCGCCCCTCTGATTCAAAGGATTTGTTGATCTGATCCCACCGCGGCTAGCGGTCAAATGGAATTCCTTCCGTTCAGTTCGTTTGTTTATAATTCATTTGTACGTGTCTGACCAGTAATTTACAACAATTCAAGAAGAGATACTAAGAGATAAATACTAGGAATATGACATATTCATCAATAAAGAATATTTTTATTTCTGTAAATAATTTATTGTAATAAGTAGATAGCTTATATTGTGTATATGAAAAAACTAATCTAAGCGAAGTAAAATGATCGCTAAATACTCTCATTTTGTGAGATTATCTAAGAATAATGGTTTATTACTACGAACGATTCTGTTTTATTGAAATAGATTGAGGTGTTGTTCGTAATTGTGGTCGCAATTTTGAACTATTCCTCAATTCAAGAACTTTATTTCGTGATCCGGCACTGAATAGGTTTAATATATAACCTAGTTAACTTCTTACTTAGGAGGGTATCGAAAGTCGTTCCGAAACTGAAATTATTGTTCTTTGTATTCCTCGAGGCAATAAATATTTATAACGTTAAATGTAAAACATCATCATTTCGGCTTAGTATTTTAACGTCTGTTGGCTGCCAACGAAGCAGCCCCCCTTTTAGAAACAGAAAATCAGGCGAGGGACATTCCGAGCATTACGGACAGAAATGAATGTTAACAGCTTAAAAGGAAATATATTCGGTATGCGAGGCGTTCTTGATATATTCAGACTATTCCCCGAGTCTTGGTATCAGTGAAAAGGAAAAATATTTTTTGAACGGTAGAAGAGCGATGCGAAGAAAGGGGTAAGATTTGTCACGTTCGGTGTAGATTTTTCATGTCTAATATTTCCGGTTTGGATCATTCCGGTTATTGCCTGGCCGGCGGGATTATTTCGCCGCGACGAATTTCCTTTTCCCCCGGTTTAAGTATCACCCCGTGGAGCGTAGGCAATTGAAATGATAGAGCACCGGCTCGTGAACGCGACGGAGGGGGAGAAAAAAAAACCAGAGCACAATACATCGAAATTCCCCCGCGTAATATAATACGTATACCTGCACAATATGCGAGGCAATATTGTAGCCGAATGTGACACGTTTATTTATACGAGATATCTCATCTGTTCAAGAAGTTCTTTTCCGTACAGAATATGAGACGTGTGATTCCGCTTATTCACACACAAACACCCATACTATTCAACGGCTTTTTAAACTTATTGTGATTTTTAATGTTTCGTCAATTGTTTTTACAATCTACCCAAACAGCTATTAGTGTACTTTCAAGTACCACGAAGTACCAATTCCGATACGGAATCTCGACCCATCTAATCTTTATATTCATCTTTAATATGTATGGAAACGTCTCCACTTCTTTTGGGGGTGCCTGGGGCCTTATGTCCGTCACTGCTTCACATAGATACATTAACCCATACAAGATGTTCAGGATCTAATGCACCGAACTCCGAGAGTTCGCAGATAAAATACTTTTGTTTGGAAAAGTTCTTTTGAATCCTGTAGAGTCGACAGGGTTTGGTTGAATTTAGAGGCGGCCTTTAGGAAGCTTAGTGGCCCATTGTAAAAGGCTCGAATTGGAGTTGCCAATAAAGCTCATGGGATCAATGACTTTTAACTTTACGCCTGAAAAGTAAATCCGGTACAGGAGGTTTCAGTACTTCGCTTGAAATAAGCTTGAAGAGAGAAATAGTATATCTTCTGGGTTTTCTCCCGTTAACAAAGTACCTTGTAAAGAATAAGGCCCATTGTGATGTTTCGGATGGTAATTCCCAGAGTCTATCCGTATATTTCAAACCTTTCCACGCGTGAATTGTTTTTAAAGAATTTTTGAAATTGTAATGAGCCCAAAATTATATAATGAAGGGCGATATAAACAGAGGTGGCGGCCGTCGCAAATTTGCGGCCCCGATAAACCTCGTCAATGACTTTATCGACATTGTTCCAGGACGGGTTTTAAAGCCGGCTCCGACACAAACACACGCGCGCACACAAACACACCAACTGATACGATAATAGAGTCCATGTTGTCACGAGCATTTCCAAGTTTAACACGCGTTTAATAATACGGCGTCCGCGTCCCCACCCGCCAATACCGAACAACAACACCGATGGACTGGCTCAGTTTCCTTTGAGTGTACCTTTTGGACTAGCTCGTAGTCGCCTAACTAATACGCGGTTAGTGCCCACCTGTTAGTAGCAGTAGTGTTACTCGTAAACAAACCGTGGCGGAGGACTCAGTTTATATACTTAAGAATATCACTTCAGAAAATCACTTTCGCGATCGTCCCAACTCCATGATTTCATCCTACAAATCTTCAGAAGCACTCTGTCTGCAAATCAGTGAACTGTTTACGTACTTCAGCATCCTGTCTACACTAGGCTGTCCGGAATTTTTGCGGGGTATTAATTTATTTAAATTTACTTTAAACAATTTCGAGTTCGTATGAAACTGAAACGATACAGTGTGCCGGCTTGAATACCTGTATGATGCTTATTAGGGTTTGTAATACAGTCATTCTTGTGATCTTTAGACTTGGTTTTTTGCCTAAAATGCATAAAATCCAGAAACAAAAATTGGAAATAAATTAATATTTCCGCAGTAGGAAATAACCGATGGAGGTACGAAGCGACGGCATCTCACGTTAATCGATTACCTGTCCCCGGAGGGTTGTCTAGACTTGCCACGCTTGCAGTTATAATAAGGGATAAGCGCTCTTGAAATCGGCAACTTATAGAATTTCTGTTTCACAGTTTTTCCGGATCAGGAAAAAACAATATAATTTTTGGTATCGCGAATTGAGTGATACGGGGAAACGATTGTTGCGTCAACATCTTCAGATCGTAACTTCTGTATAGGGCTCTCTCTGGAATCAACTAAAACATCTCTAAAATCATAAAGATATCAACTATATATTATTTACAGATATGTTCATTTCATTGCACACCTTTTAAGAGATAAATAATAGCCATTAAAATACATTTTAATGTTATTAAAAGTAGTCTTAAACAAATAATTCTTTGAAATATTGCCCTGTATTATTTTATTCTGAACGAAAATATTTTGGGTACTTCGGAACATAATTATTTGGTCTAGATTTGCTAGAAGTTCTGGTATTGAAGAATACAATTCCGTCATTTCGCGATAGAAATGCTATTAAGCCGTCCTTGAGATATCTAGTTCACGTCACCGGCGAAATCACACCGCACTGACGTATTCGTTTCGACTTTTGCATGCGTAATTCCTAAAGAATTTCGAAGCTCTCCCCCCAGGTTTTAATTATTTTTGTCGATGCCAGTTTGATGCCTAGTTCGATGGAACGCCCACAGCGCCAAAAAATAGGTGTTTCTATCTGTCTTCTCTTCTGTGATGGTCGGGATTAGCAAGAATATACTCTTGTGGAAACTTTTTGTCTGAACCATTGGCTGATTCATTACTTAATCCGGATAATCTAAAATTTGGATCCCTTCCTGTAAGCCCTTTTGTACCTGTTCCGCTATTGATTGCTCGATTACCTGCTAGGGAATTATAGTTGTTGTAGAAGATTTAATGGGGGGCCCTGGAAAGGTCAGGCCCTCAGTTGAAAGCAACAGCAATTAGCGAGTTAAACTTGTTACAGAAACTTCGCCACCTTAAGTAAATGTAGTCTGACCCTGCGAAACCAAACTTCTTCACTTTTCCAGAAAAGTAAATGCGGGGAAAATAATTAGGTGAACAAACTTAATTTTTCTGTATTAGAGACCCATTACGGCAGTCAACTAACAGCCTTTAGTAGCTTTAAAATAATATACAGGCATTAAGATTTGTTCTTGTTTCCTGTCTTGTATTTGAATGAACTGTTTTCTGTTAAAATTAACGAAAAAAGTGCAAATCAAAAATCTCCAGAAAATTAGAACCGCGTTAGAATTCGGTTCGTTAGTTCCTTCCTAATGAATAATTTCTGGACACAATGTAGATATAAGGCCAAAATGAATTGCGAAATTTATTCATTGTGGAAATGAAATTGGCTGATAATGGAAGCATTACCTGTAATCAGCACATGATGACTCGGTTGCGATTTATTCTATCGATTGAAAACTTGAATAATTTGAATCACGAGTGGTTCTGAAAGATGGGCTTCAGTTATTTGATCGTAGAGAAGCATTGAGCTTTTTGTCTTCCAACTTGAACTACGTTATTCGCCGCTGCGAAGTACGTCCTGCGGGGGGTAACAAGACGGGTCACGCGACAGAGGCGTGATGAAATTCAGGCGAAATTGCGTCGTCAGTGGCACAGAAATCGTTTCCAGTAAGAACTGAATTTAGCGCTGGGGGGAAAATTATACAATTTTTTTCCTCCTCTGAATAAACATTATGAACGTCACCGATTTGAAGAGCGGTCTCCATTAATACGTAAAAATTCACGCGAGGCAGGTTTAGACGTCCTTCTATGGACAGATAATCGATCAGCGTTACTGTTGCTTCTTGCCATAACTTATTTCTTACTACGAAAATATTATCTAACATGAACTATTCATTAATTTTAAATTTACCTTTGATGGTTTTAATTATGTATAAAATTCTTGGTAAATTAGCACCTTATTCTATGTGAGAAGCAATATTATGTTTAGCCATTTTGTGACTATTATATATTCAAACGGAACTAGCAAATTGAAACATAACTACTTTATGTTGCACTCATTTTTAATTTAGTGTTTGATAATCAAACGTTAATGCGAAACAGCCGCTTGGTATGAGAGTGCGTTTGAAGGAAGCAGCCTGTGAAACGTTCCGATGCTAAACCCGCAACAATTGTACGTAGATCTAGAAAGTGTTTGGAGCGCCGGTATTTTTATGAGCCTTTTCACGGCTGGCCTATCGGGAAATCCTGCTATAGTGTTCCTCGCATAGTATAGTTTTTATCCTTTTTCTGGTTCATTTTCTTTTCTGGGTGGCATTCGTGAAAGTTTTTCCTCCCAATACCGCCTTTACTAATGACCGGGCCTTCAGATATTTCTTTTGCCTGCACATTCTATAACCTACTCGGTGTTAGCTTTGAGTTTTCTCCAACGCGCTATTTCCGCTCGGATTCCGCTTCAATCTTCTCAGACGTCCAGCACACGTGGTAAGGACGGTACGATTTCATATATAGTTTTATATGGGGGTTGTAGGGGGTATTTGCGGTGAAATCGCGGCATGGGACGTTGGGAGGACTCCATTATTCATTGGGCCGAGGAATCCCCCTTATCGAATGTAGCCTGGAGGAACGTTTCTTGAATTTTATTATGAGAGAAATGGAAATATATATTTCCTCAATATATATACATATATATTTATATTTATATACTAGAACAACACGCCCTATTATTATTATACAGTGGCGAAAATGCGTCATTGATCACATCGACTGTTAGAGTTGAGATATAATGCTTTGGAATAAATATGGTCCAAAAGTTTCATATGTTTGCAGTTTTATGTTAACATTTATTTTGGGGAACGCATAATTTTTTTAAACTCAGATATTCTCAAATATTTTTCAAACAGAATTGTTGACAGGATACGCTTAAATAGAATCTAAATGTAGTCTATAGTCTGTAATGTATTTCACACTATTCGTTCCCAAATATTAATTACATCTGCCGCTTACTCTAAGGTCAATATCATCATATTTATATAATCGATCCTTAGTTGCTTATAATACAATTTCGATCATAACTTCTATTATTAAAATTTTATGGCCTTATAAGTCCTACAGATTAATTTAAGGAATAATATTATAAAAGATTGTGTGAACGTGTTCGGACAAGGGCGTAGAAGTGGATCTGGGTTTTAGAGTTATGAATAAATGCATATATATGAAGCGACGGCCTTAGCCCGCTTTATCCATTTTTCCTTATATGTATGCAGTGACAAAATTGTGCGTACAAATGTTACGGCGATTGGTAAAAAGTACAAGAACATGTCCAAGAATACAGATTGTAAATTACTGACACACGGTCAGGGTCATTGGCTGATTGGGAGGTTGTTTGAAATGACGGCGCCCACGATACTAAACGCAAGACTTGTAAGTGTTGCGGGCTTAGTATCTGCAAACATTAGGCAATGTGTTTTCTTTCTGGTACTTCATTCTCAACTTTCAGTTATCCTTAACTTTCAGAAACGTTTCATGTTTATTTTACACAGTTTTTACTACACCTTATCAGTTTGTTGTTTTTATCGCTTCGGTGATTTGGTCCTAATCTAGACCGTTTTCGGTTGTCTGCCATCACCGGTGAAAATCATAAATAAAAAAGTGATTTATTTTTATGAACTTCATGGACATTTAAACTAAATAATACCCCATGTATTAGGCGGTCCCTGAGGTGTGATCCTTTGGATAAAATAACGTGATTGTGCAGGATGGAAAATTTCCGATTCGCTATAAGGTCGGGAGTTGTTTGCGCCATTATTAACGGGCTTTGAAGGCAAATGTTTCGCGGAATAAGGGCCGTCTCGGCATACCCGGTAGTGTTTCATAAACCTATCGTGTTGCCGATAAATCCGCACATTATCTCATTGCGTTACTCAATACGTCTGGTGGTCACATCATCATACCGTTTCTTCAGCATCAAACCGAATATCCCACGGGAGGACCAGGCGGTCCTTCACCTGTACAACATTATTATAAAAATGTACAACTTAAATATAAAAATAATAATAATAATTCACACGTTCAATATAGGCAATAATTACACCGAAGTATAACCATATATCAAGTACGAGAATAGTCACCTTGTACTCTGGGATCGAACGAAGTATATCAAGGCAATTACTATTTAAACACCATTCTTTCTAATTACTAAATATCCATGCATTTATAAACTATAGAAGTTAAACCAAAAACGTGCATCAAATATAGTCTGTTATAGTCTGTACGAAAGAAATACAAAATCGTCCCTGGTTTGAGTTTTACATTTCGATCGTTTCCACCTTTCTGAACACCTACCGCCGGCTCCCAGCTCTGGTTGTGACGGTTCAATAATGGCTTTACGAACACGACATATTTCAGCGTTTCGCCACCTATATAGGTTGGACAGTATTTATGATTATATATATAAAATTACCGAAACCCATGTATAAAAGAACCGAGACTAATTCAGAACTAAGTAGGCACTTATGTAGGCTTGCCAAAATTCTACTATATTCTACTAAAATCTTTCCGCTCAAATATCTGGAGGAGGGTTAGTTCGGGCGTTATGTAATAGACCTTCATCAAGGGTTATTTTAGCTACTGTTATTAGGTTCAGGCCTTTGTTGCCGGATCGGATTCACTTAGCGCGAAAACCCACTTAGCTCTACGCCCTTTGGCTGGAGAGTTCTAAGCCTGTTTACTCCTTTCGCGATTTCGGTATAATTTCCACATTTTCCCCATTACACAATCTCTTCACAAGCCAACACCATCAATCCCGGCGTGCGGCTCGTTCAAACATAAGGGTTGAACGAATGGAAGATAATTTACATTTAGCGTGTGATTTGCGCCATTGTCAGTAATATATACTTCACCGATTTATACTGACAAATCCTTCAGCACAATCTATGTGTTCATTAGCCACGAAAAGTTCTGAAAATCTAAATAAATGAAAGTGGGGAAATGACATTTGTCAATCGCATGATTCATTCCTTCGACGCAGAGGAAGAAAACTTTAAATTTACAAAGTTCATGAAAGTTATTTGAAAGTTTTTGATTGTCGCTAGAAACTTGGCTCCTGTGGGATCTAATCTGAGTGGGCGGTATAAACTGAGTTTCGTTATGTAAAAATAGTTTGGCCAGATTTTTTATCGACGAGAGTTGGCAATTGATGATAACTGTAGTAGTTGTATTTAAATTATATTGATTTTTTTATTCTTTCTTTATGTAGCGCAATTGGCAAGTTTTGCAGTCATACGCTTGCGAGGCTACTTTGTAATGATTTAACTATTGAAAAACATTTCCCTTCCTAATTTTCAGAATACGAATTTTCATCTAACCAAATTCTATGTGCAACTGGGTATAACAGTTGTACCCAAAAAACCCACATACATAACAAATGTATCTCGTACGGACATTTGTACATGTATCCATATTGTAACGTTTTAATATTGTCTTATAATTTTATTCTCATTTGTTATGGAGACATATTTCCTGATGTAGTATTGAACAAGAAACCGGGATTGAATTATGTGAATTGATAATTCCAGGATGAATTATGTGTTCTGAAATTGCTTTCTTTGTTATTCCTTTTATTTGTAATATAGAAATTCTAGTAATCTTTTTGATACTATTCAGTCGTGTGTGTGGATTTTGCTGGATACCAATTGGTTCCCAGACTGATAAGGGAACCAATAATTGTAACTGATAAATAACACGAATCGTATTATACAAGTCAAAGAGAGAACAGTATCTTATCGGTCGTTATGAATCAGACAGGTTCATCAGTTTATTATCGGCATTTTACCCTCTTTAATTCGCAATCGTGCTTTTTACGACTTCGCGTAATTTAACGCCAACTAAAACTATACCGATAGTGGCGCAGTGGTTTAATAATGTGTTTTTGTTTCAATATATTTTGGCCTTCATAATTAATAATGAAGTTAGTAAAGTACTAGAGCGTAACCCGGAAGATATCTTTTGATTTTGATGAGGGGTGTTAAATATTGTATGTTAGTAAAGTTGTAGTGTGAAAAATTATGTACAGAATACATGTTCTAAAATATTTACTCTAGAGGGTAAGCTACAAATACGCTATATTTGATAATTTAATTCCGTACTAAGTGAGATTAAAGAATTAAATCTAGTCTCATTTTAAGAATTTTTTTGAGAGCCCTCGAGGGTTTTAAATCCCATACAGCGAATCCGCTCAGGTTTTTCTCAAGCTTCAGTTGCGTTTCGAATAAATTTTGTAATACTTCACCGCCTGCCGACAATAACTTCCCGTCTATTATAACAGACTGTTATTCAGTAGTGGGCTACTGACTACCGGTTTCTTTTCTTACAGGTCGGTGGGAGGATAGAGCATGCCCGGCGAGCGGAAGGGCGGTAACTGTTGGGTGCAGAGGGTGGCAGCCCTCGCCTGGATCAGAAGGGGAGCACCCTCATCCAGACATCACGAACATCCGGACATCACAGAGGTAAGATTAATACAAAATAAAATTTTTAATAAAATTCCTTACGGAAAGATGGTTTATTATTAATATGTGGGAGAGAGTGCTCCTATAGGTGTCCTATTTAGGGCGGTTTCTTGTTCCTTTGACAGTTAAAATATTATTATTTAAATATTTTTTTGGGGGGGGGGACCTTTAGTAGGAGATTAGTGAATAGGTCACAGCGTATTAAGAGGTTTATTATTGGTATAATATATGACGGTGATTTCGTTGCTTGGTCATATTAATTGAGGTGTAGTATTCAGCTATATTTAAAGAGTACAGTTGTATTGATTGTCTACCTATAAAATTCAGCAAAATATCAGGAGTTGATGATTTATGATTCCTACTGATTGGGAATCATACTTATGAACACTTATGACTGCCTAATTCAAAAACTTTCTTTCCATTCTGCTGGTTGTGCATTTTCTGTACTGATGGTGATGGTATTTAAGTATCGTTTGTGTCCTTCTCCAGTCGGACTGAAGAGACTTCTGGTTTCGCAACTGCTTTATAGAATTATTGCGGTCACTTTTAAAAACCTCGCCCGTAATAAAGAGTATAAGGAGAAGGACTGTTATTTAGCTTGGCGGTGAATACAATTTTCAATTGAGAGGTCGCGTGACGGTCGGGACGCTGAGAGACGCCAAATTGGGGCGTGCGACCCCGATGTTGCTATGATCTTATGTAACAGGTTAATATGGCAAAGTGGAACGACCACCTGCCGTATAATACAACACGATATCACTGAACTATGAAAGCTGAACACCCGAATATATAGCCATCCTTTAATCTTCCTTTAGGAGCCACTCCAGACAGGTTGTTTATTTAGAAAATTCGTTAGAAATAATCATTTTTAACTATTGGCAGTCACCCCATTTGAAGACTTTTTTTGTACAAGTATTTCTGAACCAATTAGATTACAAACTATACCATTATCAATAGCGCCCGTCAGTGATATATTGATGAAGTTACACATTTCATTTGTCGACGAAGCATCCCGTCAGCACTGTTACTACACTTTTACTGAATAGCGGACTCCCCAACTAATATTTTACATTCGGATGGATTTCGATTTATTACATAAAATAGTTTTGAATCTTTTAGATTTTCATTTGTCAAACATTCTAAGGGCACAAAGGACTTTGAACTTGGATCATTAACATTAACCAACAGTTTTACCTGATTGTGTACTTCGTAGTATTGTACATTTATGACTTCCATTCGTCTGTTTCTTGTATTCCGGATGAATACAAAAACATACAGTTTGCACTGTTTTGTAGCTGCGAGTGAGGTAACGACAGACAGGACTGCGCATACCGCTTTAAAGTCCCATAAATATGAAACGACGGAGCTTACATACTTATTAACCTTGAGTAGAAATTAAGACCCAAGGTCTTGTCTGCATCCTTCCGTTGTTTATTTATTTTATTTCGCGATTGTTTATTTCATTTGTTTGTATGTGAGTAAGCTTCAGACTATGTATTGTTCATTTATTCTGGCTATAATTCATATCCTACCACTCCAGAAGTAACGTCGTTTCAGAGAAGACAGCCGACAACTTAGATGCTTAGATGTTTATATGTTAAATCGTGATATTTTACATTGGTTAAAATTACAGAAATAAAATAGTAAGTAACAATGCGTGATATAATATTTATCTCTCTACATGATTGAACTAAAGATGGACCGGTTTATCACTATCGCTAATATATATGAATTATACGTTATTACTAGGCGTTTTATTTTCTGATAGTAATTTCACAAATTCACTTTTCTTCTGTAGTAAATTCATAGTATGCACTCTAGATGTCATCTTATTTTATATAAGGAATAAAATCTTTATGATTAAAAACCAGCGTTCCTAACGTATAAATTCTTTTTTAAAATGTGCGGACAAATTTATTCGTCATGCCTAAAGCTCATAATCTCCAGGAAATATTTGTCCTACGGTTGATGCGGTCAACAAAGCATTAACTGTTTGCACGCAATGCAAAACCCCTTTCTGCGGTTCAAAAGATGAAAATTTTATTACTGAGATCCGGCATCAATATAGGTTCGTGTTTGATGTCGACAAAACCCTTTGTCCAATATTAATTTTGTCTTTATTTCCGAGTTTTCTGAGTATTAGAACCGCTTTGGTCGGTTTTATTAGGTCTTCGCTATTACTAAGCTTTATAATAGCGGTAATATTAGTCCTTGGAAACGGTCAACACAGCGCGAGTACCCTTTTTGACAGAATACATAATAAGACTACAGAGTTCCGTTTGTTTAACTGCTCTGTCACAATATTTTATTTCCTAAATTATTTAAAGCAACCCCTTCGTATTCAATTTCGCCGGCGCCTATACGGTTAGTAAACTGCTGTCTCTTGTTCGTGACGCACTCAAATGTTTTAATTAAATGTTCGCGAATTTGAATTTAAATTGCACCGCAGCGAAACGCAATGTTAGAAAATGTAAGACTTTGGACGCTAGTTGTGTTTTGAAGAGGGACTTGGGGGCCGAACACCTCCTAGCAGGTCCTATTAGTTTGTTACGATTAAGAGGAATAAATTGACAGAATTAAAGGTTAAAGGATCAGTTTCAAAGCATTCTTAAGGGCAAAACGTTCGCACATACTCGCCACAAAAGAGAATGAATTAAACAAAAAAGAAAAAGATACTGATACTTTAAAACTTTAAAGAACCTGATTTCAAACATCTGAGCTGCGGTTTATATTTTTTTGTGTACATTTTTTCTTTTACTTTAACTGTTTTATTACTACGTCTATGAAAGTAACAAATAGAGTATAAAGGGGGAGAACCCCACTGGCTTTCCCCATCATTGTCCTAGTATGTGTGTTCGTGGCCACTACCTTTTCAGGCGTCTGTAACGTTTGGTATGTCGGGAATAGGTAGGATCTGTACCATTGGATTAGGATGGCGAGTAATTCAGTAGTGTTATAATAGTAGCGAATTATCCTTAAACGTCTGCCAATATCGTCTAATTCTTTGTGCAATTTAAACTGCTATTAACCGCTCCGGTAGTGCTCGCTGGACGTCGCCGGGTTGGGCGATGACCTTTGGGTTTACTGGACACGTGGGGCGCCCGTAGACGTCCCGTATGCCAATAAAGGAGGTCGTTGGCAGGGGTGCAAACCGGTTAAGAAAAAAAGCGACCGCGGCGTCGAGGCGTGCGTGGCGTCTAGGTCGCGTGTCCAACTTACCCCTCTTCGGCCTTAAGTGAATTGAATCGACTGAAACGGCCGAAAGAAAAAACGAAATGTAAAAACGAGGACTGGACTTTGGGCGCACACGTCCCCCACTATCGTCTGAATTATACGGCAATTTATGAGGTGCGGCTCGACCCCAATGACACTAATTGATGCAGTCCCTTCTTGGACGTTGGTCCAGGAACAGTCTCTGATTACTGGGTTCAATTCCCGGAATACTTGAAAAAACGAGTCGATTTTGGACATAGCATGAACTCATAAACATACTATAGAATGTATTAAGATTAGAAACAAGTTTCTAGCCATGAGTGGATTAAGGATCAGTTTAATGATGGGATAGTCTTGAGTGTTAATCGAATACTTAGTGTAGAAACTAGACGATTTTGAATGACCAACAGAAAGTAACTAATATCTCTCAGTATTTCAGATTTTATTGATCCAAAGTCATATTTAATTAGCCATTATTAAAAAATAAGGTGACTTATTAGGCAAAACATTTTTTGAATTACTGTCAGAGGAGTGAAATGATAAACGGTCAGTAGCACTGTGAATCTGAAATAATTGAAATAAAAGGCAACTGTAAAAAACTTTGATTTATTGTCTTTAATAATATGGAGGTAGCTGGTGGTTGTTCTTCATTCACGTATTCTTGAAGCGCGATCCAAACTACTTGGAACCAATACAGAACTAAGTCACAGTAGATACCAATTCAGCCCCTCCCTATGGTGTCCCTCTCGTCCTGGTCTAGTTCTAAGATCCTTTGATGTATCCGCCGCTAAACGTCCAAATTTGTAGAGGGGTTGTGTGCCCCATAAACTGTCGGTAAGAGCCGCTTCCTACTGAAGTGTGGATGGAGGGAGGACCCTCCAATACAAAGCGTCACTGAAGACATCATTCCTCTCTGCGGGGCATTCAATTACCCGCTTCACCTAACAAGATCAATTGATGTTAACACTCGTAGTCAATTCCTTCCGTGTATCGGCTTATATTGCCGACTGTCATAATTGGCGCTTATTATGTACGGGGGTTCAATATAATATTCACCGGTGGGGATTGTAATACCCACCAGTAGTGCGATTTTGTTGTCTCTAGTCGTCTATTTGGTTTTAAGCTAGACCAGTTTCGAATTAAGGATTTCAGGATTTTCAGGATTTTTCTCCAAAGAGTTTTATAATTGTGGACAAACACTAATCTTTAAAATTTTAGACTGATTTTAGACACTATTCAATAGCTATTCATACACATGTGTGTGCGTGTGTATCATCTAAAAGGTATATTAGGATATTATAATAGGATTAGGTAGGTTCGTGATGTTTCTGTCTCCTCTCGCTGGTTTGGTCTTTTGCTAGACCGGTTTCGGCTGCTCGCCATCTTCAGTAGCAGTATTAGTCACATTCGGCATTTTGGATACTGAAGATGGCGAGCAGCCGAAACAGGTCTAGCAAAAGACCAAACCAGCGAGAGGAGACAGAAACATCACGAACCTACAGTATTCCAACCCCTCGCAGACCACAAAACGGGTATATCAAATTAATAGGATTAGGTATAAATAGGAAATTCTAATTTACGAATAATAGTTTTCAATGCTAAGTTTAATACATCAAATCGAAATACCATAGCTCAAGAAAAATATTTCACTAAACTAACGAAATTATCATGCTTGATAATATCGTATTACATAAGTGAGTGTAGATAAAAAACCGTATAAGTGATTTCAATAGCATTTATATTAAAGCATATCCGTTTGTGCACCCATCTAACTTATATTAATGATCGTCTTCATAATTTTTGGTCTAAATAATATTGTTCCATTATCGCATTCAGCACTCGAATTAATATAAGGTTCTGCATAAGTGGGACTAATACGATGAAGAGCGGGGCGCGTGATGAATAGGCCGCTAATTTGGCGCCGTTTCTGGTAAACTGACGATAACGCTATACAGCCCCCGTGTATACCTTTTGATGTATTGTCCCCTTACTCTAAGCTTCTTACTATAGGCTTGCTTTCACATACCGAGGAGGCGGTTCTCACACGATCGAGAACCGCCTGGAACGAGAACACGTAATGGGTTTTGTTCCGTGTTTATTATTTTATCCTTAAGATGCATCATATATTTATTTTCCAGTCAACATATTGGTATATTTTATATGCTTGGTTTTTTTAGATAGTTGCTTTTCAAACACCAGAATTGTTGAAAATATAGGTGCGCCTAAATATTTGATCTTTTGTGTCGAATAGTTAAGAACTGTAATTGTGCAGTCCTATGCAATAGCTCGAATTGTACTCCCCCACTCTTTTCTTACTCAGTGGTGCGGCGTTATAAATTCAAATGGGGGCTTTATTTAAAGTTGTGTAGCGCGAGTGGTTCTATCTGGCGCCCGCTCGCCGAACGCCCTATCCTTCACAATGCCTCAACACTGTGTCAATGTTATTTCAGTGTTATATTTTCTGTCCGACGAACTCATTAAGGTAATTCCAGCAATTTTTACATTATGCCGGGGTATTTGAAATTTTCAGTTTTGTCTCCATTTCAGGCGCTATTCAGTTCTTTATGTTTGATATGTACTATCAAGACAATAAAAGGTTCTTGTAGAGAACGGTATTATTCCCAATAGAGAAAATTCAAGATTGATTGAATAGTAAATTGTATTAATGCAGTACCATTAGAATAATATAGAAAGGTACGACAGACACTGCTTTAAGCGCTGTCACTGCACTACTCTGTTACTACCGAGTGTCATGATATTGGTGGTATTTGTGGGGTTGATAAACCGGTGTCGGCATAACGTCATCAATACTAATAAATTAACTTACTACTTATATTACTTTGGTATTTTATGTGAAAGGGATTCTCTACGGAGCGGAGTACCGGTGGTAAGTGACTCTTTGACAATTACACAGTGATGATGTTCTATCCCGCTCTTTATATATATAAAGCTAACTAATATCTAACTTTCCGACTGTTAGGCTATTTGGCTTCGTTTTGTAGATTTTCTGTAAATGCTTTCCCGGTATATGAATTTCTTTTCATTTTAAAACATCCTTCCCAGTCGCTATTGCAACATTCATTACTGTCTCATAGTGTCGTTCAGTTAAAGCCTGTTTTGTCGGTTGTAAGTTGTCAGTATAGCGACGGAATTCATTATCTGTCTGCAAATTTGAAATTTAACGAATAATCATAACGAATAAAAATTAATAGCCAGTCTAATTGCTTGAATATTGAATGCCTTCACCCTATTAGATATTTGGCAACTTTGGTTTGATTCTAGATTCAATCGAGATGGCAATTATTTTCTGTTTTGAGTTTACTCTGGCGTTTATCCCGCGCGGCATGCGTCTGTTTCGCTTCTGGTTTTCTCGGGTAACCGTGTCACGTCCCTTTAAGTGCGCTGTGTCAGCCCACATATGAATCAGTTCGTCGGCACACATCCTTTGTGACACATTGTCATACTGTACAGACAATGGCGAGATTTTTAAGCACTGCCGAAAAAAAAAATTGCCTGTGGACCTGTGTTTTGGTTGGTGTATTTTCATTGCGGTTTTTAGGACCCTGAAACGTATTTAGGACAATCACTCTCGAACCTGTTGCAGCTATCGTCATCGTTAAACATACAATGTACTAATTTGCAATTTTTGTTGGCTGACAAAGCAGTATAATTAATTTATATATGCCTATAAAATTTTCTCCTAAAAAAGGGTTTTTTTGGAATATAGTTTTATAAATCACACTGAAATAAAAGCCCATAGCGGAGGACTTTAATAAAACATATTCATAATTTTGAATTCAAGCATAATCTCCATGGCTTAATTCAATTTTGGGCAATATTTGTGTGTTTTTGTCTTGAATTGTCCTCTAAGTTATGCATCATTATTGTCATATAGCTCAAGATCCTTGTTCTCCTAAATTGTTTCGTGCTCCACTCCTAAATCATGATATGTTACTGACAACTTCGGTTCACCATTTTGTTTTTACATACTTTACAAACGCTAATTGCCGGTTCCGAGATAGCAGAATGTACGTAACCCTAAATTCTTACAGGAACCATTCATCCTGGCCTTTCACACACAAACATTCGTATATTTGTATATCTATTCATAACACTATGTGAATTATCATAAGCTAATTAGAAAACACTATTATTAATATTAATAATAATATTATTAATAGAATGCACATTGTATAACCTTTATTTTATCATTCATTTACGTCAACTTGCATTTGAATTTCTCGAAAAAATTAGATATTTTGCAATACTGTTAAGGGGCCTGAGAAACAGAGATCGAGGGGGCTCGAAATCTTCTCGCCGGTGATGTATTTCGGTAATTGGGGCTCGAGAATTTAACGAATTTAGGTTTCAATGGAATTTTCATTTATCAAAGGGGCTTTTGCCGAATCGTCTGTTTACGCCCGGGCCACTATTCAAAGCAGGAATACGTCTAGCGTCTAGGCTTCTAGATGAGCCTTCGGCCCCCTGTGATGGACTCCAGAACGCGATTGACGTCGGCGTGGACTAATTTAAATCAGCGGGAGGTCTACAACACTTGGCAGCCCAAACTAGAAGCCCGCGTACATTTTTCAGTCCCATTAAACAGACCCTTGAAAATATTGCCTTAATCTTCTTAGGGACCTCTCGATACGCGTCATATGGAAAGTCACTTCACTCAACAAGAAACAAAGAAATATTAGTATTTATTTAATTTTATTTTATCCCTGTGTAATTGTGGTACTCTACTATCCGGAGAAATTGCTTCACATAAAGTACCACAGTAGTGAAAGTATTAGAATTAGTTTGTAAGCATTGAACATTTTTTTCATTGATTGGACTAACAACGCGACTGGTGGCGGACAATATCTTTTAGTCTAAAACTGTTGTTTTCTACTGTATTTGAATTTGTGCAGAATCTTGTTCAGAAATAATGAATTCGAACAATCATTCTTTTCAGAAACGTTGCACACCGTATGTTAATTGCCTGTCCGCCTCATGTTACAACTCCGCTATCGGCAGTTTCATTGAAACTTCTACCGGGAAGTGATACGCGGAACCGTCCGCTATTTATATTCAATTTTTCCTTTTCAGCGCGTATTTTATAGTTTCCCCTTGAAGTTACATGTAGAGAGGGGCTAGTGGTGAGCGTTTTTTATTCAGATTATTGTTTTGTGATTGTGACAAAGTGTAAGAAGCGGTGACACGAAGTCTTCACATTTATCAATGGGAAATATTTAATGCTAAGGATAATCTTCGTTTGTATCAACCGATATAGACTAAGGCCAAAACTTCGTGGCCAAAATTATAATAAAAGTTTTATACCGCGTTTTTAAGAACTATTCGGAGTGTGGCCGAAGATTCGGAACTACGTCCCACGGGATTCTTCCAGCACCAAAGAAGCAAATGTATATCCCTAGTCGAGCCTGAAACCTTATTCGAAGCTCGTTTTAGGTATCCTCTTTACTATCGCTTGGGAAAATACATGGGAGAGGAAGAAGAAAACTTTGCATAAGGAAAACCCTCAGAAGGTCTCTCGTAAGAATATCCGGAACTATTTCACCCCATCCCTTTTTGGAGTGTTTTTCAACACTCAGGAACCAGTCAGAGCGTTTACCCATACCCTAACACATCATACTTATATGTAGCTTTTGCTCTTAGCCGGTTCAACTGTAATTCAAACCCAACCTCGCGTGCGGTTACTGCGATGTGTAACAATATTATATTGAGATTGTACACTAATTGAACCCGGCTGTGTAACACTACCCCGGGCGTACAACACCCTCCCATTAAACGCCGGGAACGCCCCGAGGGACCGCCCAATTAATGCTCGCCGTATTAATTAAGTCTGGTGCCGTTAAACCCATTCAAACAACAGCGTACTTTCATTGCGGAAAACACAAACACCACGCCAAAACGGATTAGAAAAACTGTATACTTGTCTTTCCTGTGATTTGCAGCCGTCTAAAAAATTAGCAGTTATGAGCGCAAACCAGGGGCCAGTCAAATGGAATTCAATAATCAAAGTTTTATACCATTCTGGATTTGATGTTAGAAATAAGTTACTGCAATAATAATGTCAGATATTCCGCAGTATATAAAGAAATTTACAGTAACGATTAGATTGAATTCTAATAAAAACGCTGGAGGTCGTCTCTGGATCAATTCAAATTTGCATTTGAAGCAAACTTTATTAGATATGTTCACGTACATGGCCGAATTTCTTTGCAGTAAAATAGCCGGTGCAGGCGTCAATTACCAGGGTACTATGGTCAAATATTGATATTATGGATGTTTAAATTTATTGTTGGGGGTACAAATACCGAAGCATTTTACGAAAACAAATTAATTCTCAAGTGTTATAAAATCATTTAAATATAGTTTCATATAATATAACCTAATTTGCAATCATGACCACGTATCTAAGGCCCCGTGACTGGTCACTTTACGCAGGTTTTAGCGTAATTAAATTAAATGTATAGTAATTAATCTATATCTGCAGGACTACATGATCTTTTAATCAATATAAGATTAGTGTTGGGTCTTAGGACCTGTAGAACTGAGTGCACAATATAGCTGTATTGTATTTTGCACCAGATATGCTGTAGAGATTTAAAAATCGAAATTACGCCTGTAAATCGGTACAGACCAACTCTTTCTACTTCTTGGATATTTGATTTCGTGTAACTCTTGTGATTTTTTGTTGACAGAAGGCCCAGCTTTGGGGTGGAAACGTGGTCGGTGTCGGGGGTAAGGTTCGGCGAGTGGGAGTCGGCGTAGGTTCCGGGTACAAAGTTGGCGACGCCACCGAACTTCACGTTATGCTACCAGAGACGAACAACCACAAGCTCGAGGGGGAAATATGCCTGCTCACGGACAGCCCCTTCCGCATACACAGGGTAAGTAACAATCAAACAGTACGCTACAGTTACTACCATTAATGGATCATAAGCGGCAATTCGGGAGGACTACCAGTTTCTTATCAATTATTGGCTTCTAAATTCATAATAATTAACCCAGAAGCAGGAGATAAGTTACAGGAGGACCGAAAATATATTTTGCCTGCATCTAATGCTTAAATCCGGCTTTAAGAATTATGCATGACCCTACGAAATTACTATGAAGTAATAGATGAAATAAGCGATGTTGAAGTAACAAGAATAACGAGTAATAGAATAGTAAAGTAAAAACTTACTGGATTCTTCCCCAGTTTTCAAGAATACATTTATTTATTCGATTTTTTTTAACCACTTGGCCACTTCCATTTATGACGTCTGTGATTAGTTTAATATCTAATGAGGAAAAGTAGGCTCAACGTCGTGGATTGTTTTTGTAGCACTTCTTTTATTTTATCCCCTTAAAATATTAAGAAACTCTGAAAATTACAATTTCTCGGACCTTTCATAATATCCATGAAATTGGGAGCAATCGTCGGTCGAATTATTTGTTGACGAGCTTTCAAAACTACACAAATCCAATTGTAAAGTGGATAGTTCGATGGAGACATTGCGTGAGACATTCCGAGAAATATCTAAAAACAATTCCCGATATAAAACGGCCAAGGCGGTCCGCGCCTCGACAGAATTTACATAACCAATGAACAGTGTACACGGACATTGTGTGTGCTCTTAAATTCGCAGTCAGACCAAATATAAAAACAGCGCGAAACATACCGAAAGTGGTATGCATAAAAGAAATGGACATCGAAGGACTTTATGTAAATGACGGCCCGACGGACTGTACGTGAAAGTGGATTACCGGAAACTGTTACGTGACTGAAATATGAAATTCTTTTTTTATTCAAGTTTGGGACTAAATGCTGTTTCAAATTATTTCTAGGGTAAAATTTTGCACGCCTCGTTCTTTTTCTCTTGCAATAAAAAAGTTTGTGTAATTGGATGCTATTCAGACGGAAATAGGACAATAATTAATAGTTGTTACAGTTGATTTTTAGCATTTAAGATGTTTAAACTAGTCGCGATAGACAATCAACGACAATTAGGAACAGTTATTAATGTTTGTAAATTATTTGTAAAATATTTTTGTTTTAATTGTCTGTTAAGTTAGCCGGTCAAGAGTTTTGTTTTCCTAATGAGATAGGAAGAGTTGTGTATAACGTCGTGAAAAACAAAAATACAGAATTGCCTTCATAAAACCGCCCCATAAACCCCCCGCCCTTCTCTGGGTGTTAAAACAACGCCGCTAGATACTAATTAATTAGTAGCCATAATTTGCCCATAAAAGGATCCTCGGCCGTTCATTGCCCTACAAAGCGTTAGAGGAGATCCTTTTTCGTCATAACGCTAGAAGACTAATGTATATTAAAATTATAAGCTTTTTAAAATAATTTTTAAAAGGATTTTTCGTATTAATTAAACATTTAAAGAAAAACAAACTATAAAAGCGCGAAAGCCGAATCACTGAAAAAATGTCTTACAGTAAGTACTGCATTTTAAATTTTAATATTTCCTGATGTCGTTGCATATTTTGTATGTTTGCTTCCTTTCCCATCCGTTTGATAGCTTTTTTAAGAATCATAAAATCTTTTATTTCCTGGACCCGTATTTTTATTGTCTCCCGATTCCTTGAGACCAGGTATTTACCTGACTTATGTTTGCTAGGGTAATCTAGAGTTAGGTTTTTACATTACTGCTGCGACCTATAAATAAGTATGAACAGTGCTCTATAATTCATATTAGCTAATCATTAAACTCATTATCTTCCATATTTTTGCTTGAAACAGGATTTCATGCTACAGAGGAATATTATTCCATAATAGAAATAGTCAAAATTTCTTTATTTTGTTTCATATATCGTTTGAAACTTTTCGCAACTCGTTGAATATCTTTGGGATAAAGATAAAAACATTAGTATCTGACGGAATACATTTTTAATAACTCTCTTCAGTAATCGTTCATATATACTTAATGTATTGCCATCACGTTATAGTTTTTCTCCAGTCGTCCGTTTAGTCGTAGGTTTGGTTATGGCTATGGCTTTTCGCCATCGTCAGTATCATTCTGCCGGTGGAGCATCTGCTTAGCGCTGAATTTTTACTAGCAGTAAAAAGTCGTGGACCAAGAAACAACTTGGAGGAATACATAATTTAGCAGAAAAAGAACATCACTTCATTTCATAAATTTTCCATACATTATACTAATACGATGAATGCGATGTGGAAACAGTCCCCGCCCTTAATCCTAACTGAAGAAAACCTTCTGACCAACATTATGTCATTAATGTGGTAAAGTATATACACACGTCCCCCCGTATTTCTCCCTCTCCCCTCAGCAGAATCATTCTTTCAGCACTATTACCATACAGTTATAACAAGATCGCGTTCCAGGAGATACAGAGCATTTATATTCTACCCCGTATAAATACCTTAAAGTGTTGTATTGCGCTCTATATAAAAACAAAATACGATTATTTTGTGTATATTATTTCCTAGTAATATTTAGTGCTAGCGTCAACAGTTTATAAACGAATTCCTTATACGACAGTAGTTGTTCGAAAATGTTGGTCTTCAACTAATCTTTCATTTATATCTTATGCCGGATGGAGGGGAAATTAAAGTGTCATCGGGGAAATTGTATTATTTCACTTCTGTCCCTAGTAACGTCAGTCGCTGGAAGTAAGTATTTCTCCATAGATTGTGACCGCCCAAGTGTGAGGCCTTACTTTGAAACGTTAAAATCTTTAATCATTACCCCCTTTGTATTGAAAGCTGTCTCCAGGTTGCCTTTTACCTGACTGTAGACGGGACAAAGCGTTGGTTTTTAACGCTCCGAATACTTTTATCAAAGTTATCGGACGGGAAAAAAGAGGACCGTTTCAAAAATGGTGTGGGCTCCTGGGAATAACGGTCGATTGAATTTCAGTCCCCCTTACATCGCCGCTCACCGGTGAATTTTTCAACTTTTCAATTTGTGAACTGACGCTTATCATTAACTTATGTTAACTTTATCAAGGAAACATGTAATGAGGACCATAGTCACGATATTCTATAAAGTACCGGAATGATGTTATAGAATTTAGGCAATCACAACATACTTAAACTTTTTTCAGTTTCTTTATCTACTGATTATAGAGAAGATAAATTAAGATTTTTACATTTTTAGGGGGAAATTATCCAAAAACTTGTTTTTGCTTGAAGCGCGGTGAACTGCGTGTGCACTACTTGAATAATTTTATTCCATTGTAAGAAAATGTGACATAAGATAGGGCCATTGTTTGGTCGACTCGGAATTATAACCTCACTCAATTTCCAATTAAAGAATATTTATGTCTTTAAATTTGCACAGAATATACGGTATAAAACAGTAAGATGAAACACATCCGCCGTGTTTACCAGCGCGAATAATTGGATATATAAATTACTTGTACGCTCTGCACACGTACAATAGGGAAAATTACGATTTCACCCCGATCTTTCCTCCGGAAATTTTTTTTATTGTTTCTAAAATGAATTTAACGCTACAGGACTTTGACAATTAAGACTCTACCGCGAATAATTACGGCGAGGTGAATTTTAAATTACATGTAGAATTCCGTCCTACAGCGGCTTAAATGCTATTGACCTAGAGATCTCAGTCTATACACGTGAAAAAGTGCCACCACTTCCTTATGCGGCTCTTTATTGGGAGAAGCAAGAGACATAAAAACATTCCGCAATTGTATCTCCAACCATAAATAACTGTTGATTGTACTATAAATAAAAAAGGAAACATTTATATAAATAAATCATTCAATTTACTATTCTAGAGTTGACATTATTGTAGGGATGATTTTAAAATAGTACTTCCTAAATTATTAATGTCAGTTTGTCCAATGAACGGAAGCCGTTTTCTCTGCCCGTTTATGGTCCGGAATGGAGGATATTTTCACCCTCTTTCCTTTCTGATTTATTTCGATCAAAGGGTTTTCGTCGCTGTAATTGTTCAGAGCGCTCATACTTCCAGCATTTTTTTCCAAATATTCACATATCTGTCGAGATAGTAAATAAATAAATAATTTTGCAACCGCGAGAAACTAATCGCCGAAAAGTATTGGTATTGTTCGATACGCGTTCCCCTTTTATTTTTTTTCATTTCGCTCCGCCTATGGAAGACATGATTCATTTCCAGGGGCAAGGCATGGGTCGCCATTATCGTGTCAAATCAATATAATGCGGCGCAATATAATATTAATAATAATATCTAATAGTATAGAGGCCGTGCGTCCTTCAATCCAGCCTACCGTCGCATGTCCATATGAGATAGATGATCTATGGGAGATCTTCTCCTGATAGATTTATTTAATAAGGGACTTTCAGTCCAATAGATCGGAACGCTCTGAAGCTTGGAACGTAAACTAAATTTGGAAGAAAAGTGAAAATAATGCGACTAGTGGATCAATTTGCATCTCTACATTAAGATTATACTGGCGATATTTTTATAATCAAACCAGTTGTTATTTACGTACAACCGACTATTTTATTTAAAATTGCTAATAATAATATCTATATCAGTTACCGAGTATACTCTTACAAAGACACCGTAAGGTTAAAAGGGTCGGAACTGAGAAATGGAAAACTACAAAAAACCTTTTTCATATTAATTTTAAGCCCTCCTCAAAGGAAGAGAGGCGGGGCTTACCATTGCAGAGGGGTTGACCCTCTGAGTGTAAAGGTATAGTTTCCATTTTGAAATGTTCCCGCTGATCCCTTTGTTGTTTCTTGTAGCTTCTTATAGTCTCGTAGCCCAGGGAGAGTCTCGATACGCGATTGTTGAGTTCAGTTTCATGTTATTTTCTCCTAGAAAAATAATAGGAAGAAATAAAATCCTTTATTCTATCCGTGGTTATGCAGCACGTATGACCATTTATAAATCCAACTGGAGATTATATATTCGCGGATTCTTTTTCCTTTTCATTACACTTTCTATCAAAATTGTGTTTACACATAGGTTGCCAGTTAAAAAATGTAATGATGGTATCGTAATTGAAATATTCAATCTGAAGATAATTCGATTTCTCACTGAAGTCGAAACATTCAGATTTCAGAATTTCCCTGCAGTTTCGCGTCATCCAAATAGCACTTTCATTATACATGCACATCTCGCCTCTAGTAATCAGCCCCACCTCTCTAGGCTTTATGACTAAACATTAAATGGTAAGCAGTTTTACTAGAATTAACAATCCAACTGAAATATAACGAGTACTCATAATTATTAGTATCACATTCAAGGTCTTAACTGTGCAACGTTGAATTATCAAGGTTACGAAAAACGGTGTAATATCCGTGTATATTTTTCAAGATACACAGTCATGTAGTACTGTATGTCATAAGAACCCTAAACCTATCTGCTGTTTTTCCAATTTTCACTCCAAGTTAATTAAATATACATATTTGTGTTAGGGAATTATAGGAGTTAATGCTATCGGAAGTTTCGGAACTCTTACTGGTTCCATCATCAGGATGGCAGGTTGGACTGGTTCCATTATCATTTAATCTGCTTGATGATTTAAATGGATGTTTTAAGTACTTTCATTCTCTTTTTTCAAATCTGTTGTTTTTATTAAATACAAATACACGATTGAGGCTCCCAATATGTTCCCTCTATAATTTGTATTATAGTTATGGTGTGGAGTGGCGCGTTCTATTGGTTGGCGCTGTGGGTTGGTGCGCCTGTGCCCACCACTTCACTGACACTCGAGCCTATAAAAGTTGGATACCGAAAATCCCTTACCCGTGTTGATATTCTCCCGTTCGTCATTTTGCCTGTAGAAAACGCCCTTTCATATATATATATATTTCCAAAGTAATTGTGAAATAAGATTTCGATTTTGCAACCTCGAGGATAACGATGTACAGGAGGCACATTTCAAACTTGGTGAGTCACTCCATTGGCATAAAGCATTATTGTTTATACAACTCAAAAACTTTACAAACATTTGTGTTTAAATAAGATGACGGATATATCGAAAGGGAAAAGGAATACAGTTTGTGTGATTTCTTGATTCGAAAACGCTTTTTTCTATTCGATATCTATCAATCTCATGATATGTAACTTAAATCCAAATTCGGACTTGGTTATATTACACCTTTAGTTTTCTACAGACTCATAACGCATTCTCTCGTTATTTTTGGTAAAATCAATTTCTGTGAAATAAATAATAATATATTCAGTTGCCAATATATGTCTGCGCTTGATCTCTCTCAACTTACTCTCATTCCCCGCATTCTACTTGTTGTCTTAAAGATTAAAGCACCACTTATGGACATATAATGAATTTTAATTTAACTTTAGCGTTGAATTATTAACTATTAATACACCGGTAACGTAGTACGGTCATGCCCAGGCTAGTGCATTATATGATGTAGGTCAAGTTCCATGTTTCAGTGTTGCTAGTTTTACGATTATTATAAGCATCCTCGACACTTAATGAACTACATTAAGTAGTCATTCGTGATATTTTACGCTCGGGAAAATATTCTCATTGGACCGTGCCATAATTTCGAATATTACAAACACCACGCTACTGCAGGCAGTGGGGATGAAGTATATGGGTTCATTTCCCATGACCATTTACGACTATACCGTGTAATTGGATGGCCGTGATCGCCCAATCATAATCTCTTTTTCCTCTTGCCGTTATATAAATAGGCGGAATGAAAATCGCTTTTTCTCGATTCGAATTTCTCCTCGTATATACTACAGCTTGCGAATGAACGCTACTGTCTGCATTTACCGGTCTCCACACTTCCAGCTATTTCAGGGCTTGATATTGAAATGGAACCTACAACTTGAACTTTATCTGAAATATGTCTTCATAGCTATGAAGGAGTTTGATTAAATTTTCAATGGAAAATTAGTTATTTTTACCAAATTAATGTTACCAATTCGTGTATTAAGGGATTAATTTTCCAATGGGCGTAAATACGCCTCGAGGCCTGTTACTGTTCACCCTCGGTTTTAGGCAAATGAGCTAATCCATCGGAATTAACTTGTTCTGTGAAATTTCGTAAAGACAACTCGGTTGAGAGCTGTCTACAGACAGGAGATTAATAGCTAAGTGTTCCCCTTTAAACTCCATCCCTTAACTTCCGGATGAAGACAAACTTTCGCGTCGAGTTCGACAGCCGTTAGGCATCCTGCCAGCCGGCTGAGTAACCGCCGGAGACGATTTTATATCACCGCAGAAAAGACCTTTTGTGCTATCCGAAGAAATAAGAAGAAGATTTACTGCCAAAAGAGAAAAGGCAATATCACTCTCGGACTTGAAACAATTACAGATATATATGAAACATTTGCCGCCTGTATGCTTGATGCCCACATAACAGCTTCAGTGAATGCTACTGAAGATGGCAGGAAGCCGAAAACGGTCTATCCGAAGCCGGAAGGAAGACTCCGGCCTCTACGGAGAAGGAAACAGACCACAGAATCGACCCCAACCTACACAGAACTAGGAATGAGGTTTCCTAAGTTTCGAAACTCTGACTTACTCTGTCCGTCTCGCTTCGAGGTCAGCCCCTATTGGAGGCGGGCCAACGTAATGGGGGCGTGCTTCGAGAGTCCTGAAATAATTGTTTCGGTAAAACGGCCAACATGGAATCGCGTCCCCCTGGACGCCCGCGCTTGCCAAACGTTTCCTGTGTAAATATTGCCCACGTCGCCGGTCGGTACAATATTTCTCGTGCATTTTGTGGAAGAACAATAAAAGAAATCGGTGATTTGTAGTGTTCATGAGAAATTAAAAAAGAACCTAAGACGGTGCATGACATTGCGGCATCGCCCAATTAAATTTCTAGTCCAATTCAAAGGTTAGTTGTCCTTGTTAGTTGTATACTTGTCCCTAAAATACTTTATTGCGCGAAAAATTCTTTCAAAAAAATGTTCTTATCCTATTTTACTTTCCAAATGATTATATTATTTAATTATAATAGTTAATTAACCCAGCTCGTTATTTTGAAGTATTATTCTTATGTTTGACTACAAATAACAAATAATACGAAATACCAGAAAATAATACGGCCGGCCATGACTCAAGTGCACTTTTTATTATGGAATGATTCGGCACACACACTTTGATGATGCGCCTGTTCAATTTGGCCGAATAACAAATTGCAATAATCCCATTTATTGCAATCCTTCGGGTTAGTCCAGGGGGGAGGGGAGGGGTTGGGGTTGGAAATCGAAGATCGTCCGGGTGCAAGCCCATGGGAAAATGAGATTTGTGATTTATGTGACAGGCGACACGAGTGTCCTGCCACTCTTGTGTCCGAAAAATTCATCACACAAAATGTTTTGTAGTAATATTCCAATTTTAGTTGGCAAAGTATGAAGCATGTGTACTGGGAATTGGGCCTTATGTCTAAATCCAAAATATAAAACAAGAACAAACTTATTCCAGCGGTGGGTACTGGCCGGTGGCCCATTGTTGATTAATAATTTTGTCATCATAAACATGCGGTATATGATATTACCTGGTCAATTGTTTTGTATTTACCGCTAACTGAATACTAGTGCTTCGATACAATATTTTAGAGAATGTAAAATATATTGTTATATAAAAAGTTTAAGCAGTTTTTCAACTCTGAATTGAAGCGAATGAGTCAATGTGACTGACTGAGTCTTAAAAATAATATTGTTCTGTAATAGATTTATAACAATATATACACGGTTAGGATCCACAAAGCTTAGCGAAGATGTTCGGGAATGATCTGATTTACATTATTTTATATGTGTGTGTGTGTGTGTGTGTGTGTTTGTGTGTGTAACATAGAGTGTTTATGATGAGTAGTCCTTTATTCACATTTTATATACCTATTCTGGATATGTAGATATGCAATAGATTTGCATATGTATTTATTTTCTTTCAATGGAGCGCATCGGACAGGAGGGTGAAAGCTATCGATTTTGACTGTTTGCCAACACAGTGCGGATAAGACTTAACCAACAGTCGGGCTCGCATCTGGGTTAGAGAAACAATGAGCTTATTCGCCGAAGACAAAAAAACACGTGTTTACGTCCCGTTCGGTAAACATGAAAATTACGCTTTGAGCTTTAGACCCGCTTCAGTGGAGGTTGTCCCGTTAATTCAGTCCAGCCTTTTTTAATCCACGCATTATTTTTCAAATCTGAGAATTTACGTAATCCCTGCCTAGGTGCTTAATAATTCACCTTTGGACTGTTTCCAATTTTTAAACCGCCAATATATAGTATTTTTTTAAATGGTCAACCATTTGAACATAGCTTACCGACCCATTCAATAAATTCGGAACCTGGACGCCTCGGTAAACCGCGGCCAAATCCGGGGAGCATTAAATATCACGGACTTTATTTATGTTTACGCATTTCACACGGCTCGGTCACTACTTATTGGTGTTTTATCTAAGTTATTTCAAGGAAACGAAAAAGATTTGGACAGAGAAGAACTTTCTTTGGCCTCAAATGTAAGCTCCATTAGTCATTATTCTTGGCATAAGACTCCCGCGTGTCAGAGTTCCAAGATTGATTTTTCTGTTAAATATTCTTCTAATCACTTTCTGTTATGAATCTCGGTGTCATATATTCGTTGGAATTCAGTTCCATAGTATGTTTCTGAAAAACTACCGAATTAGAACATTTGATACATTTAAAACACAGTATATTTTTATTATTATTAATGGATGTATCTATAGAAACTTGTCTACGTTATTGTAAATGTTATGGCACTTCCATCTCCGATTATCTATATAATGACCGCGTAATGTTTACCCATGAAAAGTGAATAACTGGACTTAATTTCCTGAATATATCGTTGCCTCAGTCCTTCAGTGGCGGAGCGATATAATTGTCGACTGAACTTGCAAATTGTCGGGAAAGCGAGTTAAACTTGTGCAAAATTCCCCCAATGATGTCCGGGTCCACCCAATCGCATTATTCGAATTAAGGCCACCCGAATTAAATATCTCCGGGCACTGTTCGGACTTGGAATGCAATTGCATTGAATAGTTTCGAATAAACTACTTCTGTTTCATTCGTCTTACTGCTCGCTTCAAGTACCAATACCAATAAAGAGTACCAAAGGCCCGGAGAGGGGGGAATATATAAAAAAACAAAAATAAATTCGGATTTTCCGAAATTATTCACGGTATTTTATTTCTTTCAATATCGTGGTCTAATATTGGAGAACCTATCAGGAACCAAAGGTTGGTTTAATTTTTTTTTTGTGTCGTTAGTCGACAATTTCGTCTATCCGAATCCCTCGATATTCTGAAATGGCAACATTTGAAATGGGTAAATTGCATGTTCATAAAAACGCATGTATAAAAAACGGTAAAAAGAAAGGTTTATTACGGTCGAAAATTAATTTTTGAAATAACACTTTGGTTATTATTAATTGCTGTAGATATTGATTGAGACCGGCATAACACTTTCCGTACCTGTCAGAGAAGAAAAATGTCGGCCTTGCATGGCGCTTTATTTCACATACTACTGAGTTAGAGGTTTCCTATTATAATTTTTTAACTGCAGGTTCTCGGCGTAAAAGCTGTATTTCTCATTCTCGCAATTCTTGTTGGGTCTCGAAAATATTTGTTGAACAAGTTGATACCAAATGCTGTACTTAGTATTATATATGCCTCAGCTTCGAGTCCTAAATTTTTCAAGCAAGCGAGTCACTTGACAAGCAATTTGTTTCAATTTTTCAAGCACTCGCTTCAATCCAGTCACTTGACAAGCAATTTGTTTCCATTTTTCGAGGAATTCTGGAACGTATTTTGTCTTTTCTAAAGGGTGTTTTAGTTCATTAACTTTAGCCGGAAACAACCAGTTTAAACACGCTTATACTTCAAACAGGATTCGTCGTTAAATCAGTGACCCAATAGTTATAAACTTGGAAAATCTGATTATTTAAATTTAAGAATAAACGAAAACAGCCCGTAAGCGCACAAAAAGTTTCTTCCAGATTAAATTAAGAATCCTTTAACAGATATCTGGATCTAATATAGGAGCCGTGTTTCAGTAGAGGCGAGATTATAACTAATGCAGGGAAAACAGATAATGCGTTTTAAAATGCACATTGAAACAAGGTTTGCGGACACCCGCGAAGTTCTACTCGGCTTTGATATAATCTCGAGTAATTGCATTGGAAATTACTACACATTTTCCCTTATACACTGTCGGTATACACTAGAACAAATAGTCCTTAGAATTCTCCTAGAATGCATTAAATTTCTAACAATATAATTATAATTTGTATTTTCCATTGTAAATCCATTTATGTTTTTCTACCATTTTAGAAAAGAGTTTTAGAAATAGTGTTTCGGTCTTTTGGACGTGTAGTTCGATGGCACTTTTCAGAACATAATTCGGTCCATTATCTGATCCAGTTATCAGTTAGTAATTTAAAATCCACTTTATAAATATGGACGTGCATTTTTTATATGCGTAATGCATAAAATGTTTTTAGATACAATGTTTTCCTAACTTTTATTATTGGTATCTATTGCGCAATCGTTGGGACTTGACCGGGGGATATTTGTCCCATCCATTGCATTTCATCCGGCTAATTTATAATGCAGTATGACCGCTATCGGGGGTGGGGAAAATTATGGTAGAAAGTATATTGCGGGGTGCATAACCCCCACATGGGCGGGGGGGCTCCCTTGGTCACGTTGTGCCCCAACATTACAGAAACACGGATGCGATACGTAGTCCTAAAATAATGCGATGAAAATAGACTGAACGACTCAAATGAAAATTCTGTAAATTTATTTAGAATATCTGTGTAAATAATAAAAAAAATTACACTATGAAAAAACGGTAGTAACTACAGAATTTACTCGTACTTGTAATTAGTACACTGTTACACTTCAGAGAACAGTATGTAGACTTTTTTCCTATAGGGTTATTTTTATAGGGTATTCCTCCACCCCAAAAATATCCCTTAATGGATGTTTAAGGGAATTTTCTCATTAAAAGCATTAATCTTAGAGGAAGAGCTAGGGAGTACCCTTTTTATTCCCTAGCACATAATGCGACTCCTAAAACTAAGATTTAATGAAACCTAAATGTACCTAGATAAATATTTCTCAAATTCGGTGGGTTCCAGAAATATTCGAAGGCCATTCCGATACGTTTTATTAATTCAGGATAAAATAGGTCATTCGACTCTTCTGGGAAAAAGTAGACAGATGACAGGCTAAAACTTGGAACAAGTATTGAAACAAACTTAGTCATATTATTTGCTATTTACTATAGCTTGGCGGTCCTCAGGGTTTGAAACTTTGTGTACAAGAACAGCATCTCCCATTCAAAAATGATTTAATGAATTCCCCCCCGCGAAAAGGAATAGCCGAGTCATGAATATCTTTCCCTTTAAAATTATGACAGGGTTATATGGCGGGGTTTTCAAGTAACGATTGGACTTTAAACGAAAAAGAAAAAACTTTATTTTATCACCCGCGTTATTTTCCCTCCCGATTTACTGACAGTAGGTTGACAGGTCGCTTTATGGACAGCTTGACATATAAGTATTTGCAGAGAGGTGATAACCCAACCGGACCCGAACAGACTGAGTGGAATTTCAAACTAGTTTAATATACCTGTTTTGTGGTCTGCGAGGGGTTGGAATACCGTGGGTTCGTGGTGTTTCTGTTTCCTCTCGCTGGTTTGGTCTTTTGCTAAACCAGTTTCGGCCGCTCGCCATCTTCAGTAGCGGTGTTAGTCACTGTTGGCACTTTGGATTTTCTTCGGGCATCCTCCCTGCGCTGTCACTTTCACTTATACTGTAGTGTTTGTCAGTTGTATATATACGCATTTTGTTATTGTTATTGGGGAATTATGTTTGTCTTATTTGGGTTGGATTTTGTTAATCTGCTTAAGTGTGCGTCAGATTGTCGGATATGAGGGGGGGGGGAGATGGTTGGGCGGGTGAAATCCTTTAATAGGATTATCGGGGCAAATATGGCGTTGCTCTGCGAATTAATCTTTTCGTTTATGATTTTGTTTTTCTTGTGTTTGAATATTTCTACGTTTTCTATTATGTCCATTTCTCTCCCTTTCTTGCCTGGGTGTAATAACCTTAGTGATTTGTTGATATTCATTTTTTCGTGTCGGGAGTTTATAATGTGGTTGGTGAAGTTCAAACTCTTTATGATCATATTATTTCGCTGCAAAAAATGTACACAACAATTATTGGTACATAATTATTGAGACGGAATAGAGCTATGGGGTTCCGCCAAGAAATACAACATCGCTCGCGTCCAAACATTCCAGTCAAAAGTCCTTCGTACCATCCTTAATGCTCCCTGGTATGTTTCTAACCGAACAATCCACAATGACCTCAACATACCGACAGTCGACGAAGTCGCAAAATCACGCTTCCTTAAATTCCATTCCCGCCTCTCACCACATCCAAATCCACTCGTTCAGTCCCTTTCCTCTTTTACCCACCCGTTATCTTAAACGCCACTGGCGTAGAGACTTTCTGTACAGGTCAAAAGTACCATCACTGGATGGCGTCTTTATCGAGTAGAACAAGTGAAACTAAACAAACAAACCGCAATTGTACCTATAACTAGCAAATAGTTGATTGTACAATAAATAAAGTTAAACAAAAAAACAATTATGAGAAAGCGGTACCGGGCCGTGGGGAATCGCGCGGACTTAGTCCTCCAACCCCTCAGAAAACCGCCCAATCTTCTAACAACATGTTATTACGGTTGAAGAATGGATGTAATTTATAAAATTGTCCATAACCTGCGACAAGGAGCGGTCACGTGTCGGTGTCATTGGTGGCCGGGGGCGGCGGCGGCGGTGGTGGTGGGGGCGGTGTAAAGGCAGCCAGGCACAGCACCCTCCTGCTCAGTCGCCTTCCGGACTTCCCCCAATTCGCATCAACCACCAATCGAACTTATCTCCAGCGTGCATAATTTACCCTTCGAGCTATGTAGACAGACCTCGTCGGACGGAGTCTTTCTTTATTAGCCGACAGTAAGAGGGGAGATGGCGATGGTTCGCAACTGGAAAAAAGTCTTCTTGGGCATCAGGACCCTGAAAAGGTTTACCGCCGAAGATTTCATCAAGGTAAATTCTGCGATCTATCCTGTTTTTGCGTTACTTTTTGAGAAATACTGACCTGTCTATAGCTAGTTTGGTCAGTTTCAGCTGTTAAACACTTTTTTAAACTCTGTCAAGTCTTATTTGTACTGTAAAATACAAGAGACATTGACTTTCGCGATAAAAGAGAAACCCACTGGCTTTTCCCCTTTTTAATATCGTATTTATTTATATTTAAATCACGTGGCCACTTCATATTAAGGCATCTGTAAGAAAGGTTTTGGTCATGATATAGCAGGGTTTGGACTATAGGTTTAGGATGACGTCTAATTCGTTATTGTTCAAGACTTAGTAAACTGAACTCAACTAATGAAAACATCCACGATACAGTCCGCAACACGTCTGTAGGATCGAACCTACAGGCCAATTAATTGGTCCTAATTTGATTTCAATTAGCACACTTTCACTCATTATTTCAAGTATTTGTTTGTATCATCAATATCTGGCATGCATGCCGATAGGAAATCCAGATTGCGTTCCATATCACGTGTGTGCGCACATTAGTTAATAGACGATATGCCGGACTCCAATTTACCGGAAAAGAAACAGATATAGATTCAACAACTTCTTGTCCTTTTCTTGCACTTTTTAGTGGCAAAATCGCAATCTTGTATAAATAAACTGGAATTGGCGTTCCGATTCCTTTTACTGGTATAGCGTTCAATCGGCACATTTACTGTCGGCAATGAAACTCGTGTCTAGTCACATAAAAAAATCACATAAAATGAGTATATGACCCGGCAGAACCGCATGACAAAGTCACCAATTTTATTTTATCTGACAGGAATCAAACAAGAAAGAAATCAACAAACGCTCGGATAGGATTATTCAATCGATACTGATCGCCCGATTGCTCGAGATGTGCTCCGAAATTAAAACAATGATGCGAAATATTCATTTTGTGCAATTTACCTTGAACTATTATTATTATAAACATCCATTTGAAGAGAAAAAGCAATGTTTAGCCTCCATAAACTTCTCTTCCATCTTCTGTGACTTATGGGTTCTATTGTAGACCTGTTTCGGTTTGCCTTTAGTGAGATTAGACACTTCGGCCGATGTTAATCCCGCCCAAACTGTCCTAGATATTGCTTCTAAAATAACTGGTTTATAGACGCATTAGTAATGATAAAATATAATGAGCATCTGAAGAGCTACACTCTTTTAATCAGTTGCACTTTTTAATTGAAAGAAAATTCGGCATTCTATTCAATTGCAAATTTCTTCTAATTAATGACTTTATTCGTTCTATAAAGCTACAATTATTTACTGTAATAACCTGTTATTGTTTTATTATTAACATATTGTAGAATGCAGCCTATGGTTGTCTCTTAATAATACATTGTAATTATATACATTGTAGGATATTTAGTCATATTTCGGTTACGACAAAGTGAACATTTCATACATCAATAAACCAAAATCTATGTTGCTTTGACCTTTGAAGTTAAATTTCCCTGATGTCTTACTTATCGAAATTGTAATATTACATTCTGTAGATAAATTTACTTAAGCCGTCTATAAGAACAATAATAATGGTTCTAAATACAGAAATAAATGTAGGGCACGTGTTTGTATCGGTTTTCATAGATTAATACAATGTGAAGACAGAATCTGTAGTCGAATATTTTTTCTAATATTATGAAGAAAATATTTAATTTCTCTATCTCTAATAATGATATGCGGAAACCAAAGGATGATTAATATTCAGGATCGGGTTTATTCTTTACATTTTGCTTACTCGACCAGGGCAAAGCTGAATGCAAAAGTCGAATTACGGTTTTACATTTCGTAACTGCTACAGTTCTTTACCGGCGTCATAAATATTCCCGCACGGAACATGCAAATGAAACGTACACATCCGAAACTCAATTTGACCACTAGTTAAGCATGCGGGGCTGTCGGGGACTGAACTTCTTTCAGGATTATACGCCTGGGGCTTATTCAAGTCCTCCTCCCTTCATTACGGATTCTCTGGGTAACACATACATACGTGCCACTCATTTAAGCTCTTAATTTGTCAAAAGATCGTATCTCTTGAACGGTTCTGAATGATTACCAATTTTACCTTCAATAAATGGCAAACATTGAGTACTGAATACGACATTTTGATAATATTAGAACAATTAATATTTGACTCAAATTGAACGTATATCCCAGTGTATAAAAACACGTTTCAGTTTTTTTAATAATCGGGTATTCTGATTCTGATTTTTATATTTATTTTTTGGCTGCCTCTTGGGAATATGTTGAAATCAGTTCACTACTACTTGCAATATTAATTAAATGAGGCTTTTTAATTACTTTAATTGCTAGAAACTGAAGAAAAAGTATACTGCTCGGTTATAAGTCGTTTGTTTCGGATGCCGAACAGTGAATGCTCTGAAGGGTTCCTACTGAAATTAGAGGAATCGACGTATAGCAAAATAAACGTTAAAAGCGCAACAAATAAATGATCAGTTTTTAATTGTTTCGCGATTTGCTGCATCCTCTCGACAAATAGTCTACGCAAGTTGATAGAACAGACAATATTGGTGCATTTATAAAAAGTCGAATTGCTGGAACAGAGCGATTGCTTTTTAAGGCGGATAGACGAACAATCGGAACCAAAGGGTTAATATTAATGATGTTTACCAGGGCAGACTTCCGTGCTTTAGTTGTAGGAGAATTGCTCCGGTCAAACAAAGGCACATTACCGGGTCGAAGCCTTCAGGAACTTTCGAATAGGTCCCTAACTAGTTTTGTTGGCATACGGGAGAATCTTGAGTTCAGTTTAGGAACTGCGAGACGTCGTTCTTGCCTGCGAATATTTATCAGGGAAGACTTTTCCTTCTTTTTATTTCACACATTTCGGATTCAAATACTGATGCAAAAAGTTTTCGTTACTTTCGATTATTGTTTCTTACTTGGCATTTCCATCGGTTACAAAATCACAGACAAAATCCGGTCATCGGTCTCCACGATATTAAGGATGTATATATAAGAGTGTTTTTCGACATTCAAATTCTCGATTGATTTCAAAGTTAATTCCCTCTTAATTTTCAATAAATTTCAACGATTTCAATTAGAATACAGAGGGCATTGAAGCGTGAAGAATAGAGGGGGTAGATAAACGATTTACTTTAATTCATTATTTTTGCTAGATAAATTTTTTGGGTATAAATTCACTAAATTCATTATATTCTGAACATCCTGTAGCATTATTTAGAGTTATTGTCCGGTGACTGATAGTGAGACATATATATTTCCGAAAATTATAATTATTCTAAGGTATTTGTTAGAGAAACCGAAATTTGTCGAGCTTTAATAGCTAATTGGAGAGAGAATAACAATCTCGCGAGTAATAGCTGTCATTATGTTTGAATCCTTTACAACGGTATTCGTTTTATCGTCCACCACCGAAGAGGGCCTAAGCCCTTACCGAAAACCAATTAGTAGTTAATTTTCCCGCCCGGAGTCTGCAATTACTTCCCTTCTACACTTCGGTCTACCATTTCGCCATTGCTTAAATCATCGATGGACGATTAAAGGGACCAATTTCTTTTTCAATTCACGTCCATCGCCGATCCAATTCCGACGTAGGGCTTTTGATAAAAAGGTCACGTCGTCGTGTAATGCCCCGGCCCTGGCTCTGAATCTCCGCCCCTGGAATCCACGACACCCCGACAACCATACTGATAGCGCCCAGAAGAGCCTAAACAAATTTTTAAATATTTAAAGAAAATATTTTCATTAATTTAAATGGCTTAAACGGCTCGGTGGAACCGGCATGACAGGGGTTCGGACGTCGCGTCACAAAGGAAATTAACGTTATGCGTGCGATTCTCGCTTTAGAAAAGTCATTTGAATATTATGGCACGGAGGGAGATAAAACAGGATAACATTTATCCTTTTTCCAAATACAGTCCAATATTTCATTATATCATGAGATTATACTAAAGCCTAATTTTTAATAAATTAATCTTTCAGTTGCAAATTGTAATTGATTTACCGAATAGAACCGGTGCCAAAACCTGGATTTCTAATTAATTTTCGACCTTCAGAACTGCGCCTGTAATAAATAAGGTGTAATGTAACAGATAATTAAGGTGGGCTGACGTTGCGTAAATTTATTTAAAGGAACTGCCATCTCGCGGTGTAAAAGGTGTAAAGGGTGGTGTGCACAGTCTTCTCCGCGTAAATTTCTACTTATTTATGAAGGTTGCACAACCTTCGAGGCCGGGACCGATATAAAATTCGGTAGGGCGGCGGCGGCGGGAGACGTATTTGAAAAGAGCTTTGATCGGTAAACCGCTTTAACCAGCTATTTTCCTAGCGGCTTTCCTCTCGAAACTCAGCCGGATTTTCCCAAATACGGTACACAAATATAGATTCTACGCCATATCGCCCCCTTTTATCCTGGTCGAGATACTTTATACAGGATTATTTGACTAATATTACCAACTCAATAAACAATTAGAATCTATTTACAATGCATTGAAAATGGACATTTTTGTGTTTGATGTTTGCATTCGTTCATTTAACTTGTATTTCGTGTGTAACTAATTCAAATAATTTCGTCATATCTCTAATTTGTTTTTTGTATAGTAGTTGTGAATACAAATAAACAAAAATCTAAACCTAAACTAAAATCGTTGTTTATGGTTTCGTCGCCATTAATATATATTTCTTATATCAATCCTGCTATAAAATTCCCTTATATCACCGGATCGTTCGATTATTGCAGAGTCATCGGGGACCAACCGCTGGGCTCGAGACAGCATCCAATATTGGATATTATATAAAAGGATCTATAACAGAACGGGGGACTTACGCAATGTTTCACGTATATCATAATTACGCGGCGGTTTTTTTTCGTAACGGCGCATAATAATTCTTGAAAAGTTGACAGTTATTTGAAAAACTGCCAAATATTTTGCCAGCAAAGTTTGGCCGTCGTGAGCGGTTTCGAGTTTACCAAAACTTCTTTGATGTTCCATGTTGTAAGTACAGAATATCTCTGTGTTGATTACACAAATGAACTGAATGTTAATATACTACCGTTTATATACGTATATATATATATATATATATATATATATACTTATTATATTCTGTATGTATTATATGGAATTACATTCCAAATGAGGCTGAGCCCTTTATGCGCTCCCGGCCCAAAGGGGGAGCGCTAAAGCCACGAGAAGGTATATAACAGAGTTTGGAATATCTTTTTGGTTGTATTCGAGGGTTTAGAATGCCATATTTCTTTGATCTTCCGTCTTGTAATATTTATAATATAAATAATTCTGTCGCTAATTATGCTATGCGCAAGGTTATGGACAGGTTGCGGGCTTGTCCGAAGAGACGGCGCCGGCGATACTAAACGCAAGACGCGCACGTTTTGCGGGCGTAGTATCTACAAAAGTTAGGCGACCTCTATTATGTATATTACTTCATTCGGTTCCCGTTAACTTGCATAAACGTTCCCCGTTTATTTACTGCATTTTATCCTTGTGAAAAATATTACTGAACATTATATTGGACTCGGTCCTACCTCATTGTTGTATTTCAGTCTGTTAACATCTGAGAGCGATGCCTCAGAAGAAAACGTTCTGCTGCCCTGTGAAGTTTTTAATTGCCGACCGATATCTAAACTGCCGTTTTTAAGAAGCCTGGCAACGTCAGTAGTGGCATTAAGTACCTTGCCATATCAGTACGGTGGGTGGCCTATAGCAGTCACCTTATTTCCGTCTTCTAAGGTTACCCAATTGCCGAATCACTAGTCCCATCATCCTTTCACTGTCTCAGTCTTAATCACTATCGTGCCCATACGCGTTCAGAACAGTGACCGGTGGGATTTATTTTCTTGATGGTGATGTATCTAATAATTATTTTGCTGTAGGCGGCCGAGAGCGGCAACTTGGAGGACTTCAATCGGCTCTTTGTTGCCGAACCGGGTCGTCTGAGTGTCCGCGACAGCAAGGGGAGGGCGGCAGCTCATCAGGCGGCTGCCAGGAACAAGCACAACATCATACAGTTTATAGCTAACCACGGAGGAGGTACGCTTATATAACAGTATCTATAAAAGTTAATACATTAGTCTAGACTAACTTCAGTCAATTAGCTATAGCTATTGAGTTTATCCTACCGCTGTTAGACCGAATTCCAATTATACTAAAAAATGAGAGAAGGTACTTACCGCGAGGAAACATCCGTCCCACTGGAAGTTTGTTAATTATAATAATACTACTGTTTACTGTGGCTTTTAATGCGTCATACTCAATTGGATATAGTAGTAGGAAATAGGAGCATACTCTCACTAACTTATCACTTACATTTTATATATAAAATTATCCTATATTACATATAATCACTATCTTATAATAGCAGTTGCCGAGTCGCTTGACAAGCATTACTGCCAGCATCAACAGCGACGATAAAATTGTTTTTTTTTAATATTTCAGATCTCAACGTTAGAGATCACCAGGGTAACACACCTTTACACGTAGCCATAGAACACGATTCTTTAGACGCTGTAGAATGCCTGCTCCAAAGGTAAATTGCAATTTTAACTACTACTTAATAAACTAACATCTTTTTACATGTGCCAGTACATGTATCTATTTATTCTTAATTATTTTTTGATAATTAAATTAATTCCAAAATGTTTTTTTGGTGCATACTTTTCAGGTACGCGTCGATGTAATAAATGTCATCTGGGTATAAATGAAATTTAATGTTATGGCAGATATTGGAAAATTTCAATGCCTGCTCAATATTCTGATTCTAAACGAAAATAAAGGTAAAAGTTGGGTCAAATTCGCGGACCGCAAAAAAAGACAGCATACTAATTGCTTTATGAATAAAACGTTTTCACCGAAACCCCCTCTTCAAATGGGAGGAAAAAAGGGACAGTCATTATATTCTCATTGTCCTAATTGAAACGGAATGCATTCTTGAATATAGAATATTCGAACCTACATATGTGAATTTCGTATTAATTTGTTCATGAAAATGTCCAACGCTTATATCAAAATAACACAATTCATATGTCGAGTTAATTATTTTTGGGTTCTTTTTTTATTCAAACGCAATGATATTCCATTTTAAACTCTACACGTTATTCAAAGAGTGACATTTGGGGAAATTGTCGTGGGCGTTTAATATTTCTGGGACATATATTGAACAAAACTTTTATGGAGGAACAATTTTATTAGTCATTGTCGCGTTCCGACCAGTTTTAAACTCCGGATATGAGACGGCGTTTTGTGAAACCCTAAATTGGGCCATATTGCATTGTCGGTTTATAAAGTCTGGCGCATCCGGTGCAGATAACTTGTTTAAGCTACAGTGACAGTTTGGATGTTGAACGGTGTCGGAAGAGCACTGCCGTATCCTAATTAAACGAGGGACTTCATTATTTCAGATTGGTTTTTCATTTTGAGTGTTTGAAATGATTTTAATTAGTTTGTTCGGGAATATTTCCCGCTATTAATTATTGCAATAATTACATCATATTGTCGGAAACAACAAAAGGAAAACGATTTCTTATTATATAATAGATCATATATTGTTTATATTTATGCGTATTATATTTAGGAAATATATATGTGTACAACAGTTAAGCTAAATGATGACAAATGTTATCCAACATTCAATTCTGATGGAAACATCTTACATGGAATATTAGCTCAGGGTACTTGATTTTGTAAAATTAATTTTCACTTTCAGTTTTAGTGACGTCAGCACATTTAAAAGCGTATTTTATGGTGTAAAATAAAAATGTTTTTACCGTTCGAATATAACTCGACAAATGACATCAAATAGTCCATTTTATTGCGTGAATAATTTATTCCTCCCACGAATAAAGCGTACACAGGGTGCTTTTAAAAGGAAGACGGGGAGAAAGCGACCCTCGGTGTTTCTTAGAGAAACCCCCGAGGGAAAACAAATGTTAATATTCAGCCGCCAGGAAGTGGTCTAAAACATTTTTCGAGAAACAACTACTATATTTTCTCAACTAATCGCTTGTAATTTCGACAACGCATCTAACTTACATAGTATTCAACGACCGCTTGCACTGTTGAGCTCTAACCAATTAATTGGTGAGAAAATGTTCTCCGAGAATTTCCCTTAATAAATAATTACACCCGTTTATGATTTCTTCAGCGGCGCAGACGCCAATATCCTGAATGAAAAGAAACAAGCGCCGATACACTTGGCGACCGAGTTGAACCGCGTCAAAGTGCTCGAGGTGATGCTCCACTACAAGGAGAAAATAGACCTGAGATTGGGCGGCGAACACGGCCGGACAGCCCTGCACTTGGCCGCGATTTACGATCACGACGAATGCGCCAGGATACTCGTAAGTCGAAAAAAATTAAGCGTCAAAGTTCTTCACAGGCACTAAAAATATTTACTCTCCCCCCCCCCTGCTGTTCTCTTTCTCTTTTCTCTTGTCTTCGACTGTGCGAAAGCATCCCAAAAATATTCAGAATTCTGTTCCAGGGCTCCACCGATAATAATGACGTTCAAACGAGTTTTAAACGGGCACAAAAATCCGCTGATGTAAGTCAAAAAAAATGAATTGAACCAAATTTAGCCGTGTCTCCTTTTTTCGTGGCATTTCGCTCTCTCTCTCTATCCTTCCAAATTCTCCTCGTAAAAAGATGGAATCCTCGTATTGTTCGTAACTGCCTCAAACCCCCAGTGTATAAAACTAACCAAGCTGTGTAACAGATATAACGATATCGGTGTCGTTTACGAGCAATTATATACATATATTTTTATAAATAAATGTTGACGACATACATCTTTTATCTGGGGATGGTTTCTTTGTTGCAATTGGGAATTGTGTCGAAAAATATGACGTTAACCCTAGACAGACAAGGTTTTCAGGGTGAAAACGGATGCCCGAACGGATGTGAGACCCGCGGTCGTTTTTACCAGGTTCTCAAACTTACATATGAAAGACAGATTTATCATTTCGACTGCTTTGAGCTTAGCTTAAGCTGCTTTTAGCTTCAAGCCAAATATGGGATAGCTTTTATACCGTAGGGCTATAATATGTTATATTTGTTATTCTGGTAATACTTTGTTAATGTTACAATTTAACGATATGTTTAGAAAATATATGATCACTCGTGACTTTTTCTTTCCATTCCCTTCAATAGCATTCAGTCAATAATTTAGTAGAGAGATGCTTACGCATTATATGCCAAGCCGTAGCGAAACTCTAACTATTTATAATCTCCTTTGTCATTCTAGGGTTAATGATTTTTTAAACGAATGTCGGGGCTATTAAATACCAATGGAAAAACGGTAGTGATGCATTTAGCTATCTATTTAGGAAATAAACTTGCAAAGACAAGGTACTTTAACAAATTAATGAATTATAAGTCTGCAGTGCGTGTGGTTTAGTAATAGAAGAATAATTCAGTAATTAAAGAAATGTTCAAAATGTACCCAGTAAAAATTGCGGGGTTTTTACAATTTTAAGTACCAAGTATAATAATACAAATATAAAAATGGCACATGTATACTATTGCTTTAATCCGCTTAAACCCCATTCCGATTGTGTTTTGTGACGTATCTCTTCTATATTTCTGTTTCATTGTGACGTCATTGGAAAATAAAAATCCCAAAATACCTATTATTATTATTATAGTATTATATTATTACCAGGCTAGAGTAGTATTATTGGGCGTGTATATAGGTAATTACCGCTTTGATTTCTACATATTTGTTAACATTTTATTTGTATTAACTTGTTAAACAAATTAGTATGCATTGTAACCACAATAGAAACCACGCTTAATGTACAATAGATTAGTTTACTAGTGGGGCATAGCACATTACACATTCACATTTTCATATGATAAAGACTTTTAGTTGGGTCAAAATGGTTCTGGTGTACTAAATTCCGAGTAATTATAAAAGCTGCTATATGTTGTAAATTATCGCAAGTTTATTGAATATAATTTATTATTTCACTTTGACCAATTTAGGCATAATTTTACTTGAATGGGCTTGTATTATCCTACCAAAAGGTTCTTATCAAATAAATATAATTGAATATTCGTGGTATTCCACGTATCCTAAACTCGAGAACGGTTTAGCTTTACGACTGCCTTCACGGATAGAAACCTGCTTTACCTGAAATAAGAAATAATGGTATAGAGAAAGTTATTTCCTAAAGATAAAAATTCCTGGATTTAGTCCCTAACGATAAATATTACTATGTATACTAAAAAAAAACAGTTTGCTCCAATACCTGTCTTCCCTAGGAAGTACAGCTATCGTCTGTACGCTGAATACATAATGGAAAAAACAAGTCAACTAATATTAGTTATAAACATGTGGCAGAAAACCGTTAATTTTTCAGCTCGTTTTTTGAACTGCTTTATAGTATTTTTAGACGCACAGGGGAATAATACAAAATAGAATAAGAAACTGCAAAATCGTATCTTGATTTTAGCGAACGTTAACAAAGGTAATGAAGATAGATTCGAGGTAATACTCGTAAAGGTGTTTTATTCCAGGATTTAGATGAATACCTCGGTTCTCGATCGCAATAAAAATGTGTGAATGTAAATTGTTTATTTTGTTTTTTGAACCAATAAGTTGTTTGTTTTCGGAGCAGATCAGTGATCTGGGAGCCTCCCCCCGTCAGCCGTGCAACAACGGCTACTATCCGATCCACGAGGCGGCCAAGAACGCCTCCTCGAGGACAATGGAGGTGTTCCTCCAGTGGGGAGAGTCCAGGGGCTGCACAAGGGAGGAGATGATCTCCTTCTATGACTCGGAGGGCAACGTCCCTCTCCATTCGGCCGTACACAGCGGAGATTTCAAGGTACGCCAAGCGTTTATTTACCTACACGGCAAGTCAAATATGTTCAGGTTCCAGTTTTCGATTCGGAGGATCGGGTGTTCTGCTCGGAAACGAAGAAACGCGTCCCTAACGAAGAAGATTCGTGGGGCGAAACCGAAGGCAACGATGCGCCCGCGATGAAGAAGTAAAGTTCGGAATTGAAGTTAACGAATCAGTCGACAGGCAGTATTGAGAGCAAAACTTTCACACATGCTGACCGCAGAGACTTGAACTAAAAAATAAAAAACTATTCAAAAAGTTATAATACGAATTCTAAAGTTTAGTTATGTCCTATATTTAATAGCTGTTACAATAAATCTGTAATAAAATCATAATATCCATATTAATATCATGTTTTTGTTTGTGTTTAAACTGGTTAAGTATGACTTTTGACCTAAGAAGAAATTATTCGGATGCGAGTGATGCCTCTTTACTAATGCAACCCAACAGCAGGTTCTATTCCGTATGTCCCCATACCCGTCGATTTAAATCGTTTTGGACTGTTGAGACTGTTTTAGCTTTATGACAATATATAAAACTATACTAAAACCGTCAGTTTGTTGCCACCAACATATTGTCAAAGTCCTTGTACCATGTCCTTATGTTTCTAACCGAAAATCCACAATACCGAGTCGACGAAGTCTCAACAGTTCAAATTTACGCCTCTCATCCAAATTCGTTCAGATCCCTGTTCTCTTTCCCACCCGTTATCTTAAACGCCACTGGCCTAGAGACTTTCTGTACAGGTCAAAAGTATTCCACGTTGATAGCGTCTGAGTGAAACAAATGAAACTGTCCTATAACTAGCACCATAGGTAGTTAAGAAAAACGCAGTCTTTCGGGACTCATGTCCCCACCCTGGAAATTTAAAGTAGTAACATTTTTAATGTTTTTTGTTAGGCCGTAGAACTTTGCCTGAAGTCCGGCGCCAAGATCTCTACCCAACAGCACGACCTTTCGACACCGGTCCACTTGGCCTGCGCCCAAGGAGCGCTCGACATAGTGAAGCTTATGTTTGGACTGCAGCCCGACGAGAAGCTGACCTGCCTCTCCTCCTGCGACGTACAGAAGATGATGCCCATACACTGCGCCGCCATGTTCGACAGGTCGGAAATCGTCCAGTACCTGATAGCGGAGGTAGGTCGCCACAGCTTTCCTACTTAAACTTAACCATTTGCACTCCGTTGTCCCCTCTCGTGGGACATCGTAATTCCTTCCTATCACTCCGATGTCCCCTCTGAGGGGACATTAAAATTTATTAGCGATTACGGGGAATTGAGTTATTTCTGCGCAACTTTTTGAGACGTGCATGTTTTGCCCGATGTTTTCTCTTGAAGTGTGGCGCGAGACATCGAATCAAAATATAGTAAAATAACTAAGATATATAAAAGAGATGTCGGCGAGTTTTGAGTTTCAAATCTGAGCTCAGTCGGGTTTGAAGCGTCGAGCCGTATAGATAGATCTAACGAGTGAGAAAATCGGAAGTGATTCTTCTCTCGGTAAATAAGTTCTTTCGGTAGATCATTTTGGAACAGATTTAGTAATAACAATTAGAAATTTTTGACCCACGGATTTATTCACTTTTTTTATTAGTACAATGGCAAATCGTTCAAACGGGATTGAGTCTCATGATACAAGTAGTAGTGAAGATGAGCTCCGGATAGACGTCTATACGGATACGTTAGAAAGACTAAATCTAGACAGAAACGATAGCAGTGACAGTGACATCGGCCAACCACCGAGGAGTAGTTGGTAGCCAACATCCAGAATGGTCCCGAGTGCAAAGGGTTAATTTTCATTCCTATACCGGGCGGGGTATTTCCGTCCGCTAAGAAGTGTTATCCCTGTTGTAGGGGGCGGACATGAACGCGTTGGACAAGGAGCGTCGGTCGCCCCTCCTGCTGGCCGCATCTCGAGGCGCCTGGAGGACGGTTCTGACTCTGATCAGGCTCAAGTCGAACATACACCTGAAGGACTCCAACCACCGCAACATACTCCACCTCATAGTCATGAACGGCGGTCGGCTGGATGAATTCGCCCAAGAGGTCATTCAGGTAGCGGTAGTTGTAGTTATAGTCGACCTAGCTGATCTATGTTATAAAACTAGAATTTAGACCACAACTAAATCAGACCCGAACTTTTTCCAATTTTTAATTCCGCTATCCTGGATTAATTACATGGTATGCGCATGTTATTTTCTCTATTCTTACATAAAATTATATCGGTTATTACAAAAGTTCTATAGGTCCCAATATCCGCGCACAGGAATACAAAATGAACCTATACGAGTATTATACAAAAAACTGTATAAGAAATTATTTTAAATGAATAGATAATTAATTATTGTTATGGTCCTTTACTTTTGTCGAACGGTTGTTCTGGCGACGCGAAATTTGCTATATTTTGAACCAAACCGATGTTAGCAGAGTCATTCGACCGCGAACCTACAGCAGCTGCTCAACGAAAAGGACAACGGAGGCTGTTCACCACTTCACTACGCCAGCCGGGAGGGACACATCCGGAGTCTGGAGAATCTCATCAAGCTTGGAGCCTGCATCAATCTCAAGAACAACAACAACGAAAGCCCCTTGCATTTCGCGGCCAGGTAATTCGTATTCGTACTATATTACATCTTGTACTTAGTGTCTCCATGTCCGTGATATGTTATGTCTTATTGAAACTGAACTGCCGCCCTCCTATCACCATGGTATAGCGGTTATTCAGACCAGCAGAGTTACTATCGATTAGATCTTTCGATATTTCAAAGAAGACTGATAGATTTGGTGTGTGTATATAAGCATAACACTGGCCAATACAGGTGTCCACTGTAATGGGGAAACGAGATATCCATGAGGGAGAGAATTCCCCTTGTACGGCTACGGCATAAAGGTAAAATGTACATTCGGCTGTTACAGGTACGGGCGTTACAACACGGTCAAACAGCTTCTGGATTCGGAAAAGGGTTCATTTATAATCAACGAGACCGACGGCGAAGGACTTACACCACTGCATATTGCCTCTCAGCAGGGTAAACAACTCGTTTCCGGACTTTATGTTTTATATATTATTTAATTATTATATATTGTATATTCTGTACTGTATCGTGGCAGGACACACGAGAGTTGTTCAGCTTTTGTTGAACCGGGGAGCGCTGTTGCACAGGGATCACAACGGGAGGAACCCGCTCCATTTAGCCGCCATGAGCGGCTACACGCAAACAATGGAGTTATTACAGTCCGTACACTCCCACCTTTTGGATCAAGTAGATAAGGATGGCGTAAGTATAATTTTAGAATAACTGGGAAATAAAGAGAAGTGTGGCATGTGAAAGCCGGCTTTCATCCGGCTCCGCGCACACAGAAGTGCGTAGAGTTATGTGGACATGTAATGTATGTTATTCATGCCTTATTAGTCTAATGTGATTATCCTGTTATCACTTGTAAATGGTATTAAATACAATTGAAATTAAAATATTAAATATTTATTTCTGTCTACAATCTGTGAACAAGAGCGATACAAGGACATTTTATAATTAGATCCTGTATAATAAGATGTCGAAACATTTTTACAGAACACGGCCTTGCACCTGGCAACAATGGAGAACAAGCCCAACTCCATATCATTGCTTCTGTCAATGAACTGCAAGCTGTTGTACAACAACATCGACCTAAGTGCAATAGACTACGCCATCTATTACAAATTCCCTGAGGCTGCTTTGGCTATGGTGACGCACGATCAAAGGCAAGCTCGTGATCACTGCCGATTAATGATACTTTATGAAATTATTTCAGCCCATAGGTGTTTAGGCCTAATTGGAGCACGCGTTTAATGGTTATTAATAATTCCGTACATAGTGGAGTTATAATAAGGAATATTATTTGTGTGAAGTTATATCCGCATTCAAGTGGTAAATCCTCGCGATAAAGCCTGCCAAACAACCCACCAATCACTTGGTACCAAACTTTATATAGTATAATTTAGCAGTGAGTGAACGGTTCAACTTCATTTCTGCCACTTAATTTGAAGTACCAGTTTTTGTTGTGCTCGTTTATGGTGATAATTTTTGAATTCACCTATCTCGTCTAGCATGAAAGTTAACACGTTTTATTCTCGTGCGTGTTCAGAGCTCAAGAGGTAATGGTGCTGAGGTCTGACAAACATCCTTGTGTGACCTTAGCTCTGATTGCTTCGATGCCCAGAGTCTTCGAATCCGTTCAGGACAAATGTATTACAAAAGCCAACTGTAAAAAAGATTCAAAATCTTTTTACGTAAGTACCATTTCAACATTATATTGAAAGTACACAAATAAAGTATTGATTCCTAATTTGAAAATATTTATTAAATCAGTACAATTTTTATTTGTGAATAACTTACAGATTAAGTATAAACTGCATGTATCTAATTTGTTAGCTACGGATGCAGTTTATCTTCTCACTTTCATTTACTTAAATACAGCATTTTGGAGTTATTTCACATACAATCATAATACAGACTAAACTTTATTCCCGTATTTTTAGAATGTTTTCCTCCCCATCAAGCAATAATTGCTTATATTGTTACTAGTGCATTTAATCAAAACTCGTAGCTTAATTATTTTTGGAATAATTGCACTGTTCTCTAAGATCACATAACTTAGTTTTTGGTGGTAGACAAAAAAATATTATAAGCATTCAAAGGATATTTCACTTGAGAAATATATATTCAATTAAATGATATAGTATGATAATTTTACATTATTGCGAGGACATTATTTTACCTTTTGACACTTTAATTCTATGTTGAATAGCTTCTAATATTTATTTTAAAAAGGTAGGAGTAAATTGCATAAGAGCTAACAAATAAAATACATAATTTAATTAGGTAACATAATTGAACACTTATTTATTCCATAAAATATGAATTATACATTTGTTACTAAATGTTCTAGCTTCAAACTAAAAAAAAAACAATCGCATCAGTAACATATTTTTTTCCCAACTAACATGTTTACCAATTCAAGTAACAGTGACACATGTCCCCCTAGACCATTAACAATACCAAAATGGGCTTGTTCAAAAATTCGTCCTTTCATACTTCATTGCACCAATTGCACAAGATATATAATTTCTTACAAAATCGTTTGATTGCCAAAAGATATTTATATATTTTGATAGCATAATTTTGCACAGTTTAAATTTTAACAAAAACGATTATGACTGTTATTTTCTAACTTTTCTGACTGAATGCAGCTCACAAATTGACTGTTTCTTTTTTTTTATATCTATAACTCAGGGGATTTGGGTGTGAAGGTAATGGCAGTACATTTGGAACATCAATCTTTCTGAAAAATGAAACTATTACATTTCTCTGTATTCAATGTGAAAATAAAACATTAAACATACAAAAAAATACTATATTTAATTTTTTAAACTCATATTCTTATGTGGCACAAGTTGCTCTCACTTTTGTATTTGTGCATTTAGATTGTAAAAAAGTAAGTTCGAATACATGAGAGAAAAGTAGGAGGGATTTTTTTTTGTTTTCATTGTACACAAGAATGAAATTTGATGTTCCACAATAATTATGTGAACAGATTGTTATTTAAACATATAAAACTTATTTATGTAAATCGTTATACAAATTAACTTTTTTACTTTTATTCTCAACAATGCCAAACCATTGCCATCACACCCATTTGTCCACACATTACATATTTAAAAATAATGCACATTTTTTTAGACGAATTTTGAGCTCTTTCTAAATGTCCTAAACATTTCAAACATTTATCCTAAGCAGTTAAAACAAATAATGAAATCAATTTTTGAGAGACACAGCTATCAATAGTATAATGAACTCTGGTGTTATTGTTGAAGCAAATTTGAATTCCAGTTTTTATTGTATGATGCTGTACTGATTGTTTTTATTCCTCCCCACCCCAAAAAAAAACTGTTTCCCTTTCTTTCCTGAAGAAATTACTTAATTTTTTTTTCTAAAAATGGTCTCAATGAGTGGATCGTATAAATTACAAAATTTTAAGTCTTTCCTCCTCCCAATGAAACATTTTCGTTATTGTCAGCTATTTGCTTTATCGCACCGACTTATTATTAGGCTGGACGAAAACATTCCCAATTAAAATATAATATAAAATGGTAATGAATTTCATTGACTCAGTAACCGTTTGATTTTGACTTTCAATAATCTTTATAGGATAATGAGCATTTTTACAATACCTAAAGGCTTAGATCGTTTATTCACAAAAGCATAATACATAAGTAGTATTGATTGAGTCATCTCAGAATGGCATGAGTCATTAGGATATTAACAAAATAGTCATATTACAGTCCAAGGTATCTATTTTCTTTACCAGATTAAGGAACCTCCATTTTTATAGCAAATAAATATTGGAAGAACCTGAGATGTCTCGAACTATCATGCATTAAAAAAAATAAACATGATGTACATGGAAAAAATAAAACACAGACATTAGCCCGCAGTCTTTTATATGTTTATATGCATAATCGGTTTACATAAAATACATAAAATGTACTTAAAGCACAAAAACCCTTAGAACGCAATTTACCCTTAGAATGTTCCACTCCATTCACCAGAAAGGCAATATTCACCGATGTTTTACTTATCTCGCTTTGATGAAAGAATGTTTTCAGGTTCCACCGGTGCAATCAAGTAGTAGTTTACAAACTTCAAAAATGTTTTTGAGACCTAAGGTAGAATTTTATTTTAAATCAATATTAAAATTGTAAATTACCTCTAATTTTTAATAAATACTCATGGAAAGAGGTTCATTATATTTGTACATAGTCCTGCAACTATGTTGTGTACAGATAAAGTACAGCTTTTCGTGCCTACATTGTCCAACAATATTCACTCATGTGGATCAGAAGACTGGCGAATCGATAACAATTTCTAAACAAATCCCACTACCAGCTTTAAATGTAAGTCTGCTATACAAGTCCTGCAACCGTTCTACGTGTATATACTTAAATTTTATTTATGTATTGTCATACGATTCCTAATTTACCTAAGTGTTAAGTGTATTGATTTCTGTTTCTTTCTTTTTTACTTTTCTCTTCTCGTACACTTTCGTATCTTTGACCACTCCGCTTTTAATACATAGTTGTGTTGCAACATCCAGCACTGGCATTTCTACGTTTAATTATTTCTATATATATGTTTTCACGTTAGATTGCACTTGTACATGTGTCGCTTTTCCACTGTGAGTTTCCATAAAACAGCATAATTACGGATTAGAATAAGAGATACGTCTTAATTAAGTTTTGAATTTCCGATTTTAATTAAGAATTACGGAAACTCTCCGTAAATTATACACGTAGTGTTTGATTATATATATATATACACAGAGCATGACAAAATAGGCGAACGTTGAAACAAGCAGAAACATAAAAATAGCTTATTATTTATAGTTTTTAAAGCACATTTTTGTTCAAAACAAGTAGAAAAACACTTCCCCCACCCGTTCAAACAAAAACATTGAATCTACATTGCTAATTTTCGTAATGGAGAATGCTTGCATGCTATGTCGTCTTCTGCAGATCAAGTACTCTTTCGCATATTACCAGTATTCACCTGACCAATTGAGAGCGAGACGCAGGCTCCTCAACAACCCGAATTGGCGTCCAATGCCTCTTGAAGTCATAAATGTAAGTCCCACTTACTTTTCTTTATTTTACCTCATTTTCTCTTTATAGAGTCGTATGGTTTAAAAATTACAAAGCCCAAAGTAAATAGATATCGCAATGAGTAGCTGAAGATTGTTAGATGATCCATTCCAATGCCTGTCCTTATACTGGTAACCACGAAGTGTTAATTTATTAGTATTAAAGCAAATTATGTCCTATCTATTATGTCGCATTCGGATCTGTTTAGCTGTTTCAATAGAAGTTCGATAATTTATTCGAATAAACTTCTTTTGAAGTTGAGGATGTTTTGTAATTGAGATGCGGTCTGTAGAATCCGGTAAATATCGATATGCAAAATGTTACCTGTATAAGGCCATAAGCATTGAAGCCCGTAGATGAGAACAGAGCAATCCAGAATGTTATTATTAGACACTGTTGTGAATTTTTAATTATGAAAAAATCAAACATTCCTTTACTCTTTTTGTCACCAGGACTCTGAAACCAAATGACTATGAATACTATCGCAAATAAAATTAATTTATGCTAAATAACAATGCCGAGTCTATTCCCTATCTTTTTAACACTACTTATTAATATTAGAAATTAGAAAATCTGACTTCAAGAAGATGAAACGGCGAAGAGGAGTTGTTTCGTCGTCCAATTTCAAGAATTGACAGCTATTCCTGTATTGCTTCCATTTATTTTCACTCCTCGTCCGTAGATTAGTTCTGGAAAATTATTTAAAGTAATTTCTTATTTTACTTTTCGTTTTTTGGGCTGTGTACAGTAGTTAAATGCTTTATAGATTTACATGTTCGTATGACTTAGAGAAGGCGATACGCTTTCAAATAATGTGTACGCTGTTCAGTTAAATATTTGAATCAAGAGAGATGCACTGGCGTTATTGATGACGTTCATATAAATAGCGCACAACGGTGCAACCACTTTGCGTTTGTTGCACATTTATTTTTGCCAGGTACAGGATTGGGCCCCTAAATATTTATACCATGACGGTATTAAATCGTTGACTTACATTTATTCAATAATTCTTTTAACCTCATTAAACTATTACCCTCCCATTGTTATAAATAATAAAGCGCTAATGCAGTCAGAATTATTATTATTTAATGAAAGTAGCACTTTAAGTAGCATTACACTGTTGGAATCTCTAACAACGGCCTAAATTCCTGTGTTTGGTATTAATTTAATATATATTATGGTTAAGTAGACGCTTACTGCTTATCTTAGAGTAGAATTGTCATAGATTAGTCATTCCAATGTTCCGATATACATTTAATGTAAAAATTGGCATGAAATATAATTTATTTACGGGCATATTCCTCAAGGAAGTAAATCTTTAATATTGTCTGGCTTTATATTCAGGCTATGGTTCAACATGGCCGAGTGGAATTGCTCGCTCATCCGTTGAGCCAAAAGTACTTACAGATGAAGTGGAATTCGTACGGAAAGTATTTCCACTTGGTCCACCTGCTCTTGTACTTAGTTTTCCTCGCGTTCGTCACAATGTTCTCATCGCAGACGATCAACGTGCCGACCGTCGTGACAATACGGAACGCGACATTCAATCAGACACAAAGCGTCACAATCGTGAGTATAACTTTAGATATACAAAAAGTGGAATATTAAAAATTGAGTATTAAATGCTCGGGTGTTGGCTTGCGACGAGTCGGAACTCTCACTTGTTCCATGATCGGGGTCCGACTGTTGTGTGGATCAACTTGAGGTTCTATATATACCTGGAGATGAAGTCGTTACACCTCTTGGGATTAAGACTTTGTTCCCGTATTACCGGGAACCAACCTCTGCTGATGTTATACCCTATATCCCTAGACTGAGCAGTTTGTTTAGACAGGTACCGACAGTACGTTCTCTGCGGTGTGCAGGGTTCGAGTTCCTCGACGACGGCCGAGTACATGATGGGAGTTGCTATACTGGCCTACGTGTTGCTGAACTCGCTGCGTGAGATATTGCAGCTCTATCAACAGCGTTGGCAGTACCTCCTCGACCCTACCAACCTGGTCTCTTGGCTCCTCTACGTCTCGGCCACCCTCATGGTCTTCCCGGTCTTCAGCGGCAAGCCCCATTCGGACCTCCAGGTCTCCTGCGCCTCCATCACCGTCTTCCTCAGCTGGTTCACGCTCCTTCTCAACCTCCAGAGGTAACCTCCTCACTAGTGTACCCGTTTTTTACTTCTAAATGTTAATTCGTTAAATCCAGGATTTTATTCTGTTCGATCATTTAATTATCAATTTTTATAGGCATCAATACCCTATTGGTCAAAATTTGGTCAGAAACACCATACATAGAAGTGTACATCTACAACCCTTCACCTAGTACACCTACAACTTTTATCTCTTAAATTATTACAAAACAAAACATGATTCAATTTCGTTATCCAAATATCATAGATATTTATAATAAATGATAAATTTATGCATCCGCTTACTATGGCTCAATAAATCTTAGAAGCAAAAAAACATATATCCCACATTATATATGGGATATAGAAGTGTCTATTAAGTGCAAAACTGTCAGTCCGGTTGTACAGAATTAGTAAATTTACAAATGCTGCTTGGAAGTGGGCATTTTGCTATATAACCTATAGAATAACGTCTATTAACAATCAAGATTACTAACCATGAACCTTTTACAGGTTTGACATGGTGGGAATATACATTGTGATGTTTCTTGAGATTCTACAAACACTCATCAAAGTCCTTTTGGTCTTTTCCATACTAATAATTGCATTCGGTTTGGCATTCTACATCTTGCTGTCAAGGGTGAGTCAGTTGCATATATATATTCAATGTCAGATTTAATTAATTCTAAGTATGTGAATGGAAAAACACCGACCACATATTACACATTATTTTCTTATTTTTTACCTTTAACTGAGGTTTGATTTATTTTGCATATATTTATTTCAGTCAGTTTTAATACTTTTTTCAGAGTGTTTTGATAAATGTTAAATGAAAACCTAAATTAAATATTGGAGCTCGGATATTGGAAATAAATCAATATGGTGTTTGTATACAGGGTAGCCCACTTATCATTATGATTGTACTTTTATTAAGTTATTAATTATAAGATATACTTATTTTTAGGAGTCTACAGTATATAGTCTAAAATTCTATTCGATTCTATCAGTTGGTCCACTTTAACTTCTACAAATCTTGTATTAATTCCAATTCATTTTTTAATGTGTTTGTTCTATTCTTCTTTACACATCATTAACAATTATGTTATAATGGACAAATGCCATTATCGCTAACATTTCTTTTACAGATAATAAATTAAATAATACAATTTCCTGTAGCACATTTACCAAGAAGGTAAATATAAATGTAACAATGTACTGGCTCCAAGATAGAACGCTTAATTATCATTCTATTATAATTTATTTAGCTGTCCTTCATGTAACTTAAAAACTGAGAATTATGAAAGAAGAAATTACCATTCTTGTTTCATGAAAATTAATTATTTTTTATACATTATGCATTCCATTTACCATTTGAGTATCCTTACCCCCATTTGTTTTATTTACTCTTTAATTGTTAGTTAATTTATCTTTGATAAACCTGTAGGAACAAGTTAGTTTCTTAAGTAAATGTTATAATCTACCAAAGAAAGGATAAGAATATGAATTCAAAACGACATTGATATTTTTACATGAATTTATATTTTTTTAGTATTCTATATCTGAAAATAAAACTGCATTTTTTATTATACATTACATTACATTTATTACATAATTTATCCATAACATTATACTCATACATTTTCCTTTTATAATAGATAGAAGTATTTTTGTTCTAAACGAATAGTAAATTTCTTGAAAATAAAATTTCGACGTACAATTAACAGAAATAAGATAAAACCATTGAAGAAGAAAAACTGATCATGGTCATTGTGTTCAATGCATGTCTGTCCAGGAAAAATCTGGGGATTATTCGGTCACAAAATCACGAAAAAAGGTAAGAGTATACCTTAATAAGCTATGGATCGATAAGAGAGACAAATTTGTTTCGCAGAGAAATTTTAAAATGTAAAAAAATGAGAGTGGGCAACCCTTTTCTGGTATTCAGTTTTCTCGTATCCTCGAATCATAGACAGCCGTATTATAAACAGGACCGTGGCAAAAAAAAGGGAAAACGCATTTTTGATAGTTGTGATAATATGGGGAACTTTGTACATCATTGTTATTTCTGGTAAGATCGCATGATGTTGTGAGAAGAATTGACAATGATTGACCCCCAGATTTTCCGGGATTTTTCCTGTGTTTGGAAACCACTCGAGTTGGCCATTAAAAGGGGCCCTCTTGGGTGTTGTCTGCTTCCGACGTTTCGGAACTAGTGACCAATAGTATTCAACTTGGAATTTTATGTTCGGCTAATTAACGACGTATTTCCAAATTCAAACCTTTTCCATTTCATTGTCTAATATCTGGCAATTCACCAAGTTCACAATGCGTCTCCCTTAAAACCCTTCAACTTTGTATTGTTAGAACAGAAAAAACGACTTCCACAATTTCAACAGGAGCATTAGAAATTAGCAATTTATAAATCACGGTCCTGGTTATAAGCGGTCAATATTGCGTGTCATCGGCTGTAAACATTTAAGTATTGACGTTTTTGTTATTTGAAAGGAAAGAGAATAATACTGTTGGATATTGCAGGGCGAGAACGTCTCTTTCAGCACTGTGCCGATGTCGTTGATGAGAACGTTTTCGATGATGCTGGGGGAAATAGATTTCCACCAGTCGTACGTACAGCCTTTCTATACGAAAGTGGACGGCCGCTCCTCACTACCGTTTCCGATTTCCTCGTTCATCATCCTCGGGCTGTTCATGGTCCTGATGCCGATCCTCCTGATGAACCTGCTCATAGGTTTGGCCGTCGGGGACATCGAATCGGTGCGCAGGAACGCCCAACTAAAAAGACTGGCAATGCAGGTCAGTGCTAATAACACTACACTCGGTCATCTAGATCTATCCGCTTATGATCTGGTCGCTGAAACCTTCACTCGTTTAGAAGCCAATTTCGTTTCTTAATTCGGTCTTTTACGTTACGTCCTGAAGAACTTTCCCTAATTTTCCAGGTAATTCTCCACACGGAGCTCGAAAGGAAATTGCCCCAAGTGCTGCTCGAGAAGGTGGACAAAATGGAACTGATCGAGTACCCGAACGAGAACAAAGGGAAATTGGGATTCATCGATCAGCTGCTGCGCATGTGGTTCTGCAACCCGTTTTCCGAAGAGGGTAAACAAACCCATTCACTTCCTCCAGTTCACCGGGAATAATTTTTTTGTCGATCAGTTCAACCGAATTAACGTCGAAATGTATTATATACATCGGTGCCGTTTTGTCCGCTCGGGGGCTAGGCCAGTGTCGGCGCTTCGCCATCGTTAGCCTGAGCCGCAGACGAAGCGCGGAAAAAGAGCGTCGTAACGATTCGCCGTTCGGGGTCGAGCAGTTTAGTTATTCTTAGCGCGAAACCTCGATTTTTTTCTCCCCCAGTCCCCCGCTTTCTCGACCGGCCCGAGTTATCCTTAACATTTTTAGGAAACCAGGATTTGGAGTGTGTATTACAACGGGACGTTTGCTCAGCAGGAGCTGTCGATTGCCTAGCGGGGCTCGGACGGAAACTGGGGCTTATTAAAGTCGAGACGAGAGGCGATCACCGAAAAGACAGTATTTGGTCAACCATCTCGGCCGGCCACGGCAACGCACACACAGAGCTAAGGAACTGCAAAGGTTTAGTTCAATTGTTGACTACCGGATGGCGCCACACTAACAGAAACGTTTCCTTCTTTCTTGTTCTACTTCTCGCTACTAGATAGCCTCACTCTGCCCCTCAACCGATGCCGCCCTACTCTCCAAACACGAAATATTCCGATTAGTCATTTTCTTTTTCGATTAATTAGTTTGTAAATTGTTTCTAACATCGACGGGTAATTAGACGGTTACTCCTGTACAAACACGGTGGCAACAATTTTAGAGTTAATGAATGGAACTGGTGTGTACACCAGACTTGGGCAGTCAGTAATTAGAAACAAACTTTCTTCGATTTTCTTTATTTGTAGCGTAAACTTTTTTCTAATCCCTTTGATAATCATTATTCTTAGAATTACATTTCAACAGAATAAATTCATATCCCTCCAGCGTTAATTTCTAACATAATTTATTTTGTAATACATGTTACGTGGTCTGCGAGGGTTCGGAATACAGTATTTTTCTCGATCCTCTGTCTCCTCTCGCCGATTTGCAAACCAGTCTGTTTCTGAGGTGTTATGTCCTGTTGGGCAGACAGGATGCCCGATTTGCATCCGAGGTGCCAGCACCTTGACAGAAATACCGAAACTACGATCATTTATTTTATTCATACGATGAAAATATGATATGAAAGGTCCCTTTGGACCTTTGCCGGTGGTATTTTGTCCGTAAAGTTGTGAGCAACAAGTCGGATACGATCAAGCATCCTATCAGCACTGTCGGATTGCCACTAACGGATGGCGACAAGCCGAAACCGGCCTTGCGTTGAATCAAATGAGCGAGTGGAGACAGTATATTGCAAGATGATATTCCGAACCTTTGCGGACACCAAAATATGTCAAAATTTCTATTAATCGACATTTTAACTAAATTTATTTACTTCCAACTGAATAAAACGAAACAATGTTTCTTCCCTAGATCGGACAAGTTTACTTGTCACCGAAACACTTTATGCGTCATTACGAGTAATTAATAATAAATAAAATATGTATTTTAACGAATAAACCCTTTTATTTATATTTTACTTTTAATTAAATGAACTAGTTATTGGGGATGAATTTGCCCAAATCCGGTGAAAACTCTTCACTTTGAACGTATCGGAATAACCAGAATTAATGTAACTAATAAGTGTATAACACGTGTACAACTAATAATTTATAAAACGATTTCTATACAATCTCGCAATTTCCTGTATAAGAAACGTTCTCGCAGAAGACACGAGCACCATTACAGGACCTCTGGTGTATATTTGTTCTCACTTATCGATAGATACTAAACCAATTAATCGCATTACATCGATACATTAATTGTGTTATGAAGATCCTGTTGGGCCACGGCATTTATTTCTACCGTCTGTTTTTTAGAAGCCAAAAGAGGACTTAAGAATTAAATTATGATGCACAGTTTTTGTGAGCACTTGTGTTTTGTTGTATAAAACTCATTTATTATATATTGAAAGTTATTATTCTTACTATATTTAAGCTAAGATTTGGCTTTATGCTAGACCGGTTTCGTTTTCTCGCCATCTTCGGCAGCTTTCCACGCACTTGCAGCGCTGATACTGCCCGATAATGATATAAGTTTGACAACAAGATAACTAAAACATTTATGTGATCGCAACGCGAAGGTGGAAAAATATTGCTTCCTGTAGACTGCTTAGAACTATAAGAAAAAGATCAATTGAAAAAAAAAACTCCGGACACAGCGCATACTGGATGCTTCTTCGACAGTCTACATGATGTAAAGGTCTTACTAATTTAATAACGATGGCAACAAACCATAACCGGTCTGGCATAAAAACAAATCTTGAATTAATATTGAAAATGATTTTCTACCTTCTTGCCCCATTTCTGAAGTATAAAATCCAAGCCAAAACATTATTTTCGCTGCAGTTTATATTTCGAGTTTCTAACCTTAAATATTCTTTCAGTCGTTTACTAAATGGTTTCTAACCGTATAACATTTTTATGTTATCACTAATTAATTTGATGTTCGAAAATTAATCTTGTTAATTTTTAATGCCAGCGTTCGAAGAACACGCCCGGAAACTTTTGAAATCCGAACCCCAAGAACTGTCTTTCCATTCTAATTATTCCGAAACGATATTGAAATTTCGAGTGTAATTAATGAGACGATATTTTTTTTCTTTTTGTTCCAGGACTGGAAATGGTTCTCGACAACGCCGAAGATACGGTCTCGGACGAAATAAATAAAATGAAATCACGCCTAAAAGACATGTCTGCCACGTTGGATTCACAAATGCAGCTACTCAGACTGATAGTACAGGTTTTGTGTGAAACTTTAGTTTCGGTTTATGGATGGACACGTTATGAATACTATAGACGTAATTGAGTTATAGAGATCACGTATTATATGATGTATAATACACCTCAATTTTCAAACAGCCGGGCATAGATCCTCCCGTTAGGAGAAGTTCTCTGCATTTTCTCCCAACACTCCTAGATTGATCTCAATTTTAAGTCTTTTTTCTCTTAATTTTATATAATTCAAATTGAAATTTGTTGAACAGAAAATGGAAATCAAGACTGAAGCGGATGAAGTGGACGAAGGTGTATCGCCCAAAGATTTGAAGCAGGCGGCCGGCCTCAGCAGCAAGTGGACTTCACCACGTCTGCGCAATAAACTTCGCACTGCACTTAGTTTTACAAAGCCACAGTCTGCAAAATAGTTATTGTATTAATTTATAAACGGATAGGTAAATAAATTGAACGAAAACAAATAAAATAGAAAAAAAGAATCGCAGGGATCAAGAATTAGTTTCCTCCAATTAATAAAGATGAAAGAAACAAATGTTTTATTTTATTCAGTGGAAGAGAATAGCTTATATTTTCTTGTGATCTAAATACAAACGTTAAATTGACCAACTTGCAGTTATTATTCCGGCCTGTTCTCTTTTCCCAAGTCCCGTAATTTTCTTTTTCCGTTCTGTAAGTCATCGCAAAAAGGAGTAAACGGTAATAGTGCAAACAAATAAAGAGAAAGTACTTTAAAAGAAGAAATAATTCTTGAAGAAGTTTCAATGATTAATGAAAGTAATATTCTGAACAGTTATAAATTTCATTTCAATTTTCTAGAAAAATAGTGCTGAGACCTACATATTTACTTTTCATAATGTAAAGAGACAATAACATATTTTATTTCGAGATGTACTTCCGATATCCTATTCACAATAGACAGAAATTAATATATGTAAATTTCAGTTCAACTACTAACTTGATTGCGAGCAGTTTGTAAAATAAAGTTTGCCCATTATAGTTACAATGTTTTGCGTAAAACATAATTGCGTTAATTTTATACTACAGTATTCAACAACAATTTAAACCGTTCATCTTTTGCAAGTCTCATTTCTTCTAAAGGAGGTTAATTTTATATACCGAAGTTGGCATCCCTGCTAATCCATTATTATCACTGGCAGTCTGATATGGCTTCAAGTTGTAACTTTAGTATCGACTGGAAACTGTGATAGTTCAGGTCCTAACGTTTTTTTCGGCGTTTGAAGTTGTTCAGCTCTCTTCTGATCTATTACTGCTCCAATCGGTATCTTCCAGATCCATCTTCTATATCCTCTCTTCTAATTTTATTTGGACTCAAAGATGATGAATACAGGGTATACACTTATTTCTTTAACGATTCAGTCATAGTTAACAGTTTTTACGAATAAAAAACATTTATACTTAACACGGTATATGAATTATACTCCATTCAGTGTATAATACTCTTGCCCAAAAAGCATGTATACTTACTTATACGTATCTTAAATTAGTTTCCATTTTCAATTTTATTTTATTCATTATTTAGTTGTTCTAACAATCAAGGCTACCATAAAAATACCCTCAACTGCGTGATTTTGACTTTTTTATTTTAAATGTTTTGTTATAGCTTAATATTCAGAATTCATACATTTAACAGACCTTCCAAGATTGATTTCAATATTAATTATCATATTATACTCCTTATCAACCAGTATCAGCCATTGGACAAATATAATTGATGGGTTTCAGCCATTAAATCGTGTTTACACATATTGCTTGTGACAATGCAGATTTATTAACAACAAATCTCGATACTTGTAAGTTATTGTAAAAGTTGATAGCTGTCTCTATTGAGTCGGTGGAAAAGCAAAAAGATATGAACCAAAAATGAGGACTTAGTTTATGGTATTTGTTTGGGGTCAAAATAAATCTGTTACTATATGTATATGTTTATTTTATAAAATACAAAACTGTTTATTAACTCATTTCACAAGAATATCCTCATAACAATTGGTCAGATATTGATTTATTCTTTTCATCTTCCTGAATACATAATTTACAAATTCAGTTCTGTTCAAATTCAAATTTTTGAGTATATTTTCAGTAAACTTGCCGGTCGCACTATATTCATCACCGGAGCCAGCAGAGGTATTGGTAAAGCTATAGCGTTGAAAGCCGCAAAAGATGGAGCCAACATAGTCATCGCAGCAAAAACTGCAGAACCACATCCAAAACTACCTGGTACTATTTACACCGCTGCCAAAGAAGGTAATCAACAAAGACAATAAAGCATCTTCTTAAGTTTTGATTGACACTGAATACTCATTTTTGCTTAAGATTCTTCAGCCCTTGTTTAATACTTCAGACAAAGTATACCAGCATCTGTTTGAAGTTCACTGACTTCATTACAAATGATAAATTATTTCACACGTTATTGAGCTTTCTCGTGAAACTATCATTTCATTTAACAGTATCACACTTTTTTTATGCTCTAATATTTTCTGTTAGCACAGATCTGGAGGCTAGTCTATACTTCATATAACCCAATTTTCAAGTCATAAATGTTTTATTCTTATATTACATTAAAATTTTATTTCAGTTGAAGCAATGGGTGGCAAATGTTTACCCTGTGTTGTTGACGTGAGGGATGAAGAGCAGGTAAAGGCTGCTGTGGAAAGTGCAGTGCAAAAGTTTGGTGGTAAGTACAATAATCTTCATTCTCTCATGTAGTGTATCATTGGTATATTACACATCCTGATAATTAAATCCAGAGTGAACGAAAAATTAGTTGTATATCTTCGTGCTATCTTTTGCCTACAATAAATTATTTGGTCCGTGTTCTGGTTTCTCATCATAGTTGTTAGCATCCCATCAATAATATAGTGAACTACATTCATTGCAATTGCATTACTGGGAAATAATATTCATATTATAAACTGACTTCTAATTAGTCCCAGTTTATAATGTGGACTATAATACCTATTATTCAAATAAATTAAACTTTGTAACTGATGTAACAAGAGTTAGTCACCGAAAAAATAATGTTATTTAAATTTCAATGAAAGCATTAATGTACATTTTAGTACATTTACAGTTTAGCCATTAACAAAAGGTTTTTATATAATTAAGGTATCGACATTGTTGTGAACAATGCTAGTGCCATCTCTTTGACGGGTACACTGGCAACAGACATGAAGAGGTACGACCTTATGAACAACATAAACGCCAGGGGAACTTTCCTTGTGTAAGTCATTAAAGATTGATTGATTTTATTGATTTTTTGTTTTTATCTTTTATGATAATCTGTTTTAAACAGAAATTGTTGAATAAACAGGAAAAATAATCCAGTTTCTCTCATTAAATGGAAAATCTATCTCTTTAAATGCTGTCTTTCTTACTTGAAATCAACAGTTTTGAATCACTATAATAATAATAAACTTTTAAATGAACCAATGCAGCACATTGATCAAAATCACTTTGTTACTTAGGAAGATTAAAGAAAGAACATTGCTTTTAAAACCTCATTTAATTTCTGTATGCATTAATATTTATGGTATTTGCAATTATTACTGAAATGTCTGTTTTTAGTTTAGTTGGCACGTAGCAGATTAGACTTTGTGTAAAAAATTTTTGTAGCTCACGTAATAGTTCTCTATTTAAAAAAAATTAATTTTAAAATATATTACTGCCCAGTGTATAATATAGTTTAATAGCTTTATTATAATTAAACTATAATTAACCATTTTTTAAGCCATTTTTTAGAATCAATTGTGTACAGACTCTGTTGAATACATTTGTCTGGCAGAAAAAAAATTATCAATTAACAACTAGTTCTAAAGTAGTATTATAGAACCTTATTTTGGTTTAAGATGTTATATATCATATATTTCAAAGCACTTTTTTTTCAAAGATTCATGTTTGAATGTTTGATTTACAAATTAACTTTAGTAGAGAAAGTTCATCAAACATACAATGTTTTGTATAAGAAATAGTAATTTTGTTAATATTCCTGTCAATTTTATCTGTTAAATAAAAATCCTTATAGATGTATCAGATTTCACAAAAAATGGAAAAAATAATAATTAAATGTATCATTACACAATAAATCATTATGATTATTAAAATTTGTTCATAATGTTGTTCATTAAACTTATTTCAGGTCCAAGGTCTGTTTGCCGTACCTGTTGAAAAGTTCAAATCCTCACATTTTGAACATTAGCCCTCCGTTGAACATGCAAGCCCACTGGTTCAACGACAATGTCGCGTACGCAATAGCCAAATATGGAATGTCGATGTGCGTTTTGGGGATGGCCGAGGAGTTTAAGAATGATGGCGTAGCTGTCAACGCATTGTGGCCGAGGACTGGTAAATTTCAAATTTAGTTTTATGGCCTATCGTTAAAACAGTAAAAGAGTTATTCAAATTAAATAGAAAACACAGTACACATACATGGTATCAAAGTACACAATTATCTTTATAGTATTGATACTTTGCTGCATTTATTCCCTGTATTATAATACACTTAAATTATGTAAGAACTCGTGTCATGTGTGTAGATTTTAAGGATGCTTTAGCATTCATTTATGCATTACGTTAATAATTTTGTACAGTGCTAAGTAGTTCATAAATTGAATGATCACTCTTATCAATTGTTATATCACAAAACAAAAGCAATTAGGAATTTTCATTTGATTACACGCATATTATTTATTCACATATTAGTTTGCTAGTTCTTTGTATTCTTACATGCTTTATTCATTATATTTTTCATAAATAATTAATTTAATGAAACAAATTTTGAAATTAGCGTTTATATATATGAGGGAAAATTAAGCCCCAAAAACTGTACATAGTCAAAATAAAGAGATTGTACTATACTTGTTGTATATTTTAAAATATTAAATATTTTATTATTTGCCTAAATTACATGCAAAGGAAATTCACATCAAATTCTGAAGGTGGATTATATCTAGTGTATTTATTCAGCTGTAACTTAAGAAATTGTGTCTACACTGATTATAAATTAATATTGCAAGTTTGTTATTTCTACTTTAGAAAAATACTTCACAGTGGAATTTATTAATTTTCTTCAACAGGTGTCTATACGGCAGCTGTAGAAATGCTTGGTGGTAAAGAAATGGGCAATCATTCACGTAAGCCTGAAATAATGGCTGATGCAGCTTATGCCATTCTCTGCCGCAACTCTAAATCAATCACTGGACAATATCTGATTGATGAAGACGTCCTAAGACAAGAAGGAGTCACCGAGGAACAACTGGATCAATATGCAGTCAATCCAGGTACGGAATTGTCCACATACCATGTACTAGATCATGACAGTATCATGTCATAGAAGTAAACATTTCATTTCGTTAACACTGATATAGAATTGTTCAATTAAGAATGTATTTGCAGTTAAATTAATAAGTATATGAATTATTAAAATAAGGAGTAAAACCTGTTGTGGAACAATACATTGTTTTGAACATGAAAATTTAATAGAAAAATGAAACAAAATGAATACCCCATAGTAAAATGACCTAAACTAGAACTGGGTATACAGAAAATGATTACATGAAAAATAAATTGATATCACTCATACACCTAACAAAATATTGACAAGATGCTTCACCAACTACTTGTGTAAGTACCTCATTGCATTGCCATGTTTTGTGCTTCTGACTCTACATTATTATTTGATTAGCTGCAGATGGAGTTTTGACTTATCTGAAGTAGTATCTTGACAGTAAAACTGTATGTAACAGTAAGAAAACAGTTTAGCATAGGTAGAAACATAACAGCAAGAGGAGACAAAATTATAAGAATGATAAAACCATTTCTGATTTGTCTATTTATTTTTTCTACTCGTCTTTATTTCGGTTTACTTTTCAGCCTTCAAGGACAGTTTAATGCCTGACATTTTTTTGGATATTGACAAGAAGCAGGCTTTCAATGAACACCTGAAAAAAGGGGCAAAAATAGTATCATCGAAGACACAGTCCAAAGAAGCCACAGGGAAAATTGAAGCAGTTTTCAGTACCATCACTCAGAATTTAAGTGGAGACCTTGTCAAATCCACACAGGCCGTCTTCCAATTCAATGTTAATGGTAATTAAAATTGTCACCTTTGACCTATAACAAATTGCATCAACTATTGGTTAACACTTATTGTATATGTTTGAAATATGTGTTATTATTTCTTAAAGGTATTTTTCAATGATAAGTCCATTATTGTTAGTGTTATATTCACATAAAGAAGCTTTCAATGAACTGAAAAAACTATTATTTTTATTTACCCAGTGTTATTTTTTTATCAGAGCATCACTGAATTTATGCATTCTTATCTGAGGAATTGAAAGCAGTGCCATTGTTAAAATATAGTATTACAACAGCTTTCTACTTTAGTTTTAGAAGAATATATATTCTTATAAAATTATTACCAACTACTTTGGAAGGTAAATATTCCCTCCCATTTTGCTTTTAGATCCAGAAATAAATTTTGGCCATTTTAATTATGATTACGTATCTATATCTAAATATTAATAATTACATAGTGCTTTGTTTTTTTTAGAGATAAAACAATAAAATACAAGTAAATAATTAATTTAAACGATAAGAAATGTCAGTATTCTGAAATGAGAAAATCATTTTAAATATGATGCCTGAAAATACTCACAATATAACCATGGGTCTGGGTATTTCAAATGTAATCCAAAATTGATATTGTGTTTGATTACTGAATTTTATTATTTGGTGAACTTTTAATAATTACTATTTAGTGTTGGGATAATGTTTTTGTTCTAATAGGTGATCAAGCAGGTACATGGTTCCTTGATTTGAAAAATGGGACGGGTTCTGCTGGCAAAGGTAAACCACCTGGTGTTCCAGATGCTACGCTCTCTATGGATGCAGATAACTTCTTCAAAATGTTTACAGGTTATTTATTACCTATTTATAAAGAAAAAATGATTACTACATCATGCAGTATAATTCTGTTTGGTGGTTCTTTTCTGAAGGTTACTGATTTCTGATAAAATGCCGGTATAAGTGTGCCTAATTTCATTGGCATGATGTCTGTATATTATGTCAGTTTGTAGATGGTCCAAATTTTCATTCATTTGCAAATTTTAACTAATGCTTATATACATTACAGTTTATTGTAATTTTTTATGTATTACTTAATTGTTCCTGTTTAAGCACAGGTTCATAAATAATTTATAATTCATAAAATTAATTAATTGACTTCAGATTTTGTTTAAACATTTATTCACTTCAGGTATAAACTTTGTCATTTCACTAAAAAATTATAGAAGAACTTTTGAAAATATTTTAGATTTTTATATTAATAGTCAGTTATTATTAATCAACACATCAAAACAAATTTGTTCTAATTTTTTTTTGTTTTACAGGAAAATTGAAACCTACCGCAGCCTTTATGAGTGGAAAATTGAAGATTTCAGGAAGCCTGCAGAAAGCCATGAAATTGGAAAAATTAATGAACATGTTAAAATCCAAATTATAAAAAATTCAGGTATTTTTGTTACAGGTTTCTACTACATTTTTTTACAGTTTGGTTTATTACATTTTACTTTAATATTCATCTAAATCAAGTTCTATATTCCTTTTTGTGATCTTATTCCAGTGGTTTATTTATTTATATTACCCAGGGTGTGTTTTATTATTGCAATGTGATAATAGGTTGGCAAGTACATATTAATACAATAATTTTTTTTGTCAGTTTTCACCTAATATACAATTATGGACATTTTTTAAATTGTACAATGAATGCAATTTTATTCATTACACTTTTGTAACAGTTAAAGAAAATACATTTATACAGAAAGTCTAACTAATAAGACGATTATTAGTTAACCATTAAGTAATTAACCATTAAGTTTTATTAGTTTTAGTTTCATACATTTTGTTGTAGTTTTTATCAGTTATAATATTCAAAAAGAAATATCCATTTTTTTACAGCTTTAAAAATAAATGATACTTTCCTTGTCATGCACAGTGTTTTAGTAATTTCATTCTTTGTATGGTTGATTACTACATCATCATTAAATATTCCATAATTTGAAGTACTGTTAAATATTTTACACATAGTGTTGCTAGAAGTTCAACAAGGTTAACAATCCAGCAACTAACCCAATGATTATAAGAGATATAAATCACCTTTGAAAGGAATACTTTTGTTACTCATACAATCTGTAGTGTGGGTCCAAAAATATTTTAAAGAATTGGTATTTATAATCATAAACACTTAAAACAAATAATGAATATTTTAAGATTAGCATAATTAAAATAGCAAGTAAAATTTAAACATTGCTAAATTGATAAATATTTGTTTGTTAAATATTTAAACATTCTTAAAAATGCAAGAATTGAGAAGCCAGAGTGTAATGTGAAAAGTGCACATCCTAAAGGAAGAGCGTATCTTTTTTTAGTGTTGAAGATGTTACTTTACAACACTAGACAAAATCTTTTGTTAAAAAATCATTAAGGATTATGGTGCATACCATCAACATATATTTAGATTTAGTATGTTAAAATTATCAGGCAACTTTCAATCTGAAATCCTAAATAGTTACTAATTGTTATCATTGGTTTTAATGCATGGTTTATTTGTTGATTAATTATTAAGTAGTGTATATAAACTTTTAAAATGACATATTTCTGTTACGAATTAACATTATTTCATTATTTTTTCAGTAGTAATTTATTAAGAAAGAGCATTCTAACCAGACAAAATAGACATTTAGACTGACATAACAATCACTGTATTGAATTTAAAATTCAGTAAAGTTTAGGTGGCACCCAAAAGAAAATTATAATTGGCTCTCTGCCATCTTGACTCATAAAGTCCTTTTAGAAATAACTTTCAATTGACGCATTTAAAAACGTCATTTTTTAGAGCATCATTTTTAATAGAAGGGGTCAAATGGTTCTATTCTGGATTGAATTATTATACGACATTATCGCCATATTTAAATCATATTAATGAAGTACGTTCATTCTTCGACTGGACCGTGAAAAAAATTTGTGAAATAATTAATTAAATATCTCGATCTTGTCTTAAATTCAAACCAGAGGATATAATAATTACAGTTGAATATAGTTGACGGGAGGGAATTTTTTGGGTGGATGTTGGCACCAATGACATCACACGTATATCACTGGTTAGCTGTACGTTGATATGACATTCACGAGTCGTGGTTCATTCTTCTCGGTCACACTTTTCTAACGTTAAATTTTTTACCAAAATTAAGTAGATTGTGACTTGACAAGTTGTAAATTTGTTTGCTTTCCTTTTTTTTTTTATTTTTGTGCATTTTAAAACTCTTCCAAACATGATGAACACAGGGTATGTACTAATTTTTCTTTAACCTTCCAGTTATAAGTAGGTAAGTAGGATATGTTAAAAATTATTATACTACATAAATTATATTATTATAATAATTAAAAATATATAATTAGAGGAATGGTTGATGAAAATATTCATTTTATTTAATGTATTTACAAAATTGAAGATTCCCCGAATTCCAAATTCTATATCCATAGTCTAAATATATTTATTTTATCTTTCATAATAATCAGTACAAATTAGTTTGTTCACATTTTCTTATAAATTAAGTAATTTCTTGGATTAAAATTCTTCAAATGATACAATGATAAATGTTTTCATTCATGACTATTTTGTTTAGTTAATATATGTTAGAGAATACACAGCATCCATATTAATGTTAATAATTGTTGCCTATCAAGAATTAATTAAGGCACCTGTTAATTAGTGAAAAAATATATTCTCTTGACCGCTTTCATTTTGGCAATTCATTGTAAAAACAAGGGGCATTGACTTATTTATTTTCTTAATCTCTCGAGATAAAATTAAACTGGACAGTCTTCAATCATTTACAGTCCAAATTACATATCAGTGTTACAAACTTGAAAATTGGTTTGGCATTTTCAAATTTGTTCCACATTAACTTTTCTGACTTAAGCAAAACTTTTTTAATGTTTTATGCCACAACAATGAAATTATGTGCTACTTTTTTCTTTCATTATTTAACTTTGGATGTAAATTTCAATGGTCAATCTTCTAATTTGTACTTATATCTTGTAATGTTCTAGTTTATAAGTCATGACAGTTTTAAACAGTGTTTTTATAATATCCCAATACTGTCAACCAGCACTTAAGTTTGAAATGAATCTATTAATTATTTCTCATATTGTGGTTGGTATGATTTAAAAATAAAATTGAAAAATCTAGTTAATTGTGTAACAGTTCACAGATAAGAAATTTGCCCCAGTTATTTTATGTAGTGTACTGTCGTTAAAAAAATATACTGAAATTATTATTTAAAAATAATTCAATTTGTTGACATATACTTGTCACTAAGAAAATTAATTTGATTCAGTAATTAAAATGAATAAAAAGATTTGTAGATTATAAAACATGCTTTCTAATTTTTATCTTATTTAATGATTTGCTTCAGTTATGTACTAAGAATTCAGAAAAACCTTTATAAACATTTCTAGTAATGTTTTTAAAATTTTTTTCTAGTAATTTTTTTATAAATAAAGATATTGAAGTAAATATATAAATGTATTTCACATTTTGATTAGTTATATTTAAGCATAATGAATCTGGCAGAAGTATATGAATGAAGTAAAGTGCTAAATTTTTTATAACATTGTAAGAGATTATGTTTTATACTAAAGAGTAAATGTGGTCGGCAAGAGAACATTTTTATAATTAATGTTAGAAACAAGATTATGAGTTGATAATCGCGTATTCCATTAAAACTCTAATTGTTTATTGTATTTGCAGTAAACTTGCTGGTCGCACCATATTCATCACTGGTGCCAGCAGAGGCATTGGAAAAGCGATTGCTCTGAAAGCCGCCAGAGATGGCGCCAACATTGTTGTCGCGGCAAAAACTGCAGAACCCCATCCAAAACTGCCCGGTACTATTTACACTGCTGCCAAAGAAGGTAATCGACAAAAGATGCTTGATGGGAATTAATATAATAAAATGAATTTTGAAAGTGACCAGTAAAATTTACTACAAAAGGAGATAAAAGCATATTTATGTGATTGTTTTGAAAGAATATCAGTGTAAGACATACCAAATAAATGAAGGTCACCTTCATTTTTCATACAATATGCTATGTCCTTGGTATCTAATGTTATCTCCTCAGTTCTTCTCAATAGCCACTACAAAAGTGGTTCACTCTGCTTATTAATATGTACTCTAGCCTTATACGTACTCCTGCTTCTTTTTATGATAGATTTTTATTTACTGGATAAAAAATTGATTTAATATAATGAATTATTATATTATTTATATATTTAATATAATGGATATATCATTTTCAGTTGAAGACCTAGGAGGAAAATGTTTGCCCTGCATAGTAGATGTGAGAGATGAACAACAAATTCAGTCAGCTGTAGATAATGCAGTCAAACAGTTTGGCGGTAATTACATTTTACTTCTCAGTAATATACTAAATTGAATATACATTAAAGTCATGTACTGCACTGCTAAACAAAATGAGAACTGTATGGGTTAGGAAAAAAATACAATTAAAACAACTAAACATTATGAAACACTCTTATTGTAGACATGAGCACATTCTGTCTTGAGATCAACCCAATGCTGTCTTGAGATTAACAATGCTGGGTAATGTAATGTAAGCATTACAAAACCCCTAAGCCGAGCACTGAAGATAAATAAATTAAAAATAACAACAAATTATTGAGTCAAAGTACTTAATATAATAGACTTTATCAAATGAAACTGTTTGAATCCATATAAAATCAACAGTACGTTTAAAATCTTATCTACCTTTCCAAAAAATGATCCAAAAATTTACATTAAGGTATTATTTTGGTTCAAAATAATTTTCCATTTTATTCTAAATTCAAGTTCTTAAAAAAAATAACTGAATTCATATAACTTTTTTTAAAGCCTGGAATAATTTAAGACATGAGTTAACAACTGATGAGTTTTTATATTTTTTACATTGACCAAATGTTATAATCTGATGAAGGTATCGATATCCTTGTGAACAATGCAAGCGCCATCTCATTGACGGGTACACTGGCAACAGATATGAAGAGGTACGACCTCATGCACAACATCAACACCAGGGGAACATTCCTCGTGTAAGCCATTTTTTATTGATCTCTGTTTATTTTTCACTGACTTTTGCTAGCTTTCTGTTTTGTTTTTTTATGAGAAAATTACTTTAAATTACATTAAATTATCAGTTTATAATTGCTATAATAATAATGAACTTTTAAATTATCTAGTGTCTGAAATTTTGCATACAAAGATGTCATTAACATGTCATAAAAATATCATTTATATAATCTCATTTTATTTAAGCATCCATTAATATTTATTACATTTGTGATTACTGCTGAAATGTCTGGTTTTCATTTAGTCGGGTAATATTTGTATTGCAAATTATTGCACAATTAGCAACTATAGAAACTATCCAAACCATTCTATATGAGGGTGAATCCATTTGTCAGATTAAACAGAATAACTAACTGTGTCAATTTTATTTTTATTTTACAGTCATAAACTCTTCCTAGAGACTTATGGCTTTGTATTGTACACTTTACTATTTTGTACAGTTCACAATTTTGATGGAAATGTCAGTAAAAATAGCTATATATATAATACCTATAACTAAACAACATTTTATTAACATATGAGTCATTATTTATTTACAATTTGTACTGAAATATGTTTTCAATTTAGTTAGCAACACATATTAGACCTTAATGCACTCATTATTTTAAAAATGTGTATTTGTATATTATATACAAATATAATGTTTCTATATTATATAACTATTTGTACAATTAAATTATCTCTCCAGTAGATAAGTTAAGGTATAATTTATTTATGTTTTTGAAATGGAAAGTATAATACAAGGAATATAAAGGCACAATATAAGTCATTTGGGGAAATATTATAATGCGATCACTTGTGTTAAAATTTTCACCTGCCTTTATGATAGCATAGGAGACTGATCTAAATTATCAGTGATTTGTTTGTCTTAAAATTAATTTCCACGAATACTAACTTTATTTCAGGTCAAAAGTGTGTTTGCCCCACCTGTTGAAAGGTACAAATCCGCACATCTTGAACATCAGCCCGCCGCTGAACATGGTCCCACACTGGTTCAAAGACCACGTCGCCTACACAATGGCCAAGTACGGCATGTCGATGTGCGTGCTGGGAATGGCCGAAGAGTTCAAAAATCAGGGGATAGCCATCAATGCTCTTTGGCCAAAAACCGGTCAGTCAGCAACTAATTAAATTCTTTTATTAAAATATTTTATTTTCAGGAAACGTTCATAGTATTCTTTTGTATTTCCTTTTGTTTGTAAGTTAGTCATAAGTAGGGATAGTGGTCGGGGAAATAAGTGCTCCCTTCAACCAGGAAAAGAGCACATAGACCTAGGCCCACTTGTACTATATAAATATAGAGAAAATATTATAAAGCAGTTATATGGCTAATGCGAATGTACCTATTTCAAAAATTACGATAATTAAGTTTCATTTGTAAATATATTATTAGCCATATTTGTTTGGTTTCCAACAACTTTTGATTTCCTGTGTAGCTATCCACACAGCGGCTATTGAAATGTTGGCGGGCAAGGAGTCCGGCAATCATTCGAGGAAGCCAGAAATAATGGCAGATGCCGCCTATGCTGTCTTCTGTCGCGATTCTAAAACAATCAACGGCCAGTATTTAATCGACGAAGATATTTTGAAACAAGAAGGGATCACTCAGGAACAGCTGGATCAGTATGCGGTTAATCCAGGTTTGTATCTCTTCTCTTGTCGCGTATTATTCTTTAAAACTTTATAATTAGGTTTGAGGCCATTGAGAGTTTGATTCATGCTGGGTGTAAAAAAAAATATCTATAATATGAGTTAGGTTAAGAGATCTATGCCAAAGATTAGATCAAGCAGGTAATACCCTTAGAATATTCTTACATATTGTCATAAGAAATTTGTAGAATTAAAAATTGGCGGTTAAAAATGTACATAATGCATTACAATACGTTATAATTGCACATTACAATAAATACCTGGACAAAATTTTGAAACTTCAGTAGTTACAGATAAAGCCTCGTAAATTAAAATAAACTTGACCAAAGGAGAGGAGGAGAGGGTGGTGGGAAAACAAATCTAAAGAAATTATAGCTTGTTTATTTTGTCCCATTCAGCCAACAAAGACAACCTGATGCCGGACTTCTTTTTGGATATTGCTCCTCAAGATATGCAAGGGCCTAAAATTTTTTCATCAGAGGCTGATTCCAAAGAGTCTTCAGATGCCGGTAACAAAATTGAAGGCGTTTTCGATTCTATCACACGTAACCTGAATGCTGACCTCGTCAAATCGACCCAGGCTATTTTCCAGTTTAATGTTAAAGGTAATAATTTTTTGTTATCTCTAAGACAGTTTGAACATTTAAAAAATTAATTATAAATTTCAACTAATCTTATATTCTCCTGTGTATTATAGCTATCGGAACAACTGTAATATGATTGAGGGAGCTTTGTGACCAGTTATTAGATCAATCCATGTGACTTACTAAGGTTATTTATAAGGGCAAAAATGATCATCAGTTTTAGGATATATTTTAAATGATTGGTTAAACTATGTTTGTTTGTTTGAAATGGAGAAATATTAAAATTAAAGAAAGTTTTTTGAAAATCAGAATTAACATAATAATTCATAAAACAATAAATTATTTGGAGAATAACAATTTTTCATCTTCATTAGATAATAATTCTAGAAGATAAGTCTTTATCTTATTTTATGAATTTTTGTTTTGTCTTATGCCATTTTGTAAAATTGTTTTTTGTCTTTATTAGGTGATCAAGCTGGCACTTGGTTCCTTGACCTGAAGAATGGAGCTGGTGCAGCTGGTAAAGGAAAGCCCAGTGACACTCCTGACGCCACACTCACTATGGACGCAAATAACTTCTTCAAAATGTTTACAGGTAATTAAAGAAAGTTTATGTGCTTAAATTTCAGTATGATTATTAGGAATGGATATCTTTTAATGAAATTTTCATCGCAGTATGTTTAATGCCCTGCATGGTAGTGTGACATATGAAAGCTTATGAATAGTGTGGGTTTTAAGGAATTTATTAATCTACTGATAATTGTTTTTGCTTGTTTTATTCATTTTTCTTATTGTTTTTACAGGAAAACTGAAACCTACAACAGCTTTCATGAGTGGAAAATTGAAGATCACTGGAAATTTACAGAAGGCTATGAAATTGGAAAAATTAATGAATGCTTTAAAATCCAAATTGTAAATGGAATTCTTTGTTTTGTTTTTTCCATTTCATGCCTTATTTTCCAGTCTGGGTTACCAGTTTTTACCAGTCAAGTAAAGGAAAAATGAATCCACTCATTCATGAAAATAGACTGTGCATTCCTTTTTCATGATACAAATGCTCAGTAATATAATAATTAATTAATGTGTAGATATTATTGAAGCAGTAAGTGATTAAATTGGATCAATATTTATCCTTATTGCTTGGGAACAAAATGAATATTTTTATATGCGAAAGCTCAATATATATATATATATATATATATATATATATATATATATATATATATAAACTAATAGCAATGTAAATTGCATTAAATAATTAATATTCGGTCAATTGTTATTTATTATAACATTGAATATGATGTAGTTATTTATTATACATGACAGTTAAAATATACATACAGTTAGTTGTTTTTATACATAATATTAACTCTTACTTCCCTCTTCAATATGGTTTGATGCAAACATTTAATTATTAATTGTTACACATTGAAAAATATAAATATTTATGAATTACATGCGCTTAAATCAGGCTATGCATTATGTTTGCAGTTATGTAAGAACCGCTAGGACCTGAAGAAGAGGAAGAAGCATTATGACAAATTGGAGATAAAGTAAACACTCTGAAAATTCGAAAAAAAAATTTATTTCATTTGAAATCAAGACTATAACTCACAAAGCATAAAAATTTGGACATCAAAATGTTACTGTATGCTCAGGTATTTTCGAATCAACATAAGCTGCTAATACCAATCCAATTTCATTATTTAACTAAAATTGATATTATGCAATTAGTTAATGGGAGAGCAATAATTTTTTGTTCAGAATAAGTTGTATTGAGTCAACATTAAAATTCATAGGAGAAAGATTGATTTGATTACTGATCAGATATTTTTTCTAAATGGTAATACTTTGGAGCCAGTTGCTTAAAGATTAACTTGTTATTGAATAATAGTTTCCTACATTCATCCAGAAGTTTAATGCTCGAGAGATTCTAAAAATATTTTAAGGTGGGTATCAACATCTAGTAATTAACATATTACTTATGAATAAAGAGATTAGATGAATTCCAAGGATTCAGGAAATGTTTCTTTCTGAATAGATTGCATTGTTCTGTACATATTATGAGCGATTAAAGAATATTCTAAATAGGAAATAAGTTTGATGCACAAGAAGCTAGTTTACATAGGAAGGTTAGCCCATCATAATCCAGTTCACAATTGAAATTTGGGCACAATATACGCATATATAGTTGAATTATTTCCTTCAGAGGATTGTAAATTACAAATTTTAATGGAGAATATTTCAGCCATAACATTATATTTCGATTTTTAATACAAAAGTTAATTGAATTTATTTTCGCCTGCCTTTGGTAGGAGTATGCTTCTGATCAACATCTCTTTATAAATGCAGTGTTAGCTGTTTTAATAGGAGTCACTTGGCCATTAAATTGGACTAGAAACAAAACTTTTGCATAAGATCCTATTTTATGTTTTATAAAGAAGTTATACCTCAATTGAAAATTAGGCATGGTATATTGTAGGACTTTTGATTGTAAATTTAGAATTTCCCCGGAGAATATTTTAGCTCGAACTACATCGTCATAATTTTATTTTCAGAAAAAAAAAGTCGGCCGATTACGACCAACCCGTTATTTGTCTAAAATATTCTATTGTTGTAGGTCAATTTTAAAAGATTACGGTATTAAAAATTTGACTGGGAAATGAAAGTTCGAAAGAGTATACGGGAAAACGTTCGGACGAAAGCCTGTATTGGGCTTTATAAAGAAGGTTCGCCGGGGCAAAATACGATGTGGATATATTACTCGCGATAAGGCGGTTTTATTTCCTTTGTCGGGTAGTAAATTTAAAATTGCCAGGGGAGGATATTCGAGGCCGATATAGCAAGTTGGGTCGGTTTTTATTTGAAAAGAAAAAGAGAAAAAAGGGTAAGTTGGCAGATGATTGAGTTTACGATCAGCTGTCCGGGTCGGGGTCTGTTGTCAGGTTGGGTGTTAGTAGTCGTGTAGGGACCATGTTTGATGTTGGGGTGCGATCTGTGGGGGCCTGTTTCCTTAGAAATAAGTGAGAGGCTGGAAGCGCTCAAAATCGGGCCCAGCGTAGAAATGTAGCCGTTCGAAAGACGGGAATTAAAACTGTGCCGATTTTGCGTGTCGCCTCCGCCCCGTCCCGCGGCGACCGGCCCAGTCAGTTGTGTACACGCGAAAGAACCGAGCAGCGCTTTTTTTTCTTTCCATCCAGCCAGAGATTTAATATTGTTTAGTAATAAAGTTTTTTACTTTTTGAGTTGGGTTGTCGTCAAGTGTAAGTATAAAGTACACGTCTGGTTATACAGAATTAAGCGTTGTTTTTTTCTTCTTTTAAAAAATATGGTGGGCATCGGAAATGACGGTGTAATGTCCTTTGTTGAATTTACGTTTCTTTTTCGGCCCTTTGTTTCCTCCCGGGCCAGCCCCGACGTGAATAAGCCGCAGTGACGATTATTTCGACGGGTTTACCATCCGGTGTTTTGCGTTAAAGCCGAAACGGTTTTAAAATAACGGAAAGTTTTAGTGAAGCTGTGAGAAGTCGGGTTGACCTTAATGTCTGCCTCCTGCAAGAGAGTTATGGTAATTTAATGCGTAGATGGTGAGCGTTATATTGACTCCAGCGCTCTTTACTTCCAGTATGTATTCTTTGGTTGGTTTACAATTTTTTTTTAATCGCCGTTTTCTCCGATTACAATTTCTGGTGCTATTTATGATGTTGCCCTATTTTGTCTCCAGGTTTTTTATTATTTCTGTTTGAAGGGGAATCAGATCTTTCATTGGGTTGGGGTCTTCCTTTTAGTTTTATGTCAATAACTAATAATTTCTACTGTTCTTGAAACCATTGTTGACACACTGCATTCTAGTTGAGTACATTACAACTCACGCCCATCAGATTATAATTTATTAACAAAGGGTTGTAGTTGTAGTACTAAATTCCTAACCTATTGTTTCATGCCTTAGTTTCACTGTTCAAATAACTAATTGTTTCACAATAAAATGTGTTTAGTTTGACTTTCCTCTATTTATTTATTTATTGGTATTGTTTTAAGATATTGAGAATAACTTTGTTTCACATTTTCACATACTGAATAAATTGTATTCATCCATCCTGCAGTAATTTATTAACTAAGGCCTTATATGTAGATGTATTGAAATCCTAACCTATACAGGTTACTCATTGTGTATGAACTACCCTCAAATGAAATTATAACTTTAACCTTATTTTCATTTCCTATATTCTCATCTAAGAACATACATTCTCATTGTGTAAATAGTTTTCAGATGTTTTCAATAACTTTAAGCCAACAGATTATTATGTCCAATCCCATTGTGGAGTGTAATTTCTTTAATAAAGGTCACCCAGATGTGTTTTGAAATCCGAGCCTATAAACGAATTATCATAGTTTCCTATTGCCAGTATTTAGTTTTCTATATGTAATATTTATTTATACCTATAGAAAATGCTAATGACGTTGCTCTAGTTATTATGGGACTTCAATTGTTTGGGATCATTTCTATCCTAATCTCTTCTATAGTCATTCAGGATATTCAGTTCAGAACAATGACTATCAGTAGACTGACAATACACATAAGATATTAAAATACACCACATAGTCTCAACAGTTATAATGGGTCTATGCATATTAGTGACTGTTCATATATTGTTTATTATATTATTATATGCAGTTTTTAAAATATGAAAGCAACCCCTGTGCACGTATGTAACCAAAATATTTAAGACCATAATGTAAAAACAAAATCCATGTTTTGAATTTATAACAAAGGAATCATTATGAACGAATGTTTGTAGTTCTGATGTAAACAGGATATTTGTTCAACTTGAAACCAGTAGACATATTTGTGAGAGGTTCTGACTCATATTTCAATTTGGGTGATGGCCTGCATCATGCGGACATTTATATTTATAATTTATGTTGGAATTTGAGATTTTTGTTTTTAAGTTCCAACAAATTCCACTTTAAACAGATTGCTAACTTGAAATCCGTTCAATGTCTTTATCAAAAATGGCAATAAGCCATTTTTTTGTCCCCAGTAGTGGGCTATTCCCCCCTTCCCTTTATTCAATATTTGACTGTCTCCCCTACATAACCTTTTATCAGACTTAAATATTACTACAATAGTCAATGCCATGTGTATCATGTTTACAATGCCATTTTTAATTTTTATAATTCCATTGTTGAACATATTCCAAATTGAGATAATCAGCAGTTTTCTTGATGCTTTGACATGTTTGAAAAAATTTTGAGCTTTTGGAAACAAACGATATAAATATGGATTCACGAGCATTTGTAAGTACAATTAAGTCCCAGACAAACGGCAAATGTATACCCAATAGGTATTTTCAAAATGTTATACGTTCATCGAGATGATTCAAGATATGTTGATTGATGCTTGGTATGCTCCGTTTAAACGGATGTTGCATCACCAAATCATAACCTGTATAGTTTTATTTTTGTCAACAGTGTTGTTTCTCGTGTGTTTCATCTTTGCACACGCTCAGGATTCATTTCTAATGAACTTTATGAATTTGTTAGTAACTTCCTATTGAATTTATTTGTTTCTGTGTGTAGTTTTTAGTACCTTATATGACCTGCTTTTGATATCCATTTCTAAACACTGCAAACAATGGCTATTTTGTTCTTTTTGTTGTTTGTTTTGGTTTTTGTATTTTACTGTATTAGGACGATTAAAATTTGATTGGTTCCAACATTGTCCTGTGTCATTATCAAGTAAACTTAATGTGTTTACAACTTCTAATCCTTGTTCTGGTTTTTCGATATGTTCAGTTATTTTTTCAGTATTATTACACTTTATTTTGACTTATTATAAGCAAAATTGTCGAGCTACACTCAGTTATGTAAAGTGATGTTATAGAACATTGATATCCCACCAATTGTGCCCTATCTATGTGTTGTCAATTTATTAAAACAAAGTTGGTTTATTATATTTTAATGAACTCAATAAGCTTATTAAAAAAGTTTATGATACATATATTAACTGTTAAGACTTCTAATGATAGGAGTTCAAATTCTCATTATGGATGTAAAAAATTCAAACCCCGGTTGTTAAGATTAACTTGGGTTAGTTTGATTTGAATGTACTGGGTATGCACGTCTTATTAATTCCTAATGAAGAAAAGAAATATTCAAAAAAGAAATTATCAAATAGCTTCACACAACTTTGTTTTATTTCATCATTATATCGGCAACCTACACTTGTGCATTTCTGTGTTTCTGTTAAAGCTAATTGTACATCGGGAAAATAACATATCTTTAATGTAATATATTGGTTTGTATTTGATTATATTAGAGATTTTTTTATTTTGATTAACTGTGCAATACATATCTGAATTTAGATTCTTTATGTTGAAATAAAGTAAAAATTATTATTTATTTATTATATATTAATATTTCAGTCCTAAGTTAGTTTTTATTATGATCATGTTAATTTAGATTTGTGACTAAGCATCTCATATTCTTTATGAATATTATTTATTGCCCCCAGGACAATTTTTCTCTGGGTTGCATCGATATATTAATGTTCTCCTTAACTTTATACAAAGTAATGAAATTATCAATTTATATGTTGAACTCAAACACAACAATAGAGAAATGGTTAGAATCACCCAAAATAAAAAACTATATGGAAACTGCCATTTGTCTTATTACTCAATGATTGACCCTCAAAATCAAGTTATAAAAGATTAACCGCGCTTTATGTATTCAATATGTTGTCCAAATTTTTAAGGTTTTTCTGGATTAATTTAAAATTGTATTTTTAGATGACAAGGATGTGGAAAGGTACATGCAAGGATGAAATGTGCCGGCAGCCACTGGTATTCCAGGAGTTCGAATGTTATGTGACGTGCAACTATTGCGGCCAGACCCATGACACGGCCACTCTGGACAATACGACGCCACTCGAAGCGACCCCTGGATCGCTCAAAGCGTTGCTCATATGCGTCATGCAACGCATCAGCGACTTACCCCCCAGAGGACCCGACCTAGTAAGTCCCCCAATGCATGCCCCTAATAACTGGTATTCTGTCATGCCTCCATTGTCCACAGTCTTACGTGAAATTAAAGTGGAGTCAAACTGAAATAGTTATTGGCACTTCTTGTTGAAATAATTGACACGAATTTTTGCCCCATTGATCGACTTTTATCAATCACCTTCTTTCATGTTGTTACAGGGTAGTTTTCAGTTTGAGTTGGCTGTTTGTAAGCAGTCAAAATAGACCAATATGTTTAGTAAACCAACAAGCCAAATATAAACAGTCCCTATTTATTAAAAGTATCCCGGAGACACTAATTGTCAAACTTATATACAATTTCCTTGATCCTGTTGTATAAACAAATACATTAAATATTTTATGATTGTACATTACTAATTTGTTGATTTATTATTGTAAAGCAAACCATTATGCATAAGGTCTTAATAAAACTTTCCTATTCATAATGTTTGTTAGTGTCATCTACAGAATAATTTCCTTACATTTTTCTACCATCTGAAAAACAAATTTTTCCCTTTCATACTAATTTGGGTATGTCCTGGGCAGTGTTTTACCTCAACATACATAATATTTGTTATTTTGAGCCATCATTTTTTTTAATATAGTATTTGTATGCAACATACATTTATATTAACACACACAATGGGTACACAATAATAGCACTAGTGTGCTGTATGCACATTTGTCACATTGTTGAATCATAATTGATGTTTTGCATGTTAATATAAGTCTGTCCTGTATTAACTTCTCTTTCATTTAAGAATAATGATAATAATTATATATAAAAATTATATGTGTTAATGCATTGTTATTCTATAGGAATTCAAGTAGTGGTTTTTAATGTAGCTTTTTCTGAGGAAATGTTACTTTTTATTTATAAAAGACTTGCTTTAAGTGGTCTGCTCCTGATCAACTGTTTGAATGTTCAGATATAATGGGTCTCCGTTCTCAGTACAAGAGGAGAAATGCCTATTTTCATGTTTTGAGAAAAGTAGCGGTAAAAAAAGAATTCCAAAGTCACTTGAGATTGAATTTGGGATAGCTTAGCGGTTATAGCGCTTTGTTTGATATACTGTTCTTAGTTTGACTCCTTGTCGCTGGCCAAATTTTCCCACGATTGCAAATTAGAATGAATTGTATTTCATGTTGTTGTTTTAATGTTGTCATATTGTATATGCTTTAAGGCATCCCATGCGGAGTGCAGGTGGCATCATACCTATTATTCGGAACCAAATTTGATCCATATAGCGCAGCATCCAGATTACGGTTCGGCTAAGTTATTGTCAAAGATGTTTGTCGTCTTGAATTCGAATAGATTTTTGTACTGATTTGCTGCATTTGCCGTTTGTTTAAGGTTAAAGTAATGGGTTTGTCACATTATCACCAGAAACTTGTTTCACCGCTGCTCACGACACATGGCATGGACAAGCACACAAGCAAAGCTAGGCCACTCAGGCAGCTCACCGGAAGGTATAACATAATTAAATTTATTATGAAATGTATTTTAGTCTATGTAAAAATATTGTATTTTTCATTTTTATCTGCTATGTAATATATTACATTCTTTTTCAGTTAGGGTCTAATGTCAAACGGCTGTAAATATTTTTTAACCCTTGACAATGGATAATTTTTGTTTCACTTATCTGCCAGGTTACTTTGGACGGGAATAAAATTATGAATACTTTTCATTTCAAAGCATACATTCTTATGTATAATATGAAGTAAACATATGCATAATTCAAGTATCATTCTATACTGTAATACAGGTTACATGTTTTTTTCATATTGTCCTTTATCTGATAGATGAAAGGTCATGGGTCTAGGGTTAAATTGTAATAAGGACTTCCTTTTTTTTAGAGAGAGATTATGCATACTGAATAAATTATAACAGTTACTTCTTCAGTAATGCATCGGGAATACAATATTGTTAATATATTTTTGAAAGAATAAAAATTACTTGATATGAGAATCAAAGTTTATCTGTATGACAAAATTGATTTTATAAACATTGTTTGACATTAAATCCTCAAAATGTATGTTGCTGTTCTTTATTTGATTAGGATTCTCGTAGCCTTTTTATTGTAGTTTTTCTCTGAAGATGTTTATATATTTCATTAATTAATAATATTGCATTAATTAATTTTTATTTATGGAAAATATAGGTATAGATCCTTATCAGGAGCATTAAAATTGATTTCTGCACGTATGTATGTTTCATTGTTAATAACTATAAATGAACATCTTGTGACATTACTGTTGTTTCATTTGGAAAGATTTAAAAACTTATTTTGCAAATTCAACTGGTTCTTGTGTATTATTGGGGAGCTCCTAGTGGTAACACCGTTAGTTGTTAGCTAGAAAGTACCAACCAACTGTTATGATAAGAAAAGTAAAATCTCCTCGTAGCATTTTTTCTTCACCTTTATCATTTGGTCTTTTATTTAGTTTTCAAATTACAATTTAATCATTCCTCATTCTTTTGTGCATCATGAGTTTTGCATTTGTTGAACATTTTCAAATATAAACAAGGGTGTAGCACGGTTCCTTTATTTTTAAATGGCAGAAGCCAAAATTTGTCTGATCGCAGACCAGAGGGAATTTTCGTTTACACAAACCACAACCGAAATGATATTGCTACTGTTTTTACATTTTTTCAACATTTCATTCTTTCAGGTAATAATGTTAAATGTTTTTTGTATTTTTCATAATCTATTTTAAGTTATCAATCCTCTTGAGTTACAGAAGTCATTCAGAGGTTCCACACTTCATTATTTCTAACAGAACAGGTGAAGACTTTCTGTTTATGGATATATTATATATTTCTTTTTATTTTTAGAATTAATTATATTTGTATATAATATATATACGACTGTAGATTCTATTATTTCACATGATATTTTACATTATTTACCACCCTTTGTCGTTTGCTTATATTTTCAGATCTACTCTAGACTGTAGTGTATTTGGAGATAGGTCATTCCGTATTGAAACACGTCACATCAATATACCAGGCTTCGGCCGAGACAAATCAGCGACAGCATATTTGGCAGAGACCTTGGATCTGCTTAAGCCTTATAATGATGATAAGTGAGTACGCAATGGCAAAATTGGTGCAGTAACAAGTTTTTTTTATAAAATGTGGCAAAATTCCGTAGTAATTAATTTTATGGCCTTTAAAACAATGTACTAATCGTAGGACGAGGATCATTCTGTATTTTCTTTTATTTCTGTGCGCACTATAAATGCCAAATGTTTTCCCTTTCTCAGGAAAAATACATTTAGAGCCCTCAAATTTGAATTCTGACAAAATAGTGAGTTGTATTCAAGTTTACGTCAGGCAGTACAGAATAATTCCCATTAGAGAGCCAATAAATAAATGTCATTAAAAGTACTCATATATTGATTTGCCAATGCATTTCTTATTGTATCAATAGTGTTGTGGCAATTATCGACAATCGTATGTTGAACATTTCATCATAATCACAATTACTCTTACATTAAATAACTTAAATATTATTTTCTCTTCTATAAACTTTTTGCGGTTATAATAAATTGTTAGGGCTTAAGCGAAATCCAAAATATTGATAATTATTTCATATATTTTTATAAACTTGTATTCTTGAAATATAATTTTATTTGATATGTGCTTTCGAGCTCAGCGGTGCTTGTCTGAATCTGGCCATACTGCTTGGTATGGTGTAAATAAGCTAGACAAAGTCAGGGAGATGGACCACTCACACTCCTTAGTAGCAGTCGCACCTGATCCCACAATCTGTTTGTGCATAAGTAGCCTTGTTGTGTTACATATGGAGCAGTGAAACACGTTTATATTGTTTGACCGTAATGCATTTGTGTAGGGAAGTGTTGGTACCTTTGCATGCTGATGGAGATGGCCACTGTCTGGTCCATGCAGTTTCAAGAGCACTGGTCGGAAGAGAGCTCTTCTGGCATCCACTTCGTGTCGGACTCAAACAGCACCTCAATTTGAACATTGAAAAATACAAGGTATCGCATTAGCATCTTTATGTTAAGTGTGCATAGTTTTTTCGCATAGTTATGTGAAGCTATATTAAAATAAACAGGTGTATACATTTCCTGTTTAAAAAGTCCATTTGACTACAGCATAAATACCAAAATTTAAATAGATTATTAATCCATTATTAACAACTGGTTAAATTTAATCAACGTAATATAGTTTGTTGAGGACGAGCTGAATACCCATTTACTGTATCTTATTTTTTCTTCTTTCGCAAACTCTCCAGGCTCTCCTGGGTAACTTCATCAACGGTTCAGAATGGCCTTGTATAATAGAAGAGTGCGAGCCAGACTACAAGCCCTCCGACGGCAGCATGGTCGGGTTACGTAACATTCACATATTCGGACTTGCCAACCTCATGCGCAGACCAATTCTCCTCCTGGACTGCATGGCTGGAATGAAGGCCTCTGCAGATTATGCAGGTATGCACCATTTTCGTAAATTCTCTTATATTTTAATAATCAGATAAATATATAAAGAATATAATCATTGTAATGTATCTTAAATATTTACTTTGAAGTTTTTGGAACTTACGGAAGCAGTATACAAAATACTATTTGGGTATAATATTATTTAACCAAGGAAAAATTGGAAAACTGGCGGAATTATATCATTTTAAAATATATAAAATTGTATTGTTCATAGTTATAGTGAAATAACAAACAAGTTTATTTGTAAAGGTTAATTGACACAAATTGTTGAGTCATTTGTATTATAGTTTTCATTATTTGAATTATTCTCAGTTCCTCTGTTTGCATTTTTATTCATTAAAGAGATATAACTTATTCGTTGGTTAATCTGCATAAAATTATTAATAATAATAACATATTTTTCAGCCGTATTCCTTCCCGGATTGAACCCTCCAATGGCTTGCAGCAACAAGGCAGGACAGATAAATCCTCCAATTTGTCTGGCTTGGTCAAGTGCTGCACGCAACCACTATATACCCCTTGTCTCCATCAAGGAAAGTAAGAATCATTAATTACTACAATCATTTTATCTCATTTTACTTCACACCTTCATCTTGTAATTATTAAAAAACAAATTATTATTTTCCTCGAATGTTTGTTTTATTGTGCATATAAATTGCAGCTTAATACTTTATATATGTTCACATATATATCACATGTAAAATACAAGATAGCCATAGAAAACAATTAAAATTAAATCACATGAAGGCCCAATATTTTTAGAATTTGTTGAAATTTTTTTGTACACTTAAAACAGTTTGTTTTTGCACAGTTTAAAACTGTGTAAATCAGATTTATAAATTCCATTTAAACTATTCCATCATGTAGTTTATCCCTCCGTTTCTCCCAAGGGAGACACCCAGAAGTGCACTGGTGTATGGGACCAAAAACTATTAATTACACTCAAACATATAACGAAAAATTCTAATTTTTGTGTTTTATGCTTTTAGATCCATTGCCCAAGTTTCCAAGACACTTACTGCCCAAAGTATGGGGCTTTCCTCAGAATCTGCTAGACAGCTACATCAAATTTGATGAACAAAACTGTTTTACGATAGGTAAATACTTTATCATTTCTGAGTTCGGTTTTTTGAGTAATTTTCAGCTGTAATTGAAGTTAATTTAATGTATTCTGAAACTAAACAGACTATAATTCAAATTTGCAATTGAATGAAAGATTCGCCACTCGTGGGGAATCTAGGAAGCAGCACTGTGCAGGGCTGCTCTTACCATTTCAGCTATTCTCTTTAAATTTGCTGTTTAATTTTTTTTATATTCAAATTATAAATTCTGTGTTTAATTTATGATGTTTCCTTTGTCAGGAGGTGAAGTGTGCCTTACACAACCTTATATTTGCAAATTGACATTTGCAATGGATGAACTGTTCCAATCTCGCCATGGTGTACCTCCAACAATAGTCACCGACCTTTTCCATTACCACTACAGCACTAAACTCTGTGAGTATTTTTGTGTGTTCAATTTGTAAAAACAATACTTCATGATTTTTGAGATTGCAATATTAAATTGAATTTTTAACTATTGAATGGTCAATTTGACTCGGAATTTGAGTCATTAGTCGAATACACCGGTGCAAAATTGTCTTATAACAATGTTCTAACATGCATTGTTCCCTCAGTAACAACTCCTAAAGCTGAAGCCGTAATTGAAGTCGCTGCTACAACACTGAGGGAAAGGCGATTGTTGAGGTGCCTGTCGTGCAACGCCATCAGTGTTGTACCCATCAACAGCCACTGGCTTAGACCTGGAGGTCTTCTGTATACGGCCGCAAGGAAAGTATTCGGATTCCTCAGAGAGGATTATGAATACCCGTTCCATAATTATGTAAGTTATTTACACCGTGCATTTATTCATATTTTTTCATCACTATTGTTACGGAACTTATGATAAAATATATTCAATAGCCCTTAACACTATTTCATTCTGCTACCAATGAATTTTAGATAATAAACAAAATTAATTTTCTGATTATTTGTATATGCCACAGTTGCTTTCATAATTACAAAGTTTTTTTACAATTATTTTAGGTTTTTATCCTCTTCAGTATCAGTTGGTTGTAATTAATCAATTATAATATATAATTTATATCTGTTATTGTTATTTAACTGTGATAAAAAATAATTGTTTACTGTTACCATTATGAATGGTATTGTTTGGGTTTTTGGTAATCAGTTGATTATTTTTAAGTTGGTGGTTCAGGGGATAGAAGATAACATGCACTTCTGTGCCATTACCGTGCCTGCGGGTTGTATGCCTGTATCTAGTCTACTAGCAATTATCTAATCCTAATTACTACAATCCTTAACCCCATACCAGGTCATACTAGCCTAATTGTGCTATATAAGCATTGGGAGAAAAATACTTTTCATTCATCGGCCTTAAAATAATTTATTATAATAAATTAACTTATTAACCAGGTTCTTAAATAATTAGTTTATAATATTTTTCTTATACTGAATAGAGCAAAGCATTTTGATGGTATAATTGCATTATTGTTTTTTTTATAGTAATAATTTTTGTTATATCCATTTTTGTTATTCGTTTCAGGGAATAACCTGCCAGTATGATACAATGAGGGACATGTTAGTTGTGAACAGTTTCGATTCATCACTGCCCTGTCATTTTTGCCAAGGGTTTGTATCATGTTGGATATTTATATAATAATAATCTTGAAGTAGTAGCTAAAAAAAATGATGGTATAAGTATTAACATTCTTGTGCAGGGAAAATAAGTGGGATGCTTGTGGGGCATCCCGTTTGCACTGTTAGTCTATTACAAATTAACTTTCAGACATCAACTGTAATTTGTAGTTTATAGTTATTGTGTGTAGTTTTAAGTATCTGGGTGGGTATCAATTACCCATTTTAGTATTTTGCATAGTTTTTTTTTTATAAGGTAATGATCTTTTTCCACATTTTACTTTCACAAAATTGTAATAAATCAGATTTAATAACTCAAACATATGATGGGGGATTGTTTGAAAAAGCGAAACAAATTTTTCTTGGATGCTTGGATCCATGTGCAAAATGAATGCACATTGGTGGTATACATTGTGTTTGTGCTGTCCTTACGTTAGGTTGCAATAATAAATTACACTTTGCTTTATTTGTGGAAAGTGATGGAAATAAAATTTAATTTTATAATAGATAGTTAACGGGAGAATGATTTGTTACTACAGGAAGGTGTTGCGAAAAATTCGTTGGGACGGTAGCGTCGCTTACAAAAATGGTGATACAACATCTACACCGGTCTCAAATCCAAAAACGAACAAATGCCGTTGCGGATATAAACATTGGTGGGATGGTGAAGAGTATGACAATCCACCTGTTCATGTGAGTTGTATACAATCTTCTTGTACATCCAATATTCTAGGGACCTAACCTCAGGCATCTTCAGGTGCTTTTCAGAATTATATTAGTTAATTTCTCTAGATGGACTATTAACATATATTTATTTATATGTAGTAATTTCTATATAATTCTTTAACTAAGATCTGATTATGGAATAATTTTACATTATGCATTGTAAACTGGTCCTTCTTTTGGGGTACTGTTAACCTATATGCAGATGATAAGTATGTAATTTTGTAACATCCATGTATGTTCATACATAATGGGGCTGATTATGTTCTATTGATTTCAATAAGACAATTCTCATTCATTTAATAATTTATGTCATTGGTTTGTTTTTCAGATACCTATATCTTTAAAATGGGAAGGTAAAGTAGTTGTGGATGATGTAGCATGGTTCCAAAATGAAAGTGATTCCCGCCTAAGCAGTAATGTATTTGAAGAAGCGACAAGAATGGTTCAGAAACATTTTCCAGGTGATTTTAATATAGACACATTGACAAATTAATGATGGAGTATAAAGTGGTTATCTATAAGTATTTTCCACTGTTGAACATAAATTTTGAATCATTAAACTGTTAGCAACACCCATGATATTTAACCCTTTGCCAAGTAGTAGTAGAAAATCCAAAGTAGTTAATTTATAATACTTTGTTTTTTCTCTGTCATTGTTGATAAAAAACCAAATATTGCTTTCTCACCCGGTTGTGTAGACATGTAACCTGTGAGATAATGTTTTAAACCTTCAAACTTTTTTTTCACATCTCTTATGAAAAAAATACTTCATGTAAAAGGGAATTCAAAAATTTGCTTCTTTACTCTTAGGTGAATTCGGGAGTGAAAGGTTACACAACAGTGTAGTGGAACAATTACTGGAACTCACAAAGGATATGACATCAAAGCAACAGGTGAATATCAACCACACTAGAGCATTCATTTAGTTATTTATTTTTTATTTCTACGATGGATGTGTTTTAATTTTAGTGAGGACTGTTGCATTATTTAGAATTGTTTGTAATTTGTGATGCCTACTTGTTAATAATATTACTCGGCTATTTATTAGTTTTTTCATGAGAGTAACTTTACTTGCAGGAAGATGTAGCTGTCTGTATGTTAATTATTTTCATAAATTACTAATATAAAAGTAGTGCTTGAAGTTAATGAGTTTATAAAATTAAAACTTTTGAAGAGGTGGGACATTTTCTGTTTGTAGTTTTTAATAAGAATCATTTAAACGGCAATACTTTTGTTAAGTTTCAGTTATAGACCATCTCTGCGGTTATCTTTATAATTTAGTTGACAGATAATTAGAAATCCAGCTTTGTTTCTAAATTTGAAGCTTTTCAAATAACAGTTTGAAGATTTATCTCTTAATTTTTTAATTTGAGTTCGTTGATAAGGGAATCGATCGTACCATTCAAATTATGTATCTTAACTCAAAGTTCTATCAATACAATTATACTTTTAACTTGCATACAATCGCATGCATTTTATTTAATAATAGTTTATTAGCAGGAATGTTTGAAAGTCTACCGCATAAAGATACGCCATTTGTATTTGTTTAATTTGTGCCAACAGGCGACAGAATCGAATGAAGTAGGTGGTGGAAGTGGAGGTGGGAGGATAGAAACTGAGACCTCTCCTGGCGATGATGACTGTGGGGAAGAAGCGGCGGGGGTACGTTACTGTCATTTAAAATTTACAGTCTTTATTATTTACCTTTGAATAAAGGTTAGCCGGTGGTCTTCTGTTTTCTGAGCATCATTGTCACGGCTCTGGACTATATTGAGAAACAGCTGGCCACTCATTATATTATACTTAATGTGAAAACTCACGATGGCATATTTAAATATTACCTTTAATGATAACCCGAATAAGTATAGCTTTCATAATTTTTTCTGATTGGTTAATCCTCCCTATAATTAATTAACACGCGGTTAATTGAGTAGGTGGAGTTAGACTTGTTTGATTTTGGAGCAGGTTAGTTACGACGACTGTCTCGAGGATGTGGGTTTGAGTGGGAGCTGGAGCAGCGGCTCTCGGCTGGGCCTGAAGAGACTGCATTCGCCGCCGAAGGACCCACTCGCCGGCTCTGATCCTCCCAAGAGGCGACACTCTTCATCACCTGGCCCGTCGACCAGCAGTGCCCAGCATCATGACCCGTGATCCTCTTAAATCTATCTCTCTAGTGCTCTGTCTCTCCTTTTTCTCTCTATTTTGGCGCTTTCCAGTCTACGGCGACACACCGGAGGAGGATATCTGAGTTTTTGAACGATTCCGAATAATATTAAAGTTAAAAATTGACCGACAAAATTTCCCTTCAAAACAGTGCCTTTGGACTGATACACGATCGTACATTTTTAGAAAAGGCAATTCTGAATGGAAAGTGTGGATCTTCTGGGATAGATTCTTGTATATGTTTTATATAACATTGTGCACCGTATTCCACAAACAAAAAAAATAATAGATTCTTTCGAGGTATGTGTAAATACTGTAGTTTTTGGAATCGATACATTGTGGTGTAAAATAAATGGAACTAAAGATCGAGAAATACTTTTTGTTACGAAAGTTTATAAATGTAAATTTGAGAGCTTGTTTATTGTCTTTCAATCCATTGAAAAAGTGATATGCTTATATGAAGTAGGCAGCGGACCAGGGTCCTCACTTCCATTTCGATCTACAAATGAACAAATTTTTGCTCGAGATTTTGGTATGAAGAAAATGAGATGTCTGTGGTGGCAAATGGTTACCCATGGTATTTAAGTGCACCAAAGTTATCTCTGACAGCATTTATGAAGAGCTACAGAGTTTAAAAATAGATTTAAATGTAGATCAGAAATGTAGATGCAGGGCAATTTATGGATATTCTGTAAATTTTTTGGAAGGCTATTGTACAAACCCAACGTGACAAATTTACAATTTTAAACAAATTCGTTTTATCGGTGTTGGCTTTTCTGAAAACAAAAGCACTTCCTTGGGGAAATTTTATCGGCCAACTTCTGTAAATTCTGTACATTGGCATTTAAAAATGTATTTACCCGAAAGAGAACATGTCGTGAGATCCATCATGTGTGTAGCTTTTTGGAATGCTCTCCATTCGCCGTCACACTCTTATCATCCTCCGTAGACATCTTCAGTCTAGGATGCATGATTTTACACGTGAGTTCAAAACAGCTGTACAAAAGATGGATGATCCTCCCAGAAACACAAACTCGGAAAGCTTTACTCTACTCTCTGTTCCATATTTATAAATTATGGCCCCTTTTTCATTGACAATTTTTTCACTTATTTTGTTTTTGTTTCTTCTTGTAAGTTGTTTTGTTTTTGTTTGTAAATTTAAATTTGCGATTGGAGGAAAAGTGTTCTAGTGGTTGAGGATTGAACCTATAATTCCTTGCCTAGCAATCAAACATTTGTACCACTATCTGAGCCATGTCCAGCATGGGTACACTGGTGCAAACATTTGCATTGTTCACGGAAAATTCTTCTATCCCCAACCACTGGCTTCATATGGTTTAAATTTTTCTTATTTCTATTTTTTGTTAATGTTTCACAATTTTTTTGAGTGTTTTATTTGAGTAATTTATTTATGCATCTGTCCTCGGGGGAAATAAATAATAATGTACATAATATATATCCTATAAAAGTACACAAAATGTATATTGGCATTATTCGAGGTTTGTAAATTTGATTTTTTTTCATTTTATATATATATATATATATATATATATATATATATATATATATAATATTTTCAGTGAGGAAACTAAAACAAAATTAGTGTTCTTATAACAGAAAACAAAACCTGAATAAATTAAAGAAATTGTAGTTGGGTAGTTAATTTATAATGAACCAAAGGAACTGTGTTTTGTGTTGAATTAGGAAATTTTTATTTTTTATTATAATTTTTTGTGAACAGTCGCATTTAGTTTTTTGTTATATAAATATATATATTTCGCACTTTTAGGTTAGAATTGTATATCGTTTCCCCCCTTCTCGGTTTTTGCCTTTTGCAGCATCCTCCTCTTTTTCGTTATCTTCTTCGTTGTAAATGGTAGAAATATTAAGCCCACCCCATCCCATTTTCGGGTGTTTGGATGCATTCGTCTGTCTGTTGTACATATCAATAGAGAAAATTAAAAATATAAATAAAAAAATAATGCAAAGAGTTACTTGTTCCTATTATAAAGAAAAAATACCATATTTTTCTGCTGACTATACACATTGATGAATTATGAATGATGATACGGATTGTTTGTAAAAAAAGAGTTGTGAACTCTATACTTCTATTTTTTTTAGTTTTCATTGTTATTAATTTATATAAATAAAACATTTTGTTATTTATTTTCATTGTCAATTAATCGATTGTACAAAAAATAACGTATCAAATTATCAGTATATAAGCTGTAACAAAAAATCATACTTTTCAGGGTGTACTCTAAATTGCTTTTTAAAACTAAGTAGTACATTGTAATAATATAGTTGTATATTTATAGCTGCGTTGCACATATTGCAATTTTTTTCTATTTGGGTTACCTACCCCTTTTAGAGTGGCTGTTCATTTAATTCTAGGAATCTTTTTAAAGAAGTTAATGTCAGGTGTACTCTGAAAAAATTGCAATTGAGTACACCAGGAAATTTTATTTTTTTTAAACTTAAAGTTGTAAGAGGATGATGCATTTCATCTCCAAGTTCCATTGGTTCACAAACTGTAAAGTTATATATGTTTAGCTTAATTATAAATTACACATACATTTCAATTTAAAACAAACTAAAAATTAAAAAAAAAATGAAGTAGTTAGTTAATTATGACAGAAGTTCTTAATTTTACTACTACATTACAATGTTATATAGAGAAGAAGAAAAATATGCCTTGTGATAAATTTGTAATAAAGGAAAAACGTCTTAGTACTTATTTCAGATTTACCCCATCATGTTCATCTGTAAAATGCTTCTTAATATGTTGCTTAATAAGTGCTTAATATGTTGCAGATATTCAGTTGAAATTTACAACTGAATAATTGTAAATTGTATCTCCACTTTATGATGAAGTAGTTCAATCAATCCGAATTCTGGAATTATTTCATTTGATATATGGGATTCGAACAACTGCAAATTTCCTTTCAATTTCTTTGTAAACTGTAACAAGTTACAGACATTTGATTTGGTTATATAAGCAATGTTTCATAATTTTCAGGGAAGGGAACACCTAGAACACATCACCCAGAGTCGATACAGTATAATGTAATGTTGAATGCTGTATATCTTAAAACTGTTGGTGAAAAGTGACCTGATATTGTCATCTTTAAGGTGAAATGGAATATTTGAAATACCGGATCGAATTTCAATGAGGGAATTTATTACTGGGCGAGGGATATATTTTTTGTATATTGGCAATGGAAGGGATATAATGGCCTTAAGAAAAAACAGTTGGTTGCTTGTTAGAGACTAAATTCTAATCTTCTCTCTTTTTGTTAAATGAACCAAAACTATTACTTTTATTTAAGTTGTAAAAAGTTCCAGATTATGTTTTAATGACGTATAATTTATCAACATAAATAGTTTAATCATTATTAAATCGTCGCCGGCACCATTAGTCTCATAAATACGGTTCGTCTCTGAAGTGTTCAATAAGTGTTAACCGGTTAGAATGAATTTTATAATACGCTTTGTAAAATATTAGTGTGTGAAGTGTTTAAGAAATTCAACATTATTAAGGAAATAACTCGGCTGGATCACTTTTGGATGCAAAGATTTTACTGGAATCGGGCATTTTCCTGAATTCTTGCAATTGAGAAAAGGTATGTAAATTGATTCTTTATACCTAATAAACATAAACCGAGATTTCACATGAAATAGATGTAAATCTAGGACGGAGCTTTGAGAGCTAATTAATTATTCAATGCTTATTAATAAATTATACAGACATCAGAAATACAGGAATGTTCAATATGAAAGTGATGATTAGGTTATGCAATTATAAACCCAATTGCTACTAAATTTTGTACACCTATTGCATTTAACAATATAATTAACTTGTAAGTTTTAATTTTCTACCAAGGCATTGTGGCAGTCTTCAGTATAAAAATATTAAAGACGTGTTCAACATAAGCAACCTCGCATAGAATACCAAATACATTAACTATGTTCATTTAACTATAATTTTTAAATACTTTAAAAGAACTTTTAATTTTCAATATTTTTTCAACAAAGATCTGCCGAATTTTTTTTAAAGAGTGATTGATATTTTTAATTTAACTCTTCGATACTCATTGCACCGTATAAATAATTAAATGAATATTTATGTGTGTGTGTATATATATATATATATATATATATTTATATATATATATATATATATATATGTATAAAAGACAATGAGAATAGAATAATAAGCTGAATGGGGTATTTGTAAAAGAGATTGTAATAAATACTGATGGCTTAATTGTAATATTATTTAAGATACAAGTTGAATTTCAAAATGGTCATTGATAATACAGTTGTATAGGTTCTTTCCCTTCTTTAGTAACTCATCTTGATTAATCAAATTGGATGCTGCAATTCCAATATTCTACATTGAAAAATTGACCCCGACAGTGGTTCTTATAAGTTACTTTATAGCGTATTTAATGAAATAAACTTTTGTCAAATAAAATTCAGGACACCATTGTCTGCTTTCATTCCGTTTATTTTTGCATTCTTTCAAAGTAGTAACAAATATTTTTCGTTCTCTTCAACAGCTCCAAAATTGAAATACTTTCAATAATATAATTGTAGACCTTAATTTTTAACCAGTAGTGCCATCTGACGTTATTTCGCCGAACTGCAAGCATATTTCATACAGAGACTATAGATCCGGTTTCATTCATCCGAAATTCGACATTTCTAGAGGTTTGTTGAAATTTTCGATTGGATATTTGCCTGTAGCTGATTTTGTTTCGAGGCCGACAATTTCTGGTCGAATTATTGACTGTATTTTATAGGGTCTTCGTAGCTGGACTGTCGTATTTTAATTGTTGGAAATTTGATCGAGCTTTCGGAAAATTTGTTGATTTTCCGGCCCGTTTCTGCGAATTTACGGCCCGCGAGAAATATAGCCGAAATAGATTTCGACCGACACGTTCGCTACACGCCTATAGAACAAAATCGTTACACCGTGTAACGGGCGTCGTTAAACAGCACGGAATTTGACACGATTATGGCAGGGAAAAAGGTCGCGTGTGGCGTCTCTCGGGGGTTTTTTTTTTTCGTTTTTACCATAAATTTCATAAAAGTAGGAAAAGGGTTTATTGCCCCGGTCGGTTGAATTCTCCAACGGGGGATGAGTTCTGGGACCCGTTCTTTGGGCGTTTCAGGTAGTGGAAACCCGTTCATTTAGTTTTTTTTTCCAATTCACCGATGAATGAAAAAAAGAATAACATTTCTCTGATGAAACTTTACTATTTGCGACTATACAAAAAAAAAAATCTATAATACTAATAATTTACAGTGGCCCAACCCCCCCAATTCCATTCCTCGTACTTTTCTACTGACAAAATCTATTCATAAAGCTGCTTTCTAGCACTCTTTTATAACAATATTAGGAGTTTCAATTTGTATACCATCCCTTTGATCGAAATCTCGATTGGTCATCTTATAACTACCATTGACTAAAGAATGTCCCGTCGATGTATATATCAACTTGATCATTGCTGAAGATTTATTTACAATTATATTAAATGCTAAAATTACCAAAAATTGTCCCCTGTGTTGGTTAAATTTAGTTATTATGTTATTTTTAACTATTTAGTTATTTTATCTTGGTAGCATGGTCCGTTCCTCACTACTGACGACGGCGGGAAGCCGAAACCGGTCTAGTGTGTGACCGGGCATTGGGCATCTTGGGATCGTTAGTAGCATTCAATTCACTGACATATTGAGCCACGGTCTTGCCAAAGATCAAACGGGCGGGTTGAATTTACAAATGTCTTGATTTCGTTAAATATTAACGTGGGGTACCCAAAATTGATCAACATTTTGACTTTGGAATTCATTTTATTTTGCTAAAAAAGAAACTTTAATTATTAATCTACTATATATTCACCGATATTATCGACAACTCTCTGCCACTTTTCCGGCAAATTTTCGATTCCCCTCTTGAAGAACTCCTCAAGACCAAAATACATCTTATCAAATTGTTGATTACATTTTGGTACACCTGATATATACGAGAGATATTTGTTATAATATATATGTGATAACACACACAGCAGCCAGCAGCCCTTTATTTATATACAATAATATTTGGACAACGGCTAAATTGAAGAGTGTACAAATTCGATTTAATAATCGGGAAAATCGCTTTGAAACGGACATTGCAAAAAACATTTCAGAACAGCGAATCTGTTCTAGTTTCCAGCTATTCTTGTATAGCAGAGATTGGGATCTATTTCTGTATCGGTTAACAACCGGTATCTTTCCTTTGTTAGTACAGTAGTTAAATTATGTGAAGTTTTACTTCAATCTCAGATCCCAGCCAGGAAATTTTTACTTTCGTTTCTTCAATCGCCTATTTTGCACTTGAACCGATTAATGGTATCGAGTTAATGGTAACATTTGGAAGTTTGTGGGACTGTTACTGACGCAATGCTACTGACGATAAATGGTGTAGCGTACTTTATATTTTTAACTCAATCTCCCGTCTGGGTGACATGTGTTCAGCTATCAATGCTGCCTGGCAGCTTGTTCTTAAAAGTAAATTATATTATATTAATTATTAAACTATTTATCTCATGTTTTATATTACCAAATTATTTATAACGTTAATCCACATTGTTACTGTGGATTGTTACTCGTTACCGATTATCTCGTTATTCATTTTAAAGTTGTTTCTCGGTATCCCGTATATCTCTTTGCATTTAAGAGTTTAAATCACTCTTCCATTTTTTTTCTTCGGTGCTACTGACGATAGCGACAAGCCGAAACCTGTCTAGCGTAAGATCGGGAGGAGACAGAAGATCTCTTGAGATATTGGTATTCCAAATAAATTATCTCGAAGTAACGAGGCCTAAACCTTGGGACAAGCCTGCACCGACTGAATATAGCGGAAGACGTATCATATTAACGAAGATAAAAAGGTGGTTTAACATACCTGTTTTGTTGTCTGCGAGGGGTTGGAATACCGTGGGTTTGTTGTGTTTCTGTCTCCTCTCGCCGGTTCGGTCTTTTGCTAGACCGGTTTCGGCCGCTCGCCATCTTCAGTAGCGGTGTTAGTCACTTGTACTGTACATATATACGTATCTTGTTGTTGGGGAATTATGTTTGTCTTATTTGTGGGATTTTGTCAATCCGCTTAAGTGTACGTCAGACTCTGAAACACCGCGACAATACCGCAGTACAAATGACAAGAGTGACAGTGCAGTGAGGATGCCCCACTAAATCCAGAGTGCCGACAGTGACTAACACAGCTACTGAAGACGGCGAGCGGCCGAAACCGGTCTGGCGAAAGACCGAACCGGCGAGAGGGGACGGAAACACCACGAATCTACGATAAAAAGGCGGCTCTAATATCGGATATCCGGGAGAGGGAAAGTCGTGGCTTTTGTGGTGGCATCACTGGGAAGGGTTTGGAATTGGTGGGGGACGGAGCTTGGACTGCGGGGGGGCCGTTGGATCAGTTGGCGAGCGACATTCGCTTTGCGCGGTCCGTTTTATTTTATCGCTATAAAATAACTGATTTTGTCGTGTTGACGTTTCCCCCTACTTTACGCCTAATTCGAGAGGGACCGCCATCGGCACCATTCAGAGGCGTCCTCACCGATAATTGTCAGAACGACAGTCGAACGACCGCCATTTTCATCCGGCGTGACACACGTAAGTCGCCCGAATCGTAATATTATTTTGTTTTACTCCACCGTCGACAGGTTCAGTAAAGAGTTTAAAAATAGGACCGTATTACAGTAAGAATGAACGTTAACTGCATTCAATGAACAAATTGAATGAATGGACTAAAGAAAATAAAGTAGTATCGTCGGATCAACTACGAAGCCGGCGGGAACAAAAATGTATACCAAGTTGTGTCTGACTTGATTTCACATATTATCTCTTTTGCGCGTTATAATTATAAGATCACACAACAGATTACAACATTGCAGCCGCAGTTAACACTGATCCTATGCTAACCTATATCCGCTGTATTTGTCGGTTATGTCCGGTATACTATTGAGAAAATACCCCAAACAACGTTATTGATTGTACCAAAAACTCGTTAACAAATAAATATTTTAGAAGGGTGAAAGGTCATTACAAAAAAAAAACGAATTTAAATTCTCTCCTGTATTGTCGTTAAGTTTAGAGTTCTGTCCATCTGTAAAGATGTAAAGCCTTCTGTAGATAAAATAGAAGACGTCTACGAAAACTTGGGTTGAATAAGGTGTAAGTCACCGTTTATGTTGTTATCGTATGCGCATATTCAGCATGTTACAATTTCATTGCAACTTTGTCTTCTTCTGTCTTTATTAGTTTTAGAACATAAAGTGCAACAGAAATATTTTTATTGTTTCTTACAAGCGGTAAATAAATTGTTATAATATTTATTACTTCGCGACAAATTTTATCATGCAGGAAAAAAAAGAACCATTAGAAGAAATATTTTAAGGATATTTATTCTATGTTATTTTTTAAAATATGTTATTAGACTGTCACGGTTCTCGTGGTTTTCTTTTCTGTCTTGGTTTAGTCCTCCACCAGACCTGGGGTTTCGGATGCTCGCCATCTTCGTGAACTTTAAGTCAGTTGGTTGGTTAGTCACAGGCGTGTTGGTTGGCATTATATATATATATATATATATATATATATATATATATATATATATATATATACACATAACATACAGGCTTAAAGCTACCGCGAATGAGACAGGTATTCCTTGTTGTTAGGCTTACAGTTGTTAGCGACATTGAATTTGTACTATTCAACTCTTGTTGGACTCCCGTGTTGCACGGTTGTTTTGCATCAACTGCTCATGTGTATCGGTCGCCAACATGTATTATCGAGAATTGTATTACCATCATTCCTACCGTACCTCTTCCGTACCGTACCGTTCCCATGCTAGACCGGTGTCAGCAACCAATACTCTTTGGTGTCTCACTAGTCTAATAAAAAGTGAAAAAGTGTACATCAAAAATGTACAAACCTTCGCGGACCACCTAGAAAGGTGTCTCTCCTTAATCTTAAATTAAGTTTTGAAGAGGGAAGCGGCAAAATAAATATTCCGCAATAGTACTTATAACGATGAAGGTTGATTGCACAGTAAATGAAAAAGAAAAAATTAAGTTTTTGTTGTTAAAATATTGTTATTCTGCTACACAGAGTTCGTCGTAATAATTATTTTCTTGGTCTCAGCCGGTACTGGATTTGCAACCATCTCGATTAATTAATGTTCTTCGGGTTGTTGATTACGGTATTTGATAACAGGAAGAAACCGCCGTCTCCGTTGCTTCATCAAAGCTGGAACCTGCATCTTACTGAAGTGTGTAGTGCATATCGGTTTGAAATTACATTCGAGAAACTGAATTGGGTGGGACAATAACCCCAGGTCGTGATATAGAATTACTCCTAACAGACCCGTGTGGACCGCTGTCCGAGGTTCGAATCGCTATGAATGTTGGGTTAAGTCAGTTAGGTCTGGAACCAGTGAACCGATTGAGAAAACGTGACCACCGAGAGATGCAAACGTTGGCCCGAGGCCGTTCGGCTATTGCAGACCTTTTGTACCGGAACTTATCAAGCTCCCGAGCTCTTCTATAAAAGAAATGTTCCGCCAGTTGACTCATATTTTAATAATAAATACAATACTTTCCCCATATTCACGGTTTTGGACAATCCGAAACAAATAAATAATACCTCTTGTTGGATTAGGTCTTTTGTGTTTGTCACGGGATTCATGCTGGTGGCATCCTGTCTGCCACCGTCGACAAGTAAAAATTACGAACTTAATCCTGACCCTGAGGGTTCTTATACCGAAAACAGAATTCCCATAATAACTCGTTATAACAGTCCATGGTTGCGCATATATTGAAATAGGCCTGAAACTGAATGTTGATAACCCTGATGATTTGCCCAGGGATGTTAGTTCGTAAGCTAGTCCATAAGTGGGGACAGTGCGAAATAGCCCCTGCGATCGCGAATAACAGTTAGCACTTAATTGAGACCTATCAAAAAAATATAAATGAAGAAAAAGAACCGGTCACAGGGAATTATACTTTCAAGAGTACAGATACTTTGTTCGCTTCAATTATTGAAGGAATATTTAACGGCGGCGAAACAAATCATATCAGAGACGGAACTCTAGAAGAATAACTGTACTAGAAACTCGCATTCGAATATAATTTCTCGAGTACGAACAGCGACCAACAGCCGAACTGATGCTAGCAATTGCTGGCTCGGCCCCCGTTTTCCATTCTCCCATATTTCAATTGCAACGAAAGTGATCTTGCCCCGTTTTCTAAATTAGTAGAAATCCGTTACTCTCATTTCGGATTCCAGGAGTGCCATTTCACCTCGTTAAATTGCCCGCCGGCCCGATTGGTATGAAGAGTATTACAATGGCTGAAAGCCGACAACCGAGTATCGAACGCGAGTCATGCAACATATTGTTATAAGGTTCAGTAAACATTAAACTTTAGGTATAGTTTTTTAAATGTATTTTTTTGTGCGAATAGTGCTGTATTTAGTTAACTCAAGTCACGCTTAGAAGTAGCGCAAATGAAGGGCGTTTTTTTACCGAAATCGCCCTTTCGAAGAACTTAACGACTTTCTAGAGGAACTTTCCATGTTTATGTATGCATTCTTTTCTTTTGTATCGTCATTGAAAACCCGATACCTTATGGTGTCGCACTGTACTGTTCCCACACTCGCGATGACGTTCTTACATACACGACACTTGAGTCTGCACTTTTACAATTAACGTATTACTGCGTTTTATACGCTTGAAGCACTACTTTGGTGGTTTGGGGGTTGGAATAACCTGTACGAATTGTATTTTCTATCTTCATTTGATTCCATTTCTTGCACAAGTTTATCACAAGTTTAAATTCGAATATTCTGAAAGCAACGAGCACTGAAAAATGACGTTCCCTGTACTTAATATGGAATATTTGTTCGGACGCCCGCGAGGGCTGTTTAAAATACAGAAAAGTCGTTATAGTGTAAGCTTTCATTGCGCAAAAACTCTAAACATTGCGCATGTAAGATTCGCGTCGCAGATTACGCCGGCAACAACATAATGGCCTCCCGATCGCTCAAACGCAAACAAAACAGGAAAAATATATTGGAATAAAATAATATAAGATAAAAAGAAACTATTAAAGAATAAACTTACGATAGGACTGGGGCAAGAACCTCGGTAAGGAGGGGTTGAACCCCCGCTATTCCCATTCCGGATTTTTCCAGAAGTTCGCGAATTAACCAGTTCGAAATGGGCGAGCGGAAACACAACAATATCGCAATAGCGATAAATACGCGGTGTCATAGCAAGCCAACTAATAATCGGCGTATTGCCCAACGATCGATGCTGAAAATTGAGCGGGGTGCCAAACGGACGGAGATAATGGCAGTGTCGCAATGACACAGAGTGCAATAAGGTCGAGTGGCGGACTCGAAGCGTCGCACACCATTCTGGGAATCGGATGGGACGGTCGAAGACCAAATAAAATAGTGGCAGAGACATCTCTGTATTTGCCGTCGACGGACGTGATCGGCCCTTCTAGGGCGGAGTGGAACCCGAAGCTCTGTCGGGTACAACTTCGCGCCGATAGCGCCATAGCGGGACGAGTTTTTGCCCAGAATTTCTCAACACTGAAGCATGGGAGACTATATGCTAGAAATATTTGATGCAAATCGAAATTTTCAACAATTAACGACAGTAATAGTGTTTGCAAATTCGTGAACAGCGTAGAGTCCAATTCTCCTACCGCGAATACTATTTAGGAGTGCTTTACAATTAGGTAAACACTCGGTTAGACTACCTAATATGTTTAGGAACATGTCAGTTCTTAAATGGCATTAATTATATTTTTTATCGTGTTCAGGTAATCGTTTTATACATTTTCCTCCTAAATATTTACGCAATTCAGCGTAATTAATACAGCGACAGTGTTGCCTGTAAAATAGTATCGGGATAGTCCAGCCGATGGGGCCGAGGTTTGCAATGTTGTTTAGCTTTCTCTCTCTTTCTCTCTCTCTCTCTCTCTCTCTGCCTTCTAAATCGATATTTGGGCCTCAAGGATGTCTACCTTCCCTCCTATTTCATGCATTCGCTATTGCATTCAAACCGAGAACAACCAACCATTGTTGTATTGCCATTGATTTATGGCACAGTGGGTAACGAACCTGAACAAATATGGCTACGAAATTTCAACGAAAAGTTGACCTTACAATTCTGATTTCATCGTTGAAATTGCAGAGCTCTTGACCTGAAATATCCACGCGTAGTAGCACAGGACAGAAAATAGCATTTCCTGTTATTGTCGTTTTAAAATGTTTTCCAATGCAGAGCTAAACGATACATTTTACGTTAGGGTCAAATTGTATTGGAAAGCATCCAATTTTTTAAGTCCTAGTATGTAATGAATTGTATAAATTAAACTCAATACTCTTTCCGAGTCAGAAGTTAATGCGTCACTCTCACAAACCGCGCTCAGAGGGGGTTTTGACGCATTTCCGCCCCATCGCAGATTGCTTTCATTTCATCCTTTCATTGCATTTACCACGATAGCAGTGGTATATTTTTCTGTCATCTCTCGTCTGTTTCGTCCTAAGTTAGACCGATTCAGGTTTTCCTCCGCGAGGTCAGTAGTTCCGTGTCAGTTATCGATTTCGATTTTTTAGATATTGTTTCCTGGTTAGACAAATTATTTGGAACCCGATTTTTTGAAAAAATCAGTGCAATTATTGCACACCGTTCCCGCAACTATTCCTCTAGTATCAACGTTTGCGCAATGACACTGCCGATATGTCGCTTCGTCTGCTGCACGCGTGCGTACAATTCGTGTATATCTCTCGGTGTTGGACAGTTTTTAAAAATTGACTTCAGTAATCAGGCCCTAGCCTATCGTAGCCCAGTTCTCCTTTTTTCCCTCCAGTCGAAGTGATGTTTCTTTCATCGGTTCAGCCGTTCAATAATTTGCCGACACGAAGGGGGGGAGTTAATGGCGCTCTTTCGCTCAGAACGGAGACAAACGCCTATTACCAGAACTGGACCAGATAGAATGGCCGGGCAGTGAGACCTGTCTTCACCTTGAAATGTATTTACTTGTTTTGTACTCCCTTTATAACTGTTGTTGTCGTAATTGTCGTATTGTAATTGTCTCTTGTCTGGCGGGGATCGAATTACACCGATCCAATTCGATTTGACTTCGAGTAACTCTTCCCAGTTTGAACAGGAACACGGACAGTATTCATTATGAAATTACAAAGCCGAATGCGTTATGAAAGAAAGAGCCGAGGTCGTGAAGAGTTCACTTCGTTTTTCAAGTCAACTAGAAAATGTGGTCAGTGACTGTACTCTCGCGATATTTTACAATCAAAGAACCGTTTGAAAGGAGAATCATCATCCGGCAATGGGGAAAACAAGTAACTAAGTAAGTTATGCCGGAGCTTGGGATGTTCTGGGTGGTGACGTGAGGAACCCGTTGAATGATTGGAACCGTGTGATACTTTACAATTGAGTAGGTTATAAGTCGGGGAGGCTGCTAGGTCTTGAACAGACCGGAGTAAGATGAAACAATTTGGCAAGTCGTTTTTTGAAAAGAGATAATCTTTTAATAAGGACCGAAATAGTGCTGTACAATTTAACTAAACCAGACTTTCGATGGAGCCCGCTCAGGTGGTTAAGAAACACGGGGAAACATCCCGGAATAGCAGGCGGTTAACCTCTGCCAACCGGGACTATTCCCATAGTATTACACGATCCTACCGGAAGCTAGTTAGTGATAATTAGATGAGCAGTTGTTTTGAATCATATCACTGGAATATTATTTATGCTATGTATATCCTGTTTATATTCGCAAATAACTAGATGAGCAAGTGTTTATATATCCTTCCGGGTGATATCGCCGTAGTCTGATCTATATCATGTTTATATTCGCATTCAACTGCGGGTGTTTATATATATATCCTTTAGAATGATATCACTGGAACATAATTTATATTTGCATATGCGCCGGGACATTTAAATCGTAACGATTTATACTAGTGACGTAAAGTTTCAAATGGGCAATTCTCTCAAAATCATACAGGTCTTAATTTATACCACACTCTATTTCAAATAATGTAAGCAATTGCACGTTAGGTTTAGACGAAATTAAGTGACCCTTATTTATATACTGCAAGAAGTTAAAATTTTAATCATTTATGCTGTATACTTGACACTGTTATATGAAGCGCAAAGAGTGTAATTAAAGCCCGGGTTTTCCCTTCAACATTATTAGTTGTACTTATAGTTATCTTAATACTTAACTTTGCTTGTTAATTGTTTAATTGCTTGTTTCGTTTGCGGTTTTCTTATCAAAACTCGTTACTAAAGGATGCTACAGCAATTAAATTCTACTACTACTACTACTACTACTAATAGGCTTATCGATGTTACACAAGCTGGCAATATACTTATTTATTTTTATTTATAACTACCACTATCGTCATGGTCGCCAAATTGGTGACCAAATGGAAAACTCGGTAACATATAAGAATTGAAGCTATATTCGTACTTCGAGTCATTCAACTAATTTACTGGTAACCATGGTGAGCGACATTAAAACTGGTTGAAATTTGCAAATGTTGTTATTTTAATGTTTTTAACATATCCAATCGGAATCCTACGACGCATTAAATAAGCCTTAGGGATATTATTTAGAGAAAAATTGAAAAATTTACATAAATTTTCCCCCACGTCGATAGATCGGTAGTTGTGTACGCGGCGAATAGCCTAAACGCTGTCCGCGTTACACAATTTGGCCCGTAATTTGGCCAGTATGAATTTCGCTTGTGGAAAAGAAAGTTATTAGCTGGTATTGGATGGCGGCCGTTGCTAGTGATGAAAATAAAAACGCCAGTGATTCTAGTCAATGCGGGCCACCAACCAAACGCTTGGCGCAACACCCCCCCTCCTATTACGCCATTATGTTAAGAATTCTGGATTTCCCACTGGCGTCAAAGTCTCTTTTCCGATCAAAGTTAATTCAATACAATCGGTCGATACACCAGTCAAAAAGCGCACAACAATTCTATTTGCGCTATATAAAACAAGGTAGAACTAGTTAGCAATTGAGATAAGTGGAATTTTCAAATGAAATCAGCTAATTATATCACCCGGAATGAGTTTATTGGTGGAAAACGCACAGATGTAATGAAAATGTCTGGCGCCAACGGCCTATTTGGTTCTAAGCCAGGTCAGTTTTGGCGTCTCGCCATCATCAGTAGCGTTCTGTCGCGATGCGCGCTTCGGTGTGATTTACGATTCTGTCTCTCAAATGCGGCGACAATTCAATCCGTCGCTGTCAATGAATGATGAATGAGTTCGGTCTCGGTCGTTAGCAACTTAGCGGCGCCAATTTCCTTCGCAAACATCGAATTAGAACCCGGTCGAAAATAAATGTTTAAAATTAGAAACTCTGACCACTGTTGGGGGATAATCTGAAACCGATATGATGCAGATTAGACCTATTACATATGCAAGTGACCTTTTCTTCCTGTTGCACTTGTGCGCTCTGTGTATATGAGCTTTTACAAATGTATTAGATTATTACCAATCTTATATTATCGACATACGAAATGGAGATGAGAACGTATTTGAAGCGACGATGTTATCCAACTTTTTAATGTTATAAACCCATATTTTGGGACATTTTTTCCGCTATTTCTAAAGAGGCCCGTTTGGTGCAAGCCTGTTATGTAAGCCGACAGGTTTCTTCGAGACCTCTTGAACAGGCGTGGAAATTAATTAGGTCCGCCCACCAATAAAAAGTCTTTGGTTCCAAAAGGATATATCTTTCTTTCCCTTCGGTTCTTACGCATACGCAAGTTTTTTTGTTTTTTTTTGACTTGGGTTGTAAAGTATGTTACAGGTGAAATTGAACAATGCAGAAGTAAACAAATAATTACTGCGGAATATTGATAAAGTAGTAGACAAAATCTGATCGTCAAATAAGACCTTGCAGTTACTAGTTCAGTGCAACCGGTTAATAGGTCTAAAATACCTGCTTTGACCTTATAAGGGACATCAAACGTGAAGACCACGACATTCCATCGGCAAAACCGTTTTCCTCAGTAACAAATCATATGACGGATTCCACTGGTGTCTTCCGCTTATGTACTTACGTATGATCAACTTCCCTTAAGCACCATTCACTTAACAGGAATACAAGGAGGTTTAGTTTTGTCTTTCGCTAGATCGGTTTCGACTGCTCGCTACCTTCTCTCCACACCGCCTTTCAATGTCCGCCTTCATTGCGGTAATCTCAGTCATTTCGTTTTTATGTCATTATTTTTTGTTTAACTGTCTTTTTCGCGTATATCGCGTATAACTACCTCAAAACCGTACAAATCACCGCTTATTATTTAAGGCGCAGGATGAATGAATACCGATCCGCTACAGTGCATTAAACAACCTCTGAAAGTATTATACTTTTGTCGTAACGAGCGTATAATACATATATAAAGGTTCGGTTCGAAAAATTACAGGTTGTTGAGCGACAACGGGGTACGGCGGGGGGCGGGGGTGTACGGTCACGTAAACATGACGTAGGGCCCGATAGAAGCAGACCGCGGCGAAACGATACATTATCCGGTTTAAAAACACATAATGCTCCCCCTGATTTGTGTATAAATACGAAAAAACGTTGTTTCCTTGTTTTCAAACCGGTTAAAGGTAATGATCCTGGAACCGTTACCCCAGGATTTCAGCATGTCTATGTGGCTTACCAATATAAAACAAATATCTATTCCTGACGGTGATCACAAAAAATCGTGTTTCAAAACTTGAAATAAAGCTTCTTCTCTTGGAAAAATTAAAAACAAAACCGTCTCAGCTAAACAGAAAATAGAAATACCGTAGATTTCGTGTGTTTCTGTCTCCTCTCGCCGGTTTGGTCTTTTGCTGGACCGGTTTCGGCTGCTCGCCATCTTCAGTAGCGGTGTTAGTCACGATAAACAGACAACCACCACAGTACAAGTGACAGTGACAGTGCAGTGAGGATGCCCAAAAAATCCAAAATTCCGATTGTGACTAATACTGCTACTGAAGATGGCAAGCAGCCGAAACCGGTCTAGCAAGAGACTAAACCAGCGAGAGGAGACAGAAACACACGAAATTTACGGTATTCCAACCCATCGCAGACAGGCATTTTAAAGTAGAAAATAGAAAATGTTGGCTTGTCTCTAGTTTGAATCGTACAAAAAAAACGTATTAGACAACTCATTCTTGTATCGTGTCCCCATTGCCGTGGTTAGAACCGACACCTTTGAGGGTACCGGTACATTGTGAAATTACAATATACGAAATTACTGTATTGCAGCCATAACGTCATATGTCGCTCGAATGAGATGTCATGTAGTACGTTTTTCCATAGCTGACATTCCATATTACAACGCCATTAGGACGAGAATATATGTAGCACCGTGTACGCGGGGTCAAAATTTAAATTAGTTTAAGGTATTTTTTCCGGTCATGTTTCACAGCACTACAGTGACGGAATACTAAATCGACAGTCTTCATGCATAAATACCGTGCATGAGATATATAATTTATATTTATATGGTATGTTAACACGTCCCTTACTTTTATGACAGTGGTATAGCATCATATATCATCAATGCAGTTGTACTGTGTATTTTATTATCATTCTTGCTTTTCGTCAAGGCCGATACCGGCCTAGAAGAGAAAGAAAGTAGGGGAATTTTTTGTTGTTACGGTCGCTTTTCTTTTATCCTTACGGTGGCGTTGAGGCGAGAAGTGGACACAGTACTGGTTTTCTCTTATCGTACGGTGCAGGGTATTGTAACTTCGACTGTATTCGCCGGTTAGGAAGCATTAGAAATGAAAGCATTTGTGCTGCGTTAACACGGATCTGATTTCATTATCCGCGTCGCCGTATAGCTTGTTAGTGTCGGGATCCGGGCAGGTGGAGAAGATTAAAAAGTGAAAATTCCAACGGCCGAGACAGAGAAAGAGAGGAGAAGTGTCTTTAATGGCTCGAACAACTCAGATTAAACAATTAAAGTAAAAGTGTTTCCTAGCCGTGTAACTGCCGTTGTATGTAATTAATAGAACAGTTTGCGAGCCGCTAATTGTAAAATATTTCCCCCACCCTCTTACCGACCAATTAAATGCCTTCCGACCGCAAAGTTCTGAATCTCAGAACTGGGGCAGCGACAGTGTTCAAAGGCATATTTCAACGTCTTTATCTCTCGATAATTAGGCCCATTCGATTATTTAGAGAAATTCTATATTTACTTGGAATTGATAAGGAAGTTTGGAACGTTCTTGTCGAATTCAAATATTTGTTTCGAGGATTCGAGTCCCGGTTCGTGGTTACTCTTCGGCCTCGGCTATGGCCATTTTCCATCCCGTTGGGGACTATTTATTCGGAATATGCGAAGGGATGCGTACGTTTTCATTAAATTAATTATTACCTTTTAATGACAATGCCTCTCTCAACGGATTCTTAACACAGGGCTGCCTTGCCCATCGTTTCTGGATAAAAACTCGGTCTATACGAAAAATACCGCATAATTATGAGGGCTGTTCCTTAATCACTGTTCCGTTAATTCTAGAATCTAGAAATTCTAGAATAAAAATCCCGCAGGAAATCTACTTGAAAGAACTGAAATAATTCTATGTAAGGGCTTGAAATAAGTACTGATAAGTACTCTCTGTCTTTGCAGTTATTCTCGTTCTGGTCAAACACTTTTGACCTGCAACGAAAATTTTTGAGCGTTTGCTATTTCCAATTGAGTTCTTCTTGTACATCTCCAAAAAGTCGGTACAGATTTCGTTTCGATCTTCCCTAAAAACCGCTTTCAATCTTAAGTGGAGATACGAAGGGTGGGCAGTACAAGTGGCCAGACGCCCATTGAAAAGAGGAGTTGGCCCGGGATAAGCTGCTATTTATCTTGGGACTTTTCCGGTAATATGATCCACGGCATATACATGATACGATCCATCCGGTAAAATACAGCACATGATATGTAATGCAATTTTCGTCCGTGATTGCCATGTTACATATTGACAGTGTATAAAGTCCCCTAACTAAACCTAATTTAAATGTTTTAATAAAAGTAGTGAATTTAAAAATAAAAACAAAGTTATAAGAAATATTCTATTTATGACTCAAGTAAATCCTAGAATCAAAACTTACATGGATATAATAATATATAAAATTTTGTGGAATATAGGAAATTAGTGGGTTTATTAGTGGGTATAGTGGGTGATTTTTCTCCCAAGTCTACTTAACATCTCTACAAGTATCGTCTTATAAGATTTAGAAAATTACAACAATAGCAACGATTAGAACTAATTCGCTATAACTAATAATCGATTGTCGGTCAACGATTTTCAACCGTTTCCAAGAAATGTTTATGATCGAAATTAATTCCGGTTTTCTCTCCGGTCACGTGACTTGAGCCGGGTTTTTGTGGCGTGACTCTACAATAAATGTAATTCTCTACCCCCTCCCCCAAGCCCCCTCCAGCCCTGTCTATCAAAAACTCAAAGCGATCAAAAATTGTCCCTTACTTAAGTCAAGGATTTTTATGTTCCTTGAGAGATTTCATTTTATTGGAACCGACCTATTCTATTTCTATATTTAGGGCTTAAGTATTGCGGAGAATTGAACAGAATTGACAATTACCCACCGAGACAACCACCACCACCACCGCCAGAAACGTCCACTGAAGGTTTTAGGAAAATTAAGTTTAGAAAATTGCACAAATCACATAAATTCAATTTGTCGTGTAATTATTTTAATCAATTTCCTGAGGGTTACTTAAGGAATCCTACTACACTAAGGTACACTGTCACTGCACTGTCACTTCCAATCTTTGATTCTACGCTGGTCGTACGTCACCTAAAGCAGTTGTCCACGCGGAAAGTGTAGACAGTGGGGAAACTGTGGCGACAAAGTCGACCCGCGTTTTCGTCGATTTAGGACATTTCATGGATAGGAAATTTCTCGGGACGTTGAAAAAAGATGTTGATAAGCGGCCAGATATTTATAGTGACGAGGGTGAGAATTTATATCGAGGTCAATAACGGTGTTGTCTATATGTGAGTTCCAGAATATAAATAATTCTATTCTCCATAAATAACTGACTAAAGGTTTTAGCTTTATATTAATTAAAAAATTAATATATTAGTATACTAATTTTATATTAGTTATTCATAGATTTGTTGGAGGATCACAGAAATCTTGGCATTTCAAAAAATAGCCGTTTTTTTTATATTAACGCCTGAAATATTTTATTTCACATTATTTCTTCGGATTTGGAATATTAGGACATATTCTATTGTTTCATGCCAGCTGAATAATTACACCAATAAATTTTTGGAACACTTTTCAATTTATTTAAGATTGCCACTATTATTAAAACTTTCTTTTAACCCGTTGTAATTAGGTTTAATTACTCTACTTTATGCGTCGTCCAGGTATAACCGTTTTACCGTAAAGTTTACGGAACGCATTTACGTTTCAAATTGGCCGCGTTGTTTACACACACCGCTTTCCCACCAGCGCACTTTCCGTTTCGAGCTCAGCGCGCAATTTGTTTTCAAAACTAAATAAAAACAGAAGGCCTTCTTCCGTCATCCGGATTTCTTTGATGCGAATTAATTGCCACCCCTTTTATACATTATTCATAGAGCCGTTCGATGTAATTATACATTGGGTAGAGCCTAAAATCAGGGTGTTAAACGAGGCTCGGCTGAGATCCGGAGAAAATGAGCGCGCTCGCGGATGAAAGTCGTATTTAATTTTGTTATCGCATCGTGTGCGCGGAGCACTGAGTCATTCTGGGACTTGGGGCTTAGACCAAACCCAGCGCGCACTGTCTGACAAAACAGACCCCTATTGACATCGGCCTTTCTTATTATATTTATTTCTTCTATTTTCTATTTATTATTATTTCTTATATTAGCAATAGCACCCAATAAAAGTCAATATTATTCAATAACACCCAATAATACATAATAACAGCCAAAAACAGGCTGTTATTTGGGTGTTATTGGCTGTTATTGACTGTTATGGGGTTATTGAGCGTCATTGGGTGTTATTGGGCGTTATTGACTGTTATCGGGTGTTATTAGGTGTTGTTGAGTGTTCCTAGGTGTTATTAGGTTGTTATTGAATGTTATTGGTTGTTATTAGGTGTTATTGAGTGTTACTACCGTTATCGGGTGTTATTGAGTGTTATTAGGTTGTTATTGACTGTTATTAGCTGTTATTGAGTGTTAGTTGACTGTTATTGGGCGTTATTAGGTTGTTATTGACTGTTATTGGCGTTATTAGGTTGTTATTGACTGTTATTGGGCGTTATTAGGTTGTTATTGACTGTTATTGGGCGTTATTAGGTTGTTATTGACTGTTATTGGGCGTTATTAGGTTGTTATTGACTGTTATTGGGCGTTATTGAGTGTTAGTTGACTGTTATTGGGCGTTATTAGGTTGTTATTGACTGTTATTGGGCGTTATTAGGTTGTTATTGACTGTTATTGGGCGTTATTAGGTTGTTATTGACTGTTATTGGGTGTTATTAGGTTGTTATTGACTGTTATTGGGCGTTATTAGGTTGTTATTGACTGTTATTAGCGTTATTAGGTTGTTATTGACTGTTATTAGGTGTTATTAGGTTGTTATTGACTGTTATTGGGTGTTATTAGGTTGTTATTGACTGTTATTGGGTGTTATTGAGTGTTATTAGGTTGTTATTGACTGTTATTAGCTGTTATTGAGTGTTAGTTGACTGTTATTGGGCGTTATTAGGTTGTTATTGACTGTTATTGAGTGTTATTAGGTGTTATTGGGCGTTATTTGGCGTTTTTGGATTTTATTAGATGTTATTGGGTGTTGTAATCCATATTCGAATGTATTCAATATAATTATTTAGTTGGTAATATTTTTATTTTACGGCCATACATTAATTTCAGGATTTTTTTTCAGGTAAGCTCTCCCGCATTTTTATATCATGAACTCTACTCCGATCATTATCCAGCTTTTACGTAAGTAAGATAACCAGTCAATAAGTAAATAACATAAAATAATGTACACGTTCGATGCATCTTTATATTTTTAGTATCTTTCTTCGTTACAATGCAACGTCCAAATTATGACAAATAATTTAATTACGACAAAATAATGACAAATCGACTATGCTATCTCCGGTATCTATAAACTATAGGAATATTTAGAAACATTAGTTTCCTTTCTAACATGGTAGAAAAACAATTATTTTTTTCAATATAAGTTTAATAAAAATATAATTATTTATTCCATTAAATTAAATTCATGTTCATATATACGGTTCATATAAGTTCATATATTTGCACAATCTAATTATAATTATACGTTTTTATTCCCAACACCTCCTTTCATCAAAAATACTTTACGTGTTTCTACTTCTTCCCCTGTTTTGAAGCACTATATGAAAGAACTGAGTGTTGCAAATCCCAGTGAAATGAACTCTTTCAACTTAAGTCAAACGATTGTTGTTTTAATATGTTTTAGATTTGTTTAATCTACTCTTGCCCCATCAACCACTTGTATATCTCCGCTATGTAGCGCAAAAAATATCCATTAAATATTGCTTAATTCAAATGTATTGTATCGAAGTTTTATCCGGTAAAAATCGTATCCTTGAGAATCGAATCATCTCATTCTTTGAGCGGTGGATATAATGTTTCTACGCATTATAGCTCTCTTTATTCTTGTAGTTTGTTATCTTTGTTCGGCCGCCTCTTCGGCTTCGCTCCGCTTTTTTATCCTCCATTATTTGTTCCTCATTTTAAACAGGAAAAGTATACCGCCGCGCAAATAAAGGTTGGTAAGTCCTTGAAAATTAATTGAAGTCCTCTCCCAGTCTGACGCATTTCGATTCAGTTTAATAATTGTTCGGTAAACAGATCTCATCTCTTGATTTTTCTGAAAAACAAAAACAGACTGGATTAATCCCCTGTGGGATTATTAGCGCCCATATGAAAATCGGACCTTCATGGTCCTTTAATTTTCCTTTAATTTAATTTTATTTTACCTTCATCTAAAATCGAATTTGTCCCAAGTAATTTTGAAATGATTGCGACGACTACAATCCGATATAAGAAACATGGAATACCGGCATGACAATGACAATTAAAAAACAAAAACAAAAAAGTGTTGAGGTAAAAAATAAAAACATTCCAAGAAAAAGATCATCTAATTTAATAAGAAACCAAAATCTCGTTTAGGCTGTATTAGGTATGCAGGATAGGTGCCATCACTGCTTCATCAGCAGCAGATACGCCCGCTTATCTCGCTCTATCACTGACTGTCTGGAGATGAGGTTCCGAACCCTCGCTAAAATAATTCCGCTCTATATTTTTATTAATGAGAATTGATTGGATTCTTAGCTTCTGACCAAGAGACTTGATAAAAAAAGGACGACTTCCCAGAAATGTGATGTTTGATAAGGACCGGCACGCGATAGCGTTATCTTCCCTCGGCTTTGCCGGGAACAACGAGCGAACGTTTTGTGATGGCGACGGTAGGCCTAAGCCCCTGCGGAATCCTCGCATTGGGGGGGTTTTCACAGCACTGAGATATCATAAACTGAAAACTGCAGAGACCGGTCTATTGAGATATATGCTGTCTATAAATAGAGAGTGCAGCGACAGACGGGATGGAAATAGCGAAAGCCCTATTAATAGATGATTGAAATAGATGTTTAAAGTCTATTACGAGTTGTGATAGGGTGAGGCAGCCTTTAAGTCCAGCAGAGTACCTTTACACTTCCCTATTTAATTCATCGGTAGCGTTTTAAAAGTACTCCTCTTTTTTCTGTTATTTAGTTATTTTCTATTTTAATTCTCGTTTTCGCTATAAAACATCGGCTGTAATTTACTGCTGTTTACAACTGTAAAATGCAATCAGCGACATTGATGTTCAAGTAGAACTAGTAACATAACGGTGGAGAACCCAACTTGTTTTCCCCATTTTCTTAATTTAATTTATTTTGCCGGTATCTTTAAATCTTTAAATAAATATTAGGTAAAAAAAATCACACGGCTAATGTCAAAAATTAATTTCTCTGTTAATTAACTCTAATAACGGGAAGGAACTGAGCCTAAGTTATCAACCTACGGTAGGAACCATACTGTAGTTCATTCACCCGTCTGGGTAGCATCAGTGAAAGGCTTTCATACTGTCTGGCGGCTGGTTCTTTAAAATTAGCGTCCCAACTAATTCATTTCCTCTTCATCTTTGGCCCACTCCAACCTCCTCCCTGCGAACCTCCTTTAGGTATACTTTTCTCCGTTTCCGAGCGAAGGACCGGTTATCCTGGTCCGGCCTTAAACGTGTCGGGACAATACTCGAATCGATTGCAATTATAACGCGTATTGTTGTTTGTGACCGAAACCAATTTCGGTCGCAGTTGTTTTATAACGGTCATGGTATAAGGTCCGGGACCGAATCGTACGGATGAATGGAGTGGGGCGGGCGCGAGCCGTTTAATAATCGCAAACCGCCTTTCGTCGTCGCCAATTAGTCAACGACAGTTACATCGGGGCTTGGAAACAGGAATTAGTGCCACTCGCTAACAGCCCCGGGCAGTACGTCACGGCCGTGTTGGTTCGCCGTTTTTTTTTCACACTCGTTTTTAATTTTTTGTTTTTCGACCTCTCATCTGTCATTAATTGACCGTCGATTGTCCGGCGGGACAATTTAAATAGAACGCCATTTTTCAAATTTCAATATTCGCGCCCAACAATTTCGCGTATAGGATAGGTCGGCCCGCTCTCATTACAGTAGACATTTTTCCACTTCGTTTGGAACTCGTTGGAAGCTTATTTATTCGGGCTTTACAGTCCGTTGTCGCAGTAAGAAAGTCGTACGTGCGACTGACTTGGAAAAAATCTTTCGACGACGATTCAAACGTGACGACTGTCGAACCCCGTTATTAGCGGTTGTGGCCCGCGGTAAAATTGGGTTAATTGCGTTTTTGTGCCCTGAGATAATTCTGAAATTTGGTGAGAATCGGCCTGTTAGGAGGGCGCCGGTGTGAGTGAGTGAGTGGTACAGGGCCTGGGAACGGGCCGTCTCCTCGGCTCTCTCAACAATTGAATGAACCGACCAATTTTCGTTGTCCTTGTACAATATCCCCCCCTGGCTCGCTCCTCGCACAATACTGCACCTACCCGAAATCTCGAAATTCACCTTTACCTTATACCGAAAGGTTCCAAGACGGTAGCTGGCGCCGGCCACTGACTTACACCTTCAGTCAGTCAGATCTACGGCTTTTCTCCGATCTTTCTAGTTTTACAGTAATATTCTGACGAGTCAATATAAGCATTGCTTAGCGGAGTGATTGTGGAGTCACTTCGGAGATTCATTTTCACAATTATTATATTCCTTCATTTATTCTCGAATATATTTAAATACGATTGGTGTCAAACCGTAAATCTTTTTGCTTATTGTAAATTCTTTAAAACATCGGCCATTAGCGTTCTGCCCCCGTTATTACTACAAACATACATAGTTCTGATGACGGGCCGGGTGGGTATTCGTAGAAAGGGCCGCGAGCCAACACACGTTCAAATCGTGTAAACCGAATACTCGTAAATTTAGTACGAATTATTTATGTGAAAATAAATTATGTTTCCGTTTCAGTAAGGGATTCCGTACTTCGGCTCCGGTAATTTATGAAGTTGTATAGGAAGGGAGATTTATGTCCCAATTAATATGCCGGCGGCGTGCCGGCTATCGTGTGTAGTAGATGTGTGTTTTTCCCAACGCGAATTTTCCTGCCGATTCGATATCGGAGAGAAGGGCCGGTCCCTTGAAATTCGGGGGTCGGTGTGGATTAATTGCTCTGTGTTAGTTAAAGGGGGGTACATTCATTATTCATCGGGGGTTGTTCACCCCCTCCCTCCCGACGGTCACTATTAACAAGTCGCTCAACTATTGACCTCGGTCCACCCGAGCGCAAATTTTCGTGTCGGAAAGGCCTCGGAAAATATTTTCCTCCAATTTACTTTATTCATTCCGCTCGGTTCCGAAGGTAAATAATAATGAAAAAAGGTCCGATAAAAAATTCAAAGAAAAAAAATCAATCCCGTTTTCATCCAGTTCCAGTCGAACCGCTAGCTGACGGCCAATCAATTTTAACTTATTAATTATTACCAGGCGCATTATTAATCTACCTCCCCCCCCCCCAATTGTTGTTTCAGTAGGAGTATGCGATCCCATTATACCTTTCCATCGCAGGCAAAGGTTTCATAACACTCCTCCTCGCAGACAAAAAGTGAACAAAGTAGAACAAACGTCTTATTAAATATTAAATATTTGATTATGTACAGTTTTTAGACACTTTAAACGATGTTTTCGCGAAAAATAGCGAATGATAGTTTTGTTGAGAAATGTGGAATAATAGCACATCCTTGTAGACTGTACATAGTGTAGCAACAGAATTTAATACCGATATCATATTCCCGGGTAATCTTCGATTGGAAAACACAGGGAGCAATGTCGGCTTTGTAAAAGTGCAGCGACAGAACTGAAATGAACGATTTTCCGTTCTTAACGAATCCCCCCTTCTGTAATTGAGCCGAATATTGAACGCTAATTAGAATCCGGGCCGGTTTTACGTCCAGACCTGCTCTAGTGGCATTTCCTCCTATTCCCGCTAACGCGTTCCAAGTCGGGAACGGACCAGATATAGACCGGAGGCTTACGCTCCGTACCGAGAAACCCGACTGGATCTAAAATAAGATAATATTTCACCGGACGCTACCGGGAAACAAAAACTAATCTTGAACAGGTTAGACTCCACGAAATTTACACAACCCCCCCACCCAGCTGTAACAATAAAACAAATAGGAAATGATCCACAAATTTACAAACAACATTCGATCATCAGCCCGACTTGATAAAAAGGCTACTAATGTTACAATTCTATATAATTTACAATAGTATTTATTCCTATAAATATATTTCTAGAACAATATTTTTTACATAATATATTATAATTGTACATCGCTCACAGGACTTACTATGCTAAGTACCCAATTTTGTTTTACATCGATTATATCTTATTTTTATTATTATTCGATTATTTTTTCTAATCTGTAATTGCAAGCAATTCAGACTTGGTACCGGGAATTGAACTAATTATCAAATTTATAAATTGAATAATACACACGATGTCCTCTGTCTGTCCCGGAGTTTTATGTGAGATCCGATTGTATGTTGTCCTTTAAATGTCTCAATTTTGAGAACAGTTGCATTAGAAAATAAAAGCTGCTTTCAGTATCGTTGTAGACTCAACTTTTGACGCGACCATTCTACATTTTCGACCTTTCGAGTGTACGGAAATAGCTCCTTTTATTTTTCTTCTGGCGTTCTTTTTTTTTCGTGTAGACTTTTATTTCGTAGCGACAGGAAGTCCGACGTCCGTTGAGGGGATTTGACCGCTGAATATACCGCCTTGTCTGGGCCGGAGTCAGCCCTCCGGCTATATTTACATGTGTAAAACCTTCTAGAGTCGTAACACGGTCTTTGCTTCTGTTCAGTGTTAACGCCGGAGAATCTGGCCTCCTCCTGTGTATTTTTAAGGCGATTAACTGCCGGGTCGCTCTAAAACAGCGGCAATTTATCCACTACCGCCGGGAATGTAGGCAAAATCGGGGTAAAGTTTTACTCGTATCCACTTTTAAGTTTTACGTATCTCCTAGAACGCCGGAGCAATCTGAGCACATTTATCTATATCGTTTAGTTCTAGCTACATATATGACGAGATTACACATAATATTGTAGTCTAATCGGGAGTTAGTCGCTGGCGGAGAATTAACCGAGTCCAGAACAAAAGAAATCTGAAGCCAAAACAAACACATTTACTAACGTCCTACTGTGTTGTTTTATGCAAGGTAGATTGGGATTAACAATAGTGCTCATTTACGTTTCTTTTATTTAATTCACTCGCCCGATTTTAACTCGTGAACATTTTACCCTCAGTTAGCTGGTTCTTAAAATGAACTGTTGAACTTTCTTAAATGATCTTCTTCTTTCTGGCCTCAGAAATAAATAAATGAATTAATTTTAAACGATCATTCACCAGTCGTTACGATAGCGACACTTTCACTGATGCCAACCGGACGAGAGACCGAACACGCAACTTTGGTTTCGACACGAGTAGGTAATGTGGGCATTACAATAAACGCGTATTATGTCAATAAAGTATTTGAAAAATTATTATTTTGTGAAAACAGACAGTGTGTATTATTCGAAGCTGTCGGCCGTAGCCCAGTGTCGTGACCGAGCGGGACACTAATGGCGGTGGTTTTCGCGAACCTTCGCATTTTTCCCAACGGCCGGCTTCCTCTCGCCGTTCAAATAGAAAAGCCGACTCAAAGTCGAATGAAAATGGAAGGAACGGATACATTATTCATTGTTTCTTTTGGAATAAATTAAGATTTCGTGCCCGTCCCCAGCCATTCCAGGGTTTCTTACCCTCCGAGTCAAGGATTCTTTCTTAACCGACGGCGCAGGATAATTCCGCTAAATTCAAAATCAATATAATTAGATTAGAATTTAGATTTGACTCTGTTTCTACGTTGATACAAGTGAGCAGCGGTCGATGGTAAAATGTCTTCTCCATCAGCACCCTTAGGGCTGAGGTGCCGCACATATCTCACATTGATTAGATATCTCTTTGGGGGGAGGGCCCTCGAGGGTCCGGAATATCATATCTAGTTGAGACCTTTGTGTCCGCTCGTTGATTAGCAGCATTAGCATTAGTGCTCTTATTCGATTCGGCTACCGAAGAATGCCCTGTGTACATTGTCGCTGAAACATTCGTCCGCGGAGAATTTAAATAATAGAAACGAGTAGCGAAAGACCAACCGCTTTCTTTAATTTTCTCAATATATAAGCTTTAATTCACCTTGCTGCGTATTTGAGAAACCCTTTGGTTGATTAGAGGAAGGAGTAGTTTCTGGGAAGAGGTACAGAAAACGGGTTAACATGTTGAAAAAACTAACTTAATACTCTGTGAACAATTTTCTGAACAATTATATATTATCATCAGCGTCAGCAGGTTATTTAGTTAGTAGGTTAATAGTTTCTCCGTCTCAGCCATTATCAGTACTTCGATTTCTCGGAAACTTATATTACGTGCGTAATTTTTTTTAAACAAAACTTCCATGTATTACAGTTATTTTAAAATTTTTGCGAATGTTTGGAGATATTTTTACGATTAATTTAAAACTTTATTTAAACTTTGAAATTGTTAAATTGAGTGTACATACTACAGTTGTGTTATTTCATTTGTCTTTCCACGTCTCACTGTTACTGTTGTCACTTTGTTCATTATTGTGTTACCCATTAACACTATTTCTATAGGTTCTTTTCTATTGGATTAGAGAAGCTTTTTTTAATTGATTACGCCTTACAGTAGAAACTTCGATTTGAATTTTACCGCTCATTATTTACATCTGGTTGTAGTTCTTCGCGAGCCATTCGAGTTTGAAACGTGAACAGAGTTGGACAAAGTTTAAATGAAAGTCATCATTTACTCTGAACTAGATTCGCCTGTAGAGTTATCCAGTTTGTTTAACGGTCATTAGGCTGTACTGGAGGAATCGCCAAACAGCTCACAGTGTATCAACACAGTTGCCTTATTTGACAACTGCCTTGACTTTAGACAGGAATAAATCGCTAAAAGTCTAAATATTTACCTGCAATAGAGGATGGACAGGGCGTTATGGAATAAACTGTCGAAAACTAGGCTGTGGGGCCCGAAAATATATCTGGGTCATCGCGCGAATTGATTTGATTATCGAAGGCTGACCCGGTGTACTGGAAGTACTGTCGTTAGCGAAAGTGAAATTCCACCGGCGCTATTAATATTTTTTCGCAGCCGTAATTAGCCCCTGCAATTACGGAAATTGATCGAAAAACTGACTTAATATTTCTTTTTCTCAATCCATTTTCGGAACGCGTTTAGCAGTTTTATAACCCTGTAATACGCAACCTCCGGACAAGAAGATTAAGGTTTTCCCCTGCGAGGTTCCCGCCACCGTCATTAGACAATGCCAGATCCGCGGGCTCATATATATATATATATATATATATATATATATATATATATATATATTCGAAGTAGAGATAGTTGTAAGAGTGTTCTCCTCTCTTGTGAGCTCTCTCTCTCTCTCTCTCTCTCTCTCTCTCTCTCTTTATCCCTCCCGTGTATGTGCGTGTGTCGCAAGAGGAACTGGACCAATTGACGCCCAGAACTGGTGGACAGCGCCGTTCTTTTGAAGACGATGAAAGGACAGGAAAACGCCAATCAAAATATCGGGATCTATATTTATAGCGGCGTAGAGGAGGACGTGACTTCGACCGGCCGTGCAGAAAGAAATTCAGGAGTACATATTTCCCCCGGTAAACTCGGTTGTATTTCCCGCTATTCAGTTCGGTAGTTTGTTCCTGAACACTTCAAAAGTTCTGTTATAAGGCCCGTCTACGGTTCGTCAGGGGGTTCCACAAAATAAGTATATCAAAGTCCAAATATCCATGTATGCATGTGTTAACCAACATTCGTCTATGCAATATGCATATAAAAAGAAAAATAAAGTATTTGTAATTTGTAAATTATGTTAGGGATAATGAAATTTTAGAAGCGGACGAAATAGCGTAAAATTCAATTTATAACTCCGGTACAGTTATTAGATTTCTATTAATTTATAATATTCGGTAAGCCACTTCTATCCATTGGCGCCAATTAGGTCCTAATAGGCTCCTCTCGCGTATTCGTATATCAGAATTGTATTTAAAAGTCAAAACAAGAAATAGTAGATACATATCAGATTCTAAGGAGGCACAACCGGTTGGTTCTCTTGAATTGGTAGACAGATGTTCCATTAAATTTATACATTAATTGTTATAAAAACAATAAATACTCCGTGAACAGATAGAGGAGTATATTCGTGCCTCGCCGGAAAAACATTAAAAGACAGACAGTTTAGAATCGAAAATTACTATTCATTGGTAGAGCGGTTAGAACGCAATAGTCACAGTTCGTGCTTGTTTTTCGTTTACGCCCGCTAAATTGGTGGCGGGACGATTGTATATCGCATGGCGCTTGTTGATACGCAACTTTTTTGAATTTTGAACTCGGCGTTTTTTAATTTTTCCGGCGAATTAGCCCGGTAGCTCCCGCATCCGAGCGTGGCTGATTTGTAATTCCGAGTGTTATACCATCCGAGATAGGATACGATTTAGTGTATCACCCGATTTAGAGACGGAAGGAGTATGGCGTTTTGTTCTGGCCGGTTGTAGTAACACGCTCTTTGCAAATTGGCTGGTCCGCCTTCCCTTTATAAATTGAGACGCCGCCGGCCCTTTTCGTTGTCGGTTTACAATTAAAAAAAAAAAAACAGCCTCGAAAAAAGCACTGCGTCGTTCTTCCACAACGAGGAAGAAAACAAGAAGTTGTTTTTGTCTCTCTTTTCTCTTTTAAATTCCGTTTCGATATAGCGCGGTTTTTGTTATATCTGCGGTAGAGACACAAGCTTCCCACCCTATTCTAAGGTCAGACCACATACGGGCTGACAGCATGCGATTCCTCGTACGCAGTAACTACGATTGTTCTCCGATATGAATTTGTAAACGGATACGTGTAGTGCTTTCAAGTTAAATTCAACTTAATCCCACTTCGTGTATAGATACACAATTTCAATTGTGACAATAGGGCGTTAAAGACACTGAGCAGTGAATTATTGACTTTTTATGGATAAGCAGTTTTTCCTTCAGTTTGGAATGTGTGAAAGTCTTGCCGGTTCTTTTACCTTTCCCTGTGTACTAATTTATTCCTTTTCAAGCTGATTACTGCAGCAAAATAGAGTGAGAAGTGAGTAAACAAATTAAAGCGAAGAAGAAAAAGACTGATATTTCAAATGGGCGCATACTTAACTTAAACGGCACAGTCTTTGCAAATTGTAAATATACCGATTATCTGAGAAAAAATATGGCCTTCAAATGTGTTTACATTACTACTTTTATTGGATTTGTTCGATTTTTGTTCGTGCGGACATTCACACTATAGGCCTTTGAGTTGGGGCCGAAACGTCATCTGAAATCGTTTTCTGTGACTTGTACTCTTGTAGGTCGCTCAATTTGTAATCGATGATCTGGGTCCCTAATTTTTACGATTCGACGGTACAAACTGTAGTTTCACGTAATGCCATGCCCGGTTTCGGGTTTCTTTTGAACGGCGGCTTATTACAGTCGTAATTTAATATTTATTGTGGCGGTCGCAGGACACGCCATTTTCACTGTGGCGGTCTCTTCGCTCCGCATCACCCATGCTGCCATTTGTGGAAAAGCGGTTTCTCTCGCTTATCAGATTTTCATGGCTTTCCACCCATATGCATGATATTTTACCAATTTTCACGATTTTCATCATATTTAATCGATGTTAATTTTCCAATTTTTATGATATTCTTACGATTTTCATGGGGGCAATGTCATTAGCTATAAACATTGCTCGGAAAAGTATTAATGTAAAATTTCATTTTTCACGTGGTGGACGCCTTGAAAAAGGTCGTTCCCGCGGGTATGAATATGGATATCGGGCAGTGGGTGGGGGAAGTGTCACTTGTAAAATGTACTAGCGAATCGCTTAATGCATACCGAGAACTGGTCATTCACTATTCTTGCTGCCTGAATTTTAATTTGCAATTCGTTTGAAAAATAAAGCTCCCCTTTGTGAATGGAACCGTTCGAAACGATTCTGGGGATCCTGCGTTTGAAAATCCCTACCGAAATTTTTCCCAAACTGGAAGCACTCCGTTTCGGTAAAAGTCCGGTGAGTCATGAAACTCGAAATTATTCGACGAAAGTCGGTCAAATTAAAATACCGCGAACAGGGGATGATTCGCGAAATTGGCGAAGAAACATCGCGTTTTTAAACGAATCTAGACACACAATGCTATCGAAAACCTAAGGACGCAGTTTTATTCAACGTTCGTGGAAATGGTCGGAAAATTTGTATTCCATGCGGTGAGCAAATTTTGTGGGCAGATATTCCAGAAGGAAATATCAGACTGCTCACAAATTATCCGTTTTGGGCATTATTGGGGTTACGAGCGGGAGGAACAATTGAAGAAAACACATTTCTCGAAATATTTCCGTCTTTTCCTCCCATATCGAAAATTCATTTGATCAAGTAACAACAATTTCGGGACAATAAAATGAGAAGCCCAAGGAGATCTCCAACTGCCTCAATTCCTCCGATATGAGCATCCTGTTTATATGTTATACGTACGACTGGATAATGTACATTCTTAACGCCAAATGAGGTTATATGGATGAACTCAGTAATGGAGACAGATTTCCGAGGTGAATCCCCCCCGAGCCAACTCATTTCAATATCGTCACCGAAACCATTTTCATGCAGGAATTCGCAGCGAAAAAAACAAACCACTTCTGCCAGTAATTCAGTCATCCGGTCAGGAATTTCAGAAATTAAAAACTCCGCTTTTTTTTTGGAAAAAAGCGGTGAAAGACCGTAACACCCATAATTAAAGTCTAATAGGTGTTCGACACGTACCTATATTGTACGTGGAGGTGGTCCACGTGCTATATACCCTTTCCTTGTATATCGATAAAACGCCGCGACGGGCGATTTCTATTACACAAAACGAAATTTAATAATAACTCGTTTAACCGGTCGCCATACATAGAAGTATTTTGTCCGCATTTAAAAATATGCATAATTTATACCATATATTTCCAAACAGCAGTCCTTCGCTCCCCTAGTGCTATTGGGGAAAAAGAGCTCTAGGGCTAGCTGGGGAGCCCTGGAAGGTCAAAAAGAGGCCTTTTTAGTACTATAATATTATTATTTTTGCAGTTTACATCTGCAATTTATATTTTATTTTAAGTACCCTTATAATTTCTTTTCCAAATAGTTTTATTATCGAAACACTTGTTAAAATTGTAAACAATTGTTAAAAAATTGTTAAAGTCACTTATTTCGCCTATTGATTCCGCCTTTCACTTTAATAATCAGTCGCGTATAAAAAGGATTTTTCATTTGTTACAATTCAATACATGAAAAATGTTTAATGGCACTTATTTCATTTATTAATTACATCTTTTACATTATTGTTGGTTACATATTTTTTTTCAAGTCGATTGCAATTTTTGCGGTACAAATTTGGATTCTGAGAATTGGCTTCGACACCGGACGAGGTCTCAGCTATGTCGTAGGGATAAATCGGATACGCGATGCTTTATATGTTTTCTTCACTGATAAAGTTTAAAAAATCAAGAATCTCAAAGCCCTTATGTCCCCGTATAGGTTTAGTGTGTGTCCCAGTCGGCTCTGTTTTTCCGTCTGAAAATTTTCCGAGTATAAATTGTTCTCCTTTCTACGCCACTCCGGACTTCCAGTTTTTTTGTCCACCTTCTGCCGATATTGCTGAAATTGGAGTCCTCACGCGAGTCAACCCCTCTCGCAGGGGCTAATTGATAGAAGCCACCAGCACGCCAACTACCCCCCTCCTCCATCAATACGATTTCTAATTCGCGATTCTGGAAAGTTCGTGTATCGAAACCGTCTGAATTCCCGCCGATTTTTATATGAAAGTTTTATAAATTTCTCCCCGTTATACGTTGAGACGATAATTGTAGTACCGGCCGTACTACCTCTTTTGTTTTCGTTTTCTGTTATTTGAATTCTGCGAATCATTTACATTTTTTGTTCGCGACCCGGAAAGGAATTCCTCGATCGGTTTTCAGGGCCCTGTCCCTTAGCTCGGGCCTTTTAAAGACCCGCAGTATGATCTGGGCACTTAACCAGAACTTGTAAATTGTACTGTCTAGAAGCCGACACCATGCAGGTCCTCTATCGGAGGGCGTGACTATCGCTGTTGATGAATATAAATTATATTATTATAATTTTTTTATATTCATTCTCTTAACTTTTAGCATTAGGACTAACTAAAGAATGTGTGAGTAGTAAATTGGCAATATTGAAAAAAAAACTTGCGTGTCATTTAAGCTATAAGGAGTCACCGGCTACAGTACACGATGCCCTTAACGATCCCCCGGGCTGATGCCGGAGGTATTCGGGAAAGACACGCGTTACCGCCAGCCGAAAAACCATTTTATCGGACGGGAGACGGACGAACTATAGTTGTCGGCTGTTACATATATAGAGGAGAGTAGGGTTGGGGCAGTTGAGTGTAGAACCGGTGTAGAGAGGCCGGCCGGTGCTTCACTCGTTGTCGAACCCACATCCGGTTCGGCGGTACAGAGCAGCGCAAAAACCGTTCAGCAAAGCGGACACGCTTGTGCGATTATTTCGTACCGAATCGCGTATACCGTAAAAGTCCCCGTATATCGAGGGCGCTCCGTATTTCAAGTCCGAGCAAAAACCTCTCGTACACGTATCGCGCTGAACCAACCTTCCGTATTGCCATAAGAGTCCCCAAACATTTCTGCAACTTTCGATGTAAAGAGGTCTGGGTCGTTCTTTTTTTTCTTCTCTTTTTCGTTCTTTTTTCGGACAGACAGGCAGAAAGCAAACTTCTAGAGTTTTAATTGTTTCAAATTTGTAATTTATAGAACAGCTTCAGCTCTTCAGCCCTTCTACGTTGCGCTGCCCCCTTAGCGGATCACACGGGTCGCCCTTTGAAATTCGCAGTTGTCCCGGAAGTGGACAGCTGTTATTTCCGTGGAATTTTCGTTTTCCGTTTGGCCCTTGGACGGGGTGTCGATGTGCGGGGGTTGCGTGCAGCAGTGGTCTCTGCCAGGCACGCACTTTTAGCACCCCCTTGACTCTCATTTTAGTTTTGTTATTTCACCCCTTTTTTTACTTGTTTGCTCTTGTTCGTTTAACGGGCGCCCTAATTGGGGGAAAAATGCGGAGCTCGTATGCCGCAACGATACCTTTCGAATTAATGCCGTCGTTTCATTTTGTTCTCCGCCCACTTAGACCGTATCGTTTCTTGTTGTTCGGCATTTACATTGGGCGATAATATCGCGTTTTTATAAACAACTTATATATCTGCCCTTATTATTGGACCATCGTTCCTGAATTCGTTCATTGGGTCCTTGCGCTGTACCCGACAACAAAATAGTGCGGAGGGTTTTTACCGTATAATATTTACAGGTATCACATTTCATTTTACTGTTTTTTGACAGTGCGGCAAACTCGATTATCGTCAGGTAGAAAATGTATTTCTAAATGAATTGTTATCCAGGATGGGTTAGATTTGATACCGGCACTGTTCATGACTTTAGAAGTAAATTGATACTGTTATTTCCTTAAATAATATATTACGAAGGTTACAGAATAATCGATAGTTGGCAATTGAAGTACCTCGAATTTTTTAATCTTTCCAATAATAGCTAAAATAATTACGACAGTGTTTTTTTCATTTTTATAACTGGGAAGCAAAAATGTAGCGAAATATAATTCTATCTCGTGTCATGGCTTATATTTTCAAACTAAAAAGTGTTGCGATTCCATCTAGAGATATAAAAATAAATTGTAGTTTAATATATAGGTTTCAGGGGCGTGCCTGTAACGCCGGTGTTTGGCCTATCCGCTGCACGAAACTCATTGAATCGAGTCCCGATCGACCGTAGAAGCTTTATTAGTGTTCGTGTCATTCTTGTTTGCCTATCGACAATAATTTCCCGTGTTTTCTGTTTAATTTCGCTTTTTTAATTTTATTTTATCGCTGTGCTCATCTAAGGGTGTAGAGAAAATATAATGTAGAGAAAATGGGGGGGTGAAAACGGTACCTGAGTGAGGAGGAAACGGCTGCATTTTTATTACCGCCCTCTATCGTGTAATTGCGCCTCGTAAATTTTCATGTGCACATATAGAGAAGCCGTTTAAACTACCGTGTCATATACACCTTTGATAGTGTCAACTATTTCCGGAATCGGAATTTCTGATATTTCCAGCACTTAATGGAACAATCTCGGTTCTCTGTTCCGAGAGTACCTCCGCGTTAAGCTGACGTCTCTCGTTTCGGCATTAAGTATAGCGCTACGAGGTACCGAAATATCTTCAGTCTAACGTTTTTCCTAACCGTGATGCCGGCTAAGTCCGTAGCTTCGAATAAGTGAAATGTTTACCGAGTCCCCGAGTGCACTATGGCGTACAAGCATATAACTTTCGCCCTATAGACTACTATTGCGGAAAAGTCGCACACGTAGTATACGATCTATTCCTGTATAACCTTTATCGCCGTAAGTTGTTTACTCGGCGGGCCCGAAGTTTCCAAGTAGGCCCTGGTCGTTATCGATTCCATTTATATATCTTGTCGGGTGACTCCCCTAACTGCATAATGTTTGTACTGGAGCGATACGGGCTCATATCGTAATAAATGCATTAGTCATTCTTCAGTCATTAGGAAAAATCGTACATAAGTATTCATGCGTAAGTATCGAGACTAAAAATTACTTGTATTGTGCACAATGTTGATATGGCTATAGGGGAATGAAAAATAATAAGAAATTATTTACAATAGAATAAGTCTTAGTCATTTTGTGCGTCTACTTGAATTTCGATTTGGTCTAATTTTTATGTTATATATAAATGTATTATTAATTTTGTTGTCTAGTTATCGTACGAAAGATGCTTTTTAGTGCAATGAGATTTGTTACGTACCAGTCTCAGGATCTTATTTGCTGGATTTATTCCTATTTTATTTTCGAAACGTCATAATCTTAATCGCGGCAGATGTTGCGATCATATTTCACTGTCGTCGCCGGTCCCGTTTAAAATACCACCTGCAGTCTCTTAAAACGTGTATAAGTGACACGTACATCACACGTATGACTGGATGCTGGCCGGAAATATGGCATATTGGATTTCACGAGTGCTACATTGCGTGGGGCTTTTCGCGTGCACACACACAGGGGCGCGCGGGCGGGGGCACGCACACAATAATAGCCGGTTGTAAATTGTGTTTTAAGTGTGGGAAAGGAATTTTATCGCGTCCCGGGCTCCCCCGGTAGTTATTCAATGAAATATAAACACCGATTCTGTGTGAAAAAAAAGAACAAACAATTTTATTCGCCGACGGCTTAATCGACGCTGTCGGCCTGTCCCGAGACAAGGAAACGGAGCTGGAAAATTGATGTCGTTCCCGACGCTAATTCGACGCCATATCAATTACAGGGCGTAAATAGTACAAGTTTAACTGACTAATTTTTACGCCAACTATACTGACGTCCAAATATACTCTTCATTGTAGACGTTCGAGCCACCCGCCCCCCCTCATATCCGACAATCACTTGATGGCACACTTAAGCGGATTAACAAAATCCAACCCAAATAAGACAAACATAATTCCCCAATAACAATAACAAAATGCGTATATATACAACTGACAAACACTACAGTACAAGTGAAAGTAACAGTGCGGTGAGGATACCCAAAAAACATCCAAAGTGCCAACAGTGACTAACACCGCTACTGAAGATGGCGAGCAAAAGACCAAACAAACGAGAGGAGACAGAAACACCACGAACCTAAGGTATTTTGGAAAAATATTTAAGGCGATTTGAAGCGAAAGACTGTAATATTGCGGTGTTTTGCCGGAGTGACAGATTGACAATTTTCACAATCCCGTAAGATTAGCTTAAATAATTACGTAACATTGCCACTTATGCGATTTACTGCGCTTCTCTGTTTGTTCCTAAGCTAGACAGGTTACTCAGTTTTCCTGTAGCTTTTTTTCTGTCACTGTCACTGAGGCAGACATACCTATACTCTGCCGGGTTACAAACTCGGTGTTTGTATTGTGTATTGGTGATTTACGTTATAATATTTCTTCCCGCGCTTATAATTCTCCGATTGCGTTCAATTTAAAAATAGCGCTGTAGATAATTGTTCAGAGAAGGAGTGGCGTGAAGCGGCCGGCGATTGTAATTCAGCGTTATCTGGTTGGTGGCTGTGCTGCTGTGGGGTCTCCGGGGTTGGGCTTAAATTAGCCCCGGCCACCGGTCGGGTTTTATCTGCACGAAACCCAATTAGTGGGGTAGTGGGCGGGCACACACCCCCCTAGCAACACCCCAGGGAGACTGCCAGGGTGAGACGGTGACGTCAGAGGCGGAATTTTCGGTTGGACCCAGATATTCCGAACAGAACCTGAAGGATCGGAAGGAAAACAGCTCAGAAACCTGAATAAGTATCTCTGATGAAGAGCACGTCATAGGGCAAGAATGAGCCTAAGATGAAGTGGAAATAAATTAGTTCAGATTAAACGTTGCAAGTATCGGTCGCCAGGTAGTTTGAGAGAAAATACTTTCACTGAAGTAAAAAAAAATCGTTTAATATACCTGTTTTTTGGTCTGCGAGGGGTTGGAATACCGTGGGTTCGTGGTGTTTCTGTCCAATCCAACCCAAATAAGACAAACATAATTCCCCAATAACAATAACAAAATGCGTATACATACAACTGAGAAGCTGACAAACACTGCAGCACAAGTGAAAGTGACAGTGCAGTGAGGATACCCGAAAAACATCCAAAGTGCTAACAGTGACTAACTCCGCTACTGAAGATGGCGAGCGGCCGAAACCGGTCTAGCAAAAGATCAAACCAGCGACAGAAACAACACGAACCCACGGTAAAAAAAAATATTTACTATAGCTTACGTTATTAAGGTTCGACGATCCCGTAGGCGTAACGGCAGTCGGTGGTTGAACATACTTGAAAATACTTGTTTCTCGGGCCGCTATTATTCCGGCTATCGGTCGGGCGAAACGAGGCGTGGTTGGCAATTTGGCAGTGTTTGGCAATAAAGTGTAGTGTGGGCCGTTTTGTCCTCCGGCGAGTGGAGGTTAAGTGAACGGGCGAATTACTGTTCTTGCACCAACCGCGGGCCAATATTTTATGCTAGCACAGAAATTCACTCATTTGGCACCCACATTCTAGTATTTGCTATAGGAAGGGGCTTCATGCGGGCATCATTTTGTGGCACAGGCATCATTTTCTCTTTTCCCTTTTGCTTTCCACTTCTCGCCATTGTCACATAGTGAAATACTGAACCTAGGAAAATGAACGTTACTTTTGAGGAATACACAAGACAGTATCAGTGCAGACATGCTATATGCTTAAGAACATCGCTACATGATGACGCAAAGCCGCTACAAGTTCAGCTTACAGAAATTTACAAGAGTAAATAATTTGTTCATGGCAGTTTGTAAAAGGATAGTCCAATTACAAGTAATTTAATGGAATTGTCACGCTGCGAATCAACTGGCCACGTTCAGTTAAGTGGCATAATTCATATTAGGCCAATTTGGCTGATTACTTTCCCGGTTTCGTAATTTTTAAAAATGTTGCGAAACTCCTAAATCTTGTTTCTTCGGCTAATTCATTCCAATTTAACTGTTCGATTTCATTATGTTCAATTAAAATATAAATAAAGTCGACTGTACGTAATATAATGCTTTTTCGTGTATACTGTTTCGGTGCTTATGCTGTTCTGAAATATTGTTACTTGCTCGTAACTTTGTTTTATCAGTACACAAGTGTGTACTCCAGTTCAAGTGTCAGGTCCAACTGTGGGGGATTAGGTAGGATAGATCGTTATTTATAATTTGATCCGAAGTTAAAGTGGTAAAAGCTTTTAAGCCCGGCCGACTTCCTGAATTCTCCCGAATTCAGACGAGATTCACGGAATTCTAATCAGGTTATCGATTACAGTTCGAATGAGAAAATATATTAGTGCCGGCAGGGTGCTTTGCTGTGCGGACCAACTGTGTGATATTCCCCAATATCTTGTCGATCACCGAGCAAATATAAATAAATAGAAAATGGGTCATAACCCATAACGTCATAAACGTCAGGTATTTTCCAAACACAGTATTAATTCAAGTTATGATTGCGTAAACTTTCCTCATTTAAATAGAAAATATGCATTATTTTCAAATTTCCCGGTTCAAATCCACCCTTATACCCTTGAATGTTTGAATGAGTTAATGTAAATCAGAGAATTGGATCGCCTAGCCCTATCCAACCAAAATCAAAACGTACGAAGAAAACGTCCACTCTGAGTGTGCCTGCAGGAAATACATTATTTTACGGTTAGTGTAATACAAATGTTATTCTAAAACACGAACCTGAATTGTAAATAAAATCTTGTTTAGATTGTTCGAAGTTTTTTTTCGGACTACACAATTTTTAGTGTATACAGGAAAAATACCGAGGAGTCAATTAAAGTACGGGCTTATACATTGACTCCGGAGAAGTAATATTTTTCTGAATATACTGAAAGTCCCGCGATTTTATACCGACCGGCCTTAGCGTGCCGTTTGGAATAACAACACAGTTAAATAGAGGTATTTAACGGTCATGAAATATTTTGATCCCTATCGACTGGACTTTTGAAATTGAAATGGGATAGAAAAAAGAATTTGGGCCCAATCGGAGGGGGCCCTGAGCGCGCAATACGTCGCAGATTAGTGGTCGGTGCAATTATTTAGTTTGTTGCAGTGTTCAATTAGATATTTCACCAATTATAACAAATAAATTTTACAAATACAAAACTTTAGTTACAAACTATTCTTATTATTATTATTATTAACTACTATTATTTCCACAAAGGTAATAAAAAGAGACGGAAAAAATCAACTGGTAATAAATTTTTATCGGTCGCAAGGCAATCAGACCGAGCAAAACCCCAGACAAAAAATATTATATTTCTGTAAAGGTATACATAATGAACATAATTTTCACACAGATTCCAGCTTTCTATGTTTCTGTACATTTTTTAATTATTTTCAAAACTTTTAATTTTGGCAGGGAATACATTGTCCTATAGTACCATTGCATCTCTTGGGTTGAGGCGTTTCAGTTCTGGCCGCAACATCTGCAATGTATAATAAGATTATCGTGAAATTATAATAGAGAAATATTTCGGAACGAAGTCTGCCCGCGTATTTTTAAAGTGAAGTTATTAGTGTTTAGGTATTTTTAATGTCGGTGACTTGGCGTTTGTCTGTTCAGTAATTGGTTGCCAAGCGCGGGGGTAGACCGAACGGGCGAGGTTGCAAAAGTGATTTTCGATTGTCCAGTCTGTTTCGTTTGGTTCGAAACAGCCTTTCTCGAAACATTGAGAAAATGAAAAAAAAAAAGAAAAAGAACTCAATCCAGAGCGACGGGTGAGTGGGTCATGTTACTCGAGGGTCGGGCTGCGGTCACTTTTCAGTCCCCACTTCTCGCTCAAACTTGCTGCCACTTGTTTTGTCCTGACAGCGTTTTCAAAACACGGACAATGCTTCAAACACAAATTTTATACTCTATTTAGCCAAACTTAGTGTTTAAACTATGTAGGTTTCTGGATATTATTTCGATTTTTCCCACCCCGATGGATATTCTACTCAAATTTTATAAGTATATTAGTTTATATATCAAATTATATAGTACATAATAATTGGACATATTACTACACGCTTCATTGGCATTGTATCGCCGTATGCTACTGACGGTGGCGAGGAGCCGGAAGCCTTTAAAACAATGTTTCTTTTCCTGTCGGCGAAGGAATGCGGCAATATTCGGGTTGCGAAATCGTAGCGATGTCGAAAGTAACCCGGACGTACGGTTTTTCTGTGGGATCTGTTACAGTCTTACAGATTAGTAGATGATTTATAATATATTCGTGGATAAACGATACGGTGAAATGATATCAGTCTGACAATAGCAGAATGTTAAAATCCCAAACTTTCAGGGACTCCCAAACATTTATCTAATGATCAGTGCCATATAGATGGAAAAGAAATTCCGCTGTAATCACATTATCCTCATGAGTATGGCATATGGTTGACAAGGACGTACGGCAGCGGCATGTTTCCGGTTCTGAGGGAGTTTAGTGACCCTATCCGGATGGAATGATTGATGGTCTTTTCCTGAACCGAAACCTTCATTCTTTTTTTCACAGGTACACAATGCAATTGTTTGTTCAAACGTTTCTTTGGCAGTGGGGTTTTTCTTCTTTTATCGATGCGCTCGTTCGGATGTAAATTGAGAAAGCACGCTTCGACTGGTGGCCCAATTCTGCCAATCTCAACCTCTGATAATTCTTTAAAGGAAAAGTGAACGTCTCTGAAAGCTTGAAAGGTTCTATCTCTTGCCTTACACGGAAATGAAATTCAACGAACTATAATACAATGTGCATTAAAGCGGTGTCTAAATAAGTTGGTATTGAAGACTGTAATATGCTAAGTTAAACGTAATTTGTACACCAATCGAAATGCCATGGTAACCGCAATAATGTTATAATGCAATACTAAATGATAGCAGTCCAAGGTAATAAATAATCGAATGTCTATTCGAGAGAATATCTCTTCTATATATTATATAGAATGTAAAATTAATGCTAAATTTGTACATTTGAATGTAAATATTTGTACATTAAAATTTGTAGCGAGATAGTCCTCAGAGAAGGTAGTGCCTTAGAAGGTAGTGGCTTTAGTACTTGCGAGGGTTGTTGTTTAGTTCTATATATTTGTGCGTAATTCCTCTGTACTTGTTTACTACTATCACTTATTACTATTTATTTACTTGTTATCCGATCGAAATTTCACCAAATAGGCGAATTGAGGCAAAAAATCGCCTTAATGCAAATCTTAATGAAAATAAATGTTTCTTATTTGTTGTGGAATTTAAATGAGTCGAGGAAATCTATTGAGACTAAACCAAATAAAATAATCGGCTACGAATGTGAATCACAATAATAATTTTTGCTCAGCTCGAATCCGGCATCGCGTGCCCCTTGCCTAACCCTAATATATATATATATATATATATATATATATATATATATATATATATATAAAGTTTTACATTATAAATAAATGTAAGGATTGCAAAAATATTGTAACACGATTTAGCTAATAATTGTGCCAATTAGGTACAAAAAGGAGACGGTAAAATAATGTAATGCTGTGACCCAGTTTTACGTTATCGTTTCTAAAACTGGAAATCAGTGTCACAAAGGTCTGAGAAATAATTTAATTTAACTAGGAAGTTGTAATTAAAAAGAAAGTAAATGACCGTGTATGTTCTTGTAGGAATTTATCACTGTATACAGTAATGGGTCACGTTATAAACTTGAATGGGCACTTAATGTGAAATAGCAGCAGTCGGAACAATTTATAACTGAAATGTTTACGTGGCGGATGTATTGGACGTAATATCCCGATGTAATATCCCCCCGTTTCGCGTTGTTAGGCGACTATTTTTGATTTCCAATCGATGAAATCGTAATTTGTTCGGGGGGGGGTAATTTGACCGTTGCCAATATGTTTTTTGTATTCAACTATTCCTCTCATTGGCAACGGGACGAAGGCCTTTCGATGCGTTAAATTTTTAGACATATATCACTATCATTATTGCCAATATAAAACAGTAATAATACCGAGAGGAGTCTGAAGTTGGTTGCGGAAAATACATCATCGCGTGTTTCTTCTAAATAAAGCGAGTGAGAGTGAAGCGATCGTACAATTCACGACTACGATTAATCGAAACAATTAGCGGTCGGGGGTAATAATAAAAAGTTAATATTAAATGTACAGTGGTCGTAGGATCATAAGTTAAATTTAAAACTGGGTGATGGAATGTGGCGATGGATCACAATAAGAGAGAGGTTGTTTGGTCGGAATCGAGTGAGCCAACTCGTTTGAGCGTGACACTACAGAACTAGCGAAAAGGCCAACTCCATTTGCCAAAACGCTAATACAACTCAAGATGTACGACTCAGATTTCCGAGCAATCTTCGTGAATATATTCCGATTGTTTGGAATAAAACTCTCCTAATTCCTACTCATGTTTAAGGTACGTTTAGGAGTTGCAACTGCATCCACTTACTTCCCAAAGAATGCTTGGCGAAGATTCGCGGATATGCAGCATGTTTTTAAACAATTTTTTTATTATTATTATTTAAGACTTTAATTTAATTAAGAACAAAACTTCCAGGTCAATGAGACGAGAGAACGCACTGGGAGAACCCCAGCGTCAGTATCATTCCGTTAATTCGTGAATCGCCACATACTGTCCCTGTTTCTGTCCATGTCAGTGCATCCTGACACTATCTGTGCCACTAATCATTTTATTTTCTGACGGAGCACTACTGACGTAGGCAGGAGGCCGTAATTCCTCTCACTGGTTGTGTAAAATTAGATGTTTTTACGCTAAGCGTTGTCAAGAGTGAACACTCCGTGTACGCTCTCGCGGACTCAAGAGGCGGAACGGACTTTCGTTTCGTCTTTTTTCTACTCTTTTTCTTCTGGCGTCCAAAACGAAAATAAAAGTTGAACTTGATTCGAGTTTAAAGGTCGGCCCAGTTTCCTTGAAAGTTATCTTCTGGGTGTTGTCCCCCCCCCTCCCTCCATCAATGGTCCCGAGCTTTCTCGACCCTGTTCTAACACGTGCCCGTCCGAGAGGAACTCAATGTTCAATGTGACTTTCATTTTCTTACATTATAGTCCGGTCCTGATTCTAAAATTTTTATACAGATTTAAGCGAAACAGGCAGGAAGTTTCACAGCTGTGTTAAGGAGTCATTCTGTGAGAAAAATGATTATCGAATGCCAGGTTGTCCTTTCATTTTTCTGTTATTTGAATGTCAGCATAATCCGGGAAACGTAAATGTTTTGTGCCATTCCGCATAGGTAACTCTTATAAGCTGTTATTTCATTTTGAATTACACAGTTTCCAGTATGAAGTTCATGCCGAGTAGAGCGGCTGTATAAGGACCATTTGGTCCGGTGCTGTTGCTTTTTGATGTCTACAGTGCAGTAGATAATATTTATTACATATATTAAATATATACAAAATTCTATGCATCAATAAATGTATAATATTAAGTATAATATCTAGAATTCTTAAGTGTAACAAATATATTGGCCTTATGAAATTTTCTATAGCCCTTTACTGTAGGTTTTAAACATTATACATTAAATATAAGATATTATATTAGGGGTACCCAAAAGTAATCAACTACTTTTAACTTTGGAATTCATTTTATTTTGCTAAAAAAGGAACTTTAATTATTAATCTGCCACTTTTCCGGCAAATTTTCGATTCCCCTCTTAAAGAACTCCTCAAGACCAAAATACATCTTATCAAATTGTTGATTACTTTTGGGTACACCTAATATATACAGATATTATATGATATATCATACGTTTAACGTTATTAGGATTTCAACAAGTTCTTTATGTTTCTATGTTCGTAGGATCGATAAGAATCGGTAAAAGTCGATTAATGTCGACGTATGGAATGAGAGTTACGCAAATGAATAAAAAAAATTGGAGTTAAATCGAATAATTCTCTCGATTAATAAAGCAGGAGATGGCGTGCAGACCCATCACGCACTGTCTAGCCTTTTTCCGCGAACTGTTTTTCATTATGCAACCGTGGAAACTAGGCCGACTCTTTCAGTTGTAGACTGGTTTTATGAATATACTGAGATATATGTCGTATATTCTAAGCGTCGATAGTTAAATACAAAAATCAATGACCCCAAAAACCTCACAGGCCAATAAAAGCCTACCTATCATTCTCACGCCTTGTTCAATGGACATTTAGCTCTCATACTGTCCTGCGACTGGTTCTTTAAAATTAAGCTCTAAATTAATTTACATTCTCGTCATTGCGGACTCATTCTTGCCGTTGGTTCCTCAAACATTTCACTCGTTTCCAAAACCACCAGCAAAGCACCATATCCATGTCCCGTTATTGACTGTTGCAGGGGGGGAAACCTTTATCCTGCGATAATAAACAATGGGACGATACCCTTCCTGCCAATTTTCTGAGCTCTGAAATGTCTGAACTGTTTTCCTCATTCTATACCTTCCATCGTTCCTTAATCCTCTCACGAGTGTTATCGCACAAATTTCAACATAAATTTCGTGAAAATATTTAACGAAATAGAGTCGTATTGTGAATTTTAGGACACGTCATTCGTGTAAAATTTCAATAAAACCAGTCCTCGGGAATTGGATTTATTTCCGTGAAATATTTCTCGTCGAGCACGCTTCTGCGGGTTGAATCAAATCCTTTCGTATATCACTGAAATGATCTGATACGGTGTTGTTAGTCCGGATGAAATTCGCGATAGTATGAAAATCGCATCGCGAGTCACATTTAAATATATACCTCCCCGGTAAAGTATTCGAGCTAATAAAAAAAAGGGAGCATAATATAAAGTATCGAAGTTGAAATATTTTATTTTTATAACATTCCGCCACTCGAATTCGAACCCCGGCCAACACGCCAACTGAGCGCTACTTTAACCCGATCTCCGGTGACTTCGGAATTCCCCTTCAATTGTTCCTTTTCGCGGGACCTGCCTTCGTTATATTTTTGTATCTCGCCCACTTGTAATTTATGATTGTGTAAAGTATGATATTCGTGTTGCAGAGTGGATGTGGTTGAGACGTAATGCGGTGGTGATATGCCGCCCACCCAGGGACACAGGGTCGCTCCTAACACCCCTTCGACAAATAACAATCAACAACTGTCACGTAAGTACCACGACAGTAACAACGAAGTATCTTACCAATACTTGATTTTACTATCCCTTACTGCGAATATATTGCCTATCGTTTTTTATAAACGATCCTAGCATTCTGAAATATTCGACAGCTGTCCTAAATCTGTTTCCTTCCTACGATCTGTATTTTTCTATAACATTATCAAGTTTCTGTTTCATGGTATATATATATATATATATATATATATATATATTTATATCGCCAACTTAAATCTAGCTGCCATTTTAACGGCGAAATGCGAACTAACCCAGTTTTACTAATCTCATAAATCTCTCATGCCGCCGCCTTCGGGATGGGGATCTAAAAACGCGTACCCCATTAGCCCCGACCCTCTCTTCCGACGACACGAAACATAATTCATGCGATGCTTGCATACAAATTGTTTCGTAAATGAAGCCACCGGTTCGATATCGGGAAATGTCATATTTTCCTCAGCGACCCCTCTCCCATTCCCGTCTAACCCCGGTTGTGAGTTTCGTGCAGTGGCCGGCCACCCTTGTCAGTCCCATGATCGGGCAAACCGCCCCCAATCCCATTTTATGTTCGCCCATAAATTGCAGCCCTCATTATTGGGGTCGGAACGGGATTCGCCGCTGAGTCTCTCCGTTCGCGTCAGTCTCGTTCCGGTCGCGGATCCTCTCGTATCCATTTGATTTTACTCAAAATCGTCTTCGGGAGTTTTCGTACGGCCGTTCTATGTATCGAAACGACGCTATGGATCGGTAAGTCTAGTGCGGTCGAAAGTCGTTAAGAATTTACCGGTTTTCAAACTCGAAACTGAGTATCGAGCCGAAAATGTGGGTTAGATTCCCCTTGTTGCTAATTTAAAAAAATTAATCACCTTTATGAAACTGATCACAATTGAACGGACCAAGATTGACTTATACGGGGGTCATTCAACCGTTGTCCTTTTACTATGGTCCCTTCGAGGAATCCTAAAAATGTATAGGCATGGCCCCCTGCCATATTTAATTTCCACCGTTTTACGAGTTCTTTTTATGCCGCCGGCAAAGCATTCCTTGTCCCGAAGTCTTCGAGGGACTCGGACATTCGGTTCGAGAAATCTCTTGAGAGGTCGGCGGGGGTTTGGACTATTATCACTCTTGTTCTGAAAGGAATAACTGAAAGGACTATAAAGTGATTTTTAGAGGATAGAAGATTAGGTCAGATTCCCAGTAAAACTACCGATTCACTATGTACCTCAGGTTCCTATGAGATTAGCAACTAATTTTTAATTTTTCTCATCTTTAGAAGTATAGACTTATTAAACCGTTTCATTAGGTGAATATTCCATTTCAAGGTTGGTTTTTACTTCAACTAGGATTTGTAACAGTATAAATTATATAGATATAGTATTTGAAATCTCGTACGTATACAATGTCCTTAGTAGGATTGCTAAATTTAAATCCGAATACCTCTTCACCGAAGAACCGGGTTACAACCCCTAAAATCGAGGTTAACTGTCGGGGCCGGCGGCCCTTGGCCCAAATACGCCGGTAACTAAACTAAAAAAAAAACAAACAGTAACAGCACAAAAAGAAAGGGCGATAGAGCGAGAGTGAAAGTTAACAATGGTAAAATGCTAAACACAGAATGGAGGCAAAAGAGACCGCCGCGGGTCTAATGGTGTACTGGCGTGAGTTGCAATTCGGCCGGATTATGCTCGACACGGAATAGCCGATGGTGGGTGCTCTTATCGATTCATCGCGTCGATACACACTCGACAATTGGACCGCTCCTCTTTCCCGATCCACTTTCGCCCATAAATTGAAACGCCCAATTAAGCTCGAAATAATAAAAAGAAACCGGCCGGTAAGTTGGCTTCTTTAATGCAAAAAGTAACGTTCTCCCCGACCTCAGCGTTTTACTTTCCTAATTGACCGAGTAATAATTAAGAAATTAAGTAAAAGTGTACCTGGCGGGGTGTAATTAGACTGTAATTGAGTAATTACCGGGCAGTAAACTCGTATGTAAACACGCACCTTAGCGTTATGCTTTGCGGTGGTAATATCCAGTATTGAGGGGCAGGTGAGGTCTCCATATGAGAGTGTAATTGGGCGAAATTAATTACGTAAGTTTACTAGTGAACGGATAATAGTGATACTGCCCACATATCTGGGGTTGGCGGAGAAGTAGATCCATCCGCTGCAGGGGGTTTCCGGTTCTAGTTCGAGGAAGCTTCTAGTCATCCACGGATGGGCGGAAATCTCGAGAGAAAATGGGAAAGGGAGATGGAGACGTTGGACTCATTGGCGCGTAACCAACCAGTTCGTGTCCGGAGACCAAGCAACGGCTTGTTGTTCCTGGTAACAGCAGGACACGGACCCGAAGAAGAATAAAAGGAAGAACCGATATCTCGCGGCAGCAATTGATTCCGACAATTCGCAGGAAGGGTTTTTTTCCCCAGTGATCCAATATCAACGGAAAAGCGGATTAAGGTTTTCCCTCTACGAGGTTTCTCCCCGCTGATAGGGCGCTTTTTACTCGGAAATGAGGAAAAGTAGCTCCGACCAAGCTTAACGGGGAGAAACCGACGGCACGAATGAGCATAAACTTGATTAGTTTAAAAGTTAATGTTAAGGAACCAGTCACCAGGTAGTATTGTAAGGCCAAACTTTCAGACATGCGATGAGGACGAGCGAATGAAATTTAATTCCTTACTTCTTATTTTATTTAAATATTAAATTTAAACAATAGTTGTACATATTCAGGCATCTCTATATTTATATATCTAGCCGTTCATTTTTTCCCTCATACAATCTACACAGTTGTAGTATTCCTTACAATGAACTATAACAGATATCATATCGTTGTTACCGTGACATTATTTCATTTAATATAAATACAAATTCACCAGCACTTTGTGTTCTACATGTGTTACCATATTGATGGTTACGAGGTCCAGTACCGGTCCACAGGAAATATGCCACTTTTAACAAAATATTAGAATCATAGTGCTATGAAACTGAGCCTAAGAGGGCTGAATTTCTAAGGGAGAAAAAATCCAGTTGCTACTCTTATTTCTTCAAAGAAAATTGATCCCATCGATAGTTTTTCTGGATTGAAATATGATCCGCTGAAGAACTCTTTCTTAGTCCACCCAACCCATAACATCTGTTTTCTTCGATTTCAAATAGTTAGCAGTCTTTCATCAGTTCTACCCTAATATTATCATTCTGGTACAAAGAAGTTTAATTATTTGCTTACAATATGTTTTCTTATCGTCCTAAGATAAAGGATCATTTATTCCTTGCCACTACCGGTTACAATGACGTTGTAATATTGCTTCAATTTATACGTATTGTTCAATTGTTTATGTGAACCGACATCGTGTGTACCAACGGCGTATTGTCAGAGAAATAAAAAATTGAAAGGGCTAAAATTTAGGATCCTGCCAACTTGTACTATTGTAAATCAGAGTGACTTTCAGATTTGAGCTTCATAACGTTAAATAATGGGGTGGCCGTGAAAGTTATACAGAGAGGAGAGCTCGTCCCCCTTAATGCCAACATTGAAAACAGATATTTCGCTTTCTAAACGATTGACATTATGAACCTGTCCGAGATTTATTTATCTACTCGTCGTTTCGCTCATTTATAGTTTCCCTTCGGGATTCGATTTTAATTATCAGGTGATTATAATATTGGTCACGACGATTGCCAGTCGCGTGACTGCTCGAATTTACGTAGTGACTTAATTACTCCCGTGTGATTTAGGAGGACAATCTGATATGGAGGACAATTAAACACCGCAGCATTGTACAGTACCCCTAACCAGTGCATTGGTAGCACTTACGATAAGGGGGGGGGGTTAAAATACCCACGACAAGGATCTTACTTACGCGTTCTCTTACACATTATTTTGAACTTTAAATAAGCGCATAACAGGCCACGGTTGCCTCATTGTGCTTTATAAGAGAAATGGGGGAAAAAAAGATTAATATTCCGAAATACAGCGTTCGCCAACAGCACCTCGACATCCGGGAAAAATGAACAGGGTTTGGCAGGATATAGGAAGTTGGCACGGAGATATCTCCAAAACATCGGTGTAGGCATTTAGCGTAATTTCTTGTTTATTCTTTTTACAGGACGAATGTTAATTGCCCCGTTTTTCGTTTACAGTGTACGAGAAGTCGGTTCACAGCCTCCACCATGATCAGAAATGGCAGATGGAGGCAACTCTGGGGAAGCGTATCGCCCTTTACAGGATACAGGGCGAACTCGGGAGGGGGAATTTTTCGACGGTCAAAATGGGAATTCACGAACTCACAAAAGGTAAAATAACGTATATTAATTATTTCCTATGTTTATTATTAATTATTCCCAGTTTGTTTCGTATAATGGGGACATTTGGAGAATGGTCCTGAGCGAAAGTTCGGTCTCCCGCCATCGTCAATAGTTTAAGGCATTCGGAACATTTCATGGTATTTTAATAAACAGTTTGGCAACAAAGGTATTATATTCGCTCCGATATTCTCACTCTCACAACACAAGTATGACTTTTATTGATATATTGGATATCCCCCACAAATCTCTCCTAAATTGTTATCCACACCAATATGATATAATATCGACAGTATCCCGGATTTCATACTTTATCGAACTGCAATTCAAAGTTCCCGAGGTACTCTTTACCCTGACCACCCTGGATATGTCATTCCCGTGTCACTTTCTACTTATCGAGAATCTACTCTCGTTAAATATAGTCGTCTCATTAACTTGCAGTGTACTCGTTGGCATTCAGGTCGCGTCAATAAGTGCAGGTACAAGGCCACCGCCCTCAATACCAGTGTACCCGGTACACAATGAAGTCATGTTCGGGACAAGGGGTAATAAAAGCGGAAATTCCGCGTGATAGGAGTAAATCGTAGCATAATTTTTCCGTACTCCTAAATCAAATTGCACACACATTTTTAAATAATATGTCTCGGGCTCTTCTGGTTCCTCTTCGTACTTAGGCCGTCCGACTGTCCGTGTCTTGGGATCTACTGCCAACTGTTCGGGACGGGTGCCAAAATTTCCCACCCGCTTCCGACACCGGGTGCACTTTCGCTGTTAATTGGGCCCCATTCTACTTTCTTCCATCTCGCACGTTCCGCTCTGTGTAGCCCACCGTCCAGTCCAGAATTATCGAAACGCTCGTGCGGTTACCGAAAACTTTCTTCGCTTTTACAATTACGCGTAAGGCGGCGTCGGTGCGTACGGGCGCAGGTATATAGTCTGCAAAAGTATTGTTAAAAATGTACACCAACGGCGTTCACACTACTACTATTTGTGGTCATATGTCGATATTTATATACGGGGCTCAAACAGAGACCGGTTTCGGACTGGGAAACCTCAACAAAAGTACAACAGTGCGCTATAGCCAAGACCACAACCGCGGTAAAAGTGCGGTGATAGGGTAGACGGGATACATCCCGGGCGACCGAAATCGGCTGAAACCGGTCTAAAATAAGACCACGAACCACTGCGAGTTTGGGGACGGACGATCACCAAGAGTCGTGGGCTTTCAATTCTGTATTGGTATGACCGAAATATATCTATTTTTTACAGAACGAGTGGCCGTCAAAATTCTGGACAAGTCGAAGCTGACGGTCAAAGCGAAGAAAATGCTCGTGAAGGAAATCGCCAACATGGAATCAGTCCATCACGCCAACATTATAAGGTTATATCTAATTTATTACTTAGTCTATTTCTAGTGTATTCAATTTAAAAAAAAAGGAGTATCGAACCTAGCGCAATTATAGTCGTTTGACACTGTATAATTTCGGCGTATGTCATGTGATTCCGTCATGTGATAGACCACTTTCGAGACTTTTCATAGCCCTCCGTCATTACGCACTGTCAATAATTAATTCCCGCCGTTCTGTTCCGCCCGTGGTCAACTTTTACCGGCCTTTCTAAGTGCAGGGTAAACACTTTATCTTGTCCCATTGTTGGTTTGCGCCTCTGGGGAGAGAAAGGGCTTGCTGTTCCGGCCAAGGCGCTCCGCGACATCTCCGACCTGAATAACCGGACCGGCGCCAAATTCTATTGTTCTGGAATTTAATTGAAGACACTCGACATTGTTGGAAACATGTAGGAACAGTTGTTGAGCATACGGCGCGCCGTAATTTGACCCACTTCACTGGTATTAGACAAACTCGATTCATCCGATAGCTGTACTAGAACAGCGAAGAGTGGCGGTGTCTATTTAACAATGAGAAAAAACCTTAGTCATTTTTAACGCATTGATTGCGGTGTGAGTTATATTTCAGAGATTATATTATAGTTGGCGTTTCCACAGGACGTGGTCCAATACAAAGCTCATTCTCCTTACCTGATGACATAAATGAATGTTTAACTCTCAACACTACCTGGCGACTGGGTCTTTAACCTTATATTTTATGACTACGATGATTTATTGAAAATACATTGTGCAACGACGATTCGATCGCGCGAATTTAATTTTTTTTTTTGAAATTTTGCCCCAGGCTGTTCGAAGTGGTGGACACCTATTCGAAACTGCACCTGGTGATGGAGTACGTGAACGGCGGCGACCTCTATCAGAAGCTGATGTCCGAGGGCAAGATGAAAGAGCCCGACGCCAAATTGGCTTTCGCCCAAATCGTCTCCGCTGTCAAACACCTGGTAACCTGCCCGCTACCTTCGTGTTATTTTAATAGAAATATATAGGATTTTAAAATTTGCGGTTGAAAGAAACAAGCAGGTTTAACATACCTGTTTTGTGCCCTGCGAGAGGTTTGGATACCGCAGCTTTCGTGTGTTTCTATCTCCTCTCGCCGGTTTGGTCTCTTACTAGACCGGTTTCGGCTGCTTGCCATCTTCAGTAGCGGTGTTAGTCACTTTGGCACTTTGATGTTTTTCGGGCATCCTCACTGCACTGTCATTGTCACTTGTACTGTGGTGGTTGTCCGTTTATCGTGTGTATGTATATATGTGTCTTGTTATTGTGTTTTGGGGTTGTTGTTGGATGGATTTTGTTGATCGGCCTGAGTCTTTCTCGGATTATCGGTTAAATATATATTTGATCACACAAACGGTCATAACTATTAGGTTCTGACTTACAAATATATGACAGGAAACCTATCTGGTATTCCTTTTTACGATGATAAAAGTTTGTCTGTCGATCCAAAATTTATTGAGAAAAGTTTATTTTTATTTTTAGTAATCTAGTTAGTCGGTGCACCCAACGAACCCTAGCTAAGTACACTTCACTCAGTGGGCGCTAGTAAACTGCACCGCTAAGCTAGCGCCCCTGAGGGTGGTGCGGAAATGTTATTTATTTATTATTGTCTATTTGTTCTGTATTTCAGCACGAAAGAAATATTATACACAGGGATATAAAAGCGGAGAACATATTTTGCGGTCCGCGAGGCGTCGTAAAACTGGGCGATTTCGGCTTCAGCACGAGGATAGCCGGTGAGTCCGATATTCAGCCGTTTGTTGCGTCGCTTTTAAGTGTGTTAACAACGCGTGTTTGTCCATTTAAAATTGGTCAGAAATATGAGTTTTTGACTCTGTGTAGAAGACAATAAAAACGAAAAAATCCTCATCTCTCTTCTGGAGAAACATTTTCATGATTTTTCACGAATTCCTTCGGCTTGTTATCCCTTGTATTCCTGTCTGCTGAAAGCGTCGCTAATGTGCCAGGTATGGAGGAGCAGTTGAGGACGTTCTGCGGATCGCCGCCGTACGCCGCCCCAGAACTGTTCAAGGACGAGAGCTATTCGGGTAAGCCGGCCGACGCCTGGACCCTGGGCGTACTCCTCTTCTTCATGACCACCGGCCACATGCCCTTCCCCGCCGACTCGATAGCCGGCCTCAAGAGGAGCATACTCCTCGGCGTCATTACGGCGCCGGCGCATCTCTCCATACCCTGCAGGACCCTCATACGTCAGTTACACACCATATTAACTCTACAACTATAACATTTATAACATTTTATAGCTATCTATTAAAATAAACTTAAATCTCCGAAACAACAGGGAGACTGCCCTCCGCTTATGGATAAATATTGTTCTATATCTCGCGTTTACTATTACAGTCCCCATACCCGACTGAAACGAACAGATCTAAATCGCAAATTTGGACATCAAAACTTACGATAGTCAACAAACTGACAATATATAAAGCCATACTAAAACCGACACGGACATACGGAATAGAACTATGGGGTTCCGCCAAGAAATCCGACATCGCTCGCATCCAAACATTCCAGTCAAAAGTCCTCCGTACCATCCTTAATGCTCCCCCCCGGTATGTTTCTAACCGAACAATCCATAATGACCTCAACATACCGACAGTCGACGAAGTCGCAAAATCACGCTTCCTTAAATTCCATCCCCGCCTCTCTCCACATCCAAATCCACTCGTTCAGTCCCTTTCCTCTTTCACCCACCCATTATCCCCTTGAACGCCACCGGCCTAGAGACTTTTTGTAGGCCGGATACAGGTCAAAAGCACCATCACTGGATGGCGTCTTTATCGAGCGAAACTAGTCAAACAAACCGCCATTGTACCTATAACTAGTATATAGTTTATTGTACAATAAATAAAGTAAAAAAAAAACTATTATAGAAGGTTTTAATGTTTTTATTCGGCTTGTCCAGGCGGAATACTGAGGCAGACTCCCAAGGACAGGTTTACGTTGGATCAAATCGCGAACTCCGAGTGGATGTCCGGCACGACGATCACGGCCGGCGACTGCGAAAGGCACTGTATGGCGCCCACTCTCGGGGTAACTATAAATATTATCATTATGATTATAATTACAGTTTTAACGGAGGAAATTACATACCAATATAAAGGTACTATCGTACAATTCGTGTGCTTCTGTCTCCTCTCGCCGGTTTGGTAAGCAAAAGAGAGACAGAAACACACGAAATCTACGGTATTTCAACCCCTCGCAAACCGCAAAACAGATACTCTAAAGGTACTATATTTTAAGGGACAACATACTTAACATTAGCGTTTTAACATATTAAAATAGAAATAATAAGATTTAATAGAACTCTATTTAATATAATAGATACAAACTAGAAATTTCATTTTTCATTCTCTTGTCAAGGTAAAATCATTAATAATACTGTAGGTTCGTGATGTTTCTGTCTCCTCTCGCTGGTTTGGTCTTTTGCTAGACCGGTTTCGGCTGCTCGCCAATGGCGAGAGGAGACAGAAACATCACGAACCTACAGTATTCCAACCCCTCGCAGACCACAAAACAGGTATATTATTTTTTGATTAATTTTATCTGATAGGATATAAATTGTGGTTGTACATGATTGTTGCTTTTGAACGTTGAGGTGCCTTACGAGAAGCTGCCCGATATCGAGAAGACGGCCAGGGACAAGCTGAACAGCGTTGGCATAACAGAGTCGATGCTCGAGGACGAGATGGTGCAGGGGGCCAGGAGCCCGGTCATCGCCTCCTACAGGATAATAATGCACAGGCTGCAGACATCCTCCCACATGCCGCCAATCAACTCGACCAAGCCTCCCAAGTCGAAGACCTGCTCCATACTCTAGACCAGGTTTTTCCTAATGCTTGAATCCTGTACAGCCGTATCGATTTATAGACTGGGGGTTGACCCGGAGCAGTCACGAACTACTGGTATTTGGAAACCAGCGGTGACGTTTTTCATTGAAACTATGAGACATTTCTTGATGTTGACAACTATCTTTATTAACTTTTCCGATAGACAGGTTCAGTATTATAGACGAAGCATTTCCACAGTCGAAGCAACCAATATCGATATTTAGTATGAACAGACATTTTTTTACCAAATCCGGTGCTTTCCGTTTGAACACTGCAGTGTATAATTGCCCAGATAAACATTACCCACGTTACTAAACAAACATTGATTATTAAACTATTTTATTTACCGACAAAGGTTCTTGCGACCATAACTTGAATTATCGCTAACATCCGGTGGGATTGCGTAATATTGTGGGTTGAAACTCGGTTAGTGGGGATTTGTCCCTCGCCATTCCGGGATTTCTTCTGTGTTTGTGGAGTGAGCTCCAAGTGTTTTTCCAGGGTTTCCGAACACGGGAAAAATCCTGCAATAGGCAGGCATACTTTCCACAATGTTACGCGATCCCACCGGAAGTTATGCGATGATATTCTATTTACTTTCCGCGAAATCAGAAATAAATTTCTTCTGTTTCCCCGCTGGATATTCAAAAATCGATTCGTTCTTGAGCCAGTACCGGTTGTCGACAGCTTCCGTCGGTACTATAGTGTGGTACTTGCGGCAGCGGATAGAGCATCCTGCGAGCACTGCCACTCTCTACCGGTAGACTGTAACGGCAGTGCTGTGACACTAGCAGAAGGGAATCGGCTCTCGTGACGGAATGCTACCGACAATTGGCGAGAAGCCGAAATAGATATTTTAAAAATTCTTAACCGCCCCGATTCGTTCTTCCGGCAACTTCCACCTGCTTCTAGAAAAGCGATATATTAATGACCAACTTGACGACGGGTATTTATTTCCTCGAATAAAAAATGCGTGGTAAATTAAGTTTCAATGATGAGCGTCACTGTAGGCTTTATTCATTTCAATTCTGCGAGGGAATCGCTTAACAAAAGTGACTAGTGACTCCTTCAAAGTATTCATCCTGCGTTGTAATCGGCAGTAAAACCAATATCGTAAAGGTATGCCCGAGTATGTTTTAATAGCAATAGGTTAATCCTATCATAAAAGCTTTGACTGTCTATTATTATCTAATGATAAGCTTTCTGTTGAGCCGCATTGTGTCATTCTCCCACCTCTTGTTATAAACTTGCAACTGGCTGTTATGAGCAGCCCAAAATTATAGGCCATCTTTGGATTTCAACGAATGGTTTGACCAATTTTCAACCCGGGAAAAATGTACTCTCGCCCCATTGTTTTAGGGAGACAGAGCACAATTCGCGCTGAGATTGAGAAGGCAAAGAGTAGGAGGATTCCTCCATTGTTAAAAAAAAGTCTTGGGGCTTTTTCTACTATTAGATTTAGCAAGTTATTGTTATACGTATATCAGGTAAACTATGTACTGGCGTTTGAGCTTTAATTTTAGATATTTTGTTTAGAATTTGATATGGGTAAAAACAGTTTCAATAAGGACAAAAACTAAAGTCATTTCGAAATGGAAAGGATAAGTTTTAGTTGTGCGTCAAACGAATTTCATGAGATCAAAACTTTTCATATGACGGATAACGAGAGACAACCGAGCGACTAGTTTCCTAGCATTGTTATGCCCAGTCCAAAATATATTCAGAGAGTTTGTAAATATTTCATTGTTTTATATAAAAGTAGACAGGTGTAAATTTGTTGTACAATGTTCAAAGAGTAGGGAGGGAAAAAAAAGGAAGAATAACTGTCTACAGTTGTGTAAATTAACCTTTAATGTTTGTTCGGTTAATTACATTCAATGTATCGATTAGAGTAGAATAAAAATGAACGAGCTACACGTTTTGAATGAGTCCGATTCATTCGACATCTGTGTAGAAACAACATTAGAACATTGGCTAATTTGGCACAAGTTTCATGGGCATAATCGAGAACTGGCACGACGAGACAATAACTAGACGGGTTTCTGTTTTGTTTTACAAAAGAAAATATGGTCCGTTTTGATTTTAAATTTCAATTTTTTTCAAATTCAGACTGCGAAGATGTCAGATAAAGGATTCATCAATGTATTGAAGTAACATTAAAAATATTCAATTATTATTCGCGAAAACCAAACAGTGTGGACACTCTTGAAAAGTGCATTAGGCGACACTTAACAGTTGGTTTCCATAGTGGTATAAACAGGCGGATAAGGACTTGGACAACACTTTGAAAATTAGCGACAATTTGAGTAGAACACTCCACGATTTGTACAGTTCTTAATTTCGAGAAAAAAAAAACCACGAACAAAAATCAACAATGGTTCCTTTGTAATCCATTCTGTATTATACAATGATATTTAGTGCCTTAATTAGAGTTTAAAATAGAAAACAAAAAATAAAAAGAGAAAGAACGAGATGAAAATATTTTGTATGCAATTATAATTACAGACAGTAAGAATGTTGTATAATAATTGTTAGGAATTAGAGAGATAGCCTTTGAATGCATATTATTTTTGTATAGATCGCCCATTAGTATGAAGAGTGGCATTTTTGTAGTCAGATTAGATTTTAGATGTTGGAACTGTGTCAAATATATGATTGTCACTAGTTGGGAAAATTAACATTTTCACCCTTAACATCTTATCTTATTCAATTGTTGGACCAGGTGGGTCTTCCCGGTATCTTGAATAGCATTCCATCTGTAAGATTTTTTTTCACGAGGAGGAAAATGGCAAATCTCTTCACCATTTGCTGCATTACGATCCTTTTAATTCGTTTCCCTCAAAAAAAAAACTGTCTAAGAATTTACTTTGGTTTATTTCATCCTCACGCTATTTGATCGTATAATCTCATTATTTTGATGCCATTCTTCATATATAGATATAAGTTCTAAATATTATATATGAAGTATATGTATATTAGAATCGAGTGTGGCACGCGCAAAATATAATAAAAAGCGTCATTTTTTTTCGGAATGGCGCTGTAGATAGAATATGGAATTTAAGCTACGAATTCAGGCAACTATTATAGTGCTGTGATTTACCCCTTTTTCTGTGTTTCGGGCGTCAGTTCGGGTGATGCAAAAATTGGAAATTTCACGTTTAAATTTCAAATGAAATGGATGCCGGATGTTGTAAAATGTAATAAAAAACAACAACAGTGCCTCAATAGGAGCAACGTTTTATGTTTCCTATTTAAACTAGTGCCTATATACAATTGGAAACGAGATACTAGGGGCAGGCTCTCTTTTTTTTTTTTGTACGGTTCGCCTTATTGTATTATACAAAGAAAAGATAAACTTGTTATACTGTTTGTACAGAAGGAACAAAATGGGAGAGATCACATAATTATTTGTATACATTAATGTGATAAGCTGTGCTCACTATGTCTAGTCAAATAGACAGTTGTGTATAGATATATAATTGTGCACTGCTCGGAATAGTGTAGCGAAATGTGCGCTATTTTTTTTTAATTTATAATAATAAGAAGAATAATCTAAACATTCGCTTACAACATCATGTCCCATCAACCGTTAGCATAACTTGTATGTTATTTACGCTCTCGGTTGTATAGAATTTTGTAATTTATTTCTATTGTAGCCTCCAATAAGTGGACCAGTTTCTATACTGTACTGAAGTTAAATTTTCTGATATTCAAAAATCAGATTGCGCATTCTTTGCCTATTATTCTGAGCGGTGCCATAGGATAATATATATTAGAGATACATTTTAATATATATCTATATTTGTACATTTTTTAAAAAGAAAATTTGAATTTGTACATTTGTTATTTGGTAAAATAAAAAAAAAAAGAAAGAAACTAGTTTTCAACACTGTACGGGACCGAAGAGTCGGCGGCACTGATGTTATGGTATTTTGATGGACAGTTATTAAAAAAAATACATAATTTTTATTGATTTTGTTGAGACCCACAGAATATAGGATTCGTGTACCTTATGTATCCATGAAGTCTGAAAATAAACGTTGTTACTCAAAATCGTTTTCTGTTTTTTTCACTTTTTAGTCAAACGAGCTTGTTACTCTAGCAGCGCTAAAATGTGTCCGAAGTGGAACAGTTCGATCGTCTTCAGAACCCACCCTCTGTTTTTGGTTCTTCAGCGACAATTGTTTGTGCCAGAAGATCCACGTTATAAATTAAAATGGCGTTTAAGGTAACGATTTTTTTTACATTAAGCGTTTTTCTATCACTTGTAATTCAATCTCATAGAAAACCAGCTCCTCCCCCCCCCGTTTACAGGATAAATTCCCGGTCGTTTTTTCTGGAAATCTGAAATTCTGCTTTCAAGAACAGGCCAATTTTATACGTCACTATATACTTTCTTAAACTGAGCTAGGATACAGATTTAAAGATTCCCGAAAGACTTGTGAAATATTTAAACAAAGTGTTTTATTTTCATATCGTTTTATATTTCGGATCAACTGATCCGGACTTTCAGATTAACGGCGGTCCTCGTGTGAAATACAAAACAACAAAGACCAAAAAAAAAAAATTGGCTTAAAAATATAAGGTCGCGATATATTTCTTCTCCGCAATTTCTCTTGATTGTCTTCTTTAACAAAATTCTTGTCTAATGCTGAACAGCTTGTCCTTCTTCGAATTTCTAAAGACGAGACCGTCGCTTTTGGAATGCTCCAGCAGGAGACGCACCGCAATGAACAACAGGGTGATACCTGTCAGAAAACAGAAATTATTTCTAAATCACTACCTTTTAACAATTTTTATTTCAAATTTTAAATGATATAAATCGGTTGAATCACAAGCTAATCAATCATTTGTTGCTCGCGTTAAAACTCTTTAACGTTTTGTATTTTGTATACTTCAATATTTTAACTCAAAAAGGGAGCGTTTCAAATATTAAAATTTAGCAGTCCATTTTGAACCAAGGAGTATATTCCTGAATCTGGTGGGCACCCTGAATATTACGAAAAAATGTTTTCTTAAATTTCTTTTAGGATCACAGGTTTCGTTTTTATCTATTCGGTTTTGTGCGACGCATTTCTTTCGAATCCGTTTTCCCCCAAATTAATAAACGTTAACATTTAAAAATACTTTTATTCCGGCACGCTATATAAATATTCTATTGTATTTTGCGGTTTAGCCTATTGTAGAGGGCGAAAGAGCACGAGTTGGACTGCAACTAATCTGGGGCGTTGTACGCGATAAGGTGATTTAGAGTTAACCCTTCGGTGTTTTAACCCTTTCGCGGGGGTTTAATCTCGGCAACACATACCGCAAGCTGCGGGTAGTAGGACGTGCCAGGGCGGCAACAGCCTGCCGGTGATGTTGATGACCACCGTCCTCGTGGTGAAGACGTAGCTCCTCCCGGCCTCAGCATCTTCCCGCCCGTTGCCCTCTTCGGGATAGCTGTCCGCCTTGTGCACCGCTTCTTCCTCTATTTTTTTTTATGGAATAACAAACCGAAATATTAACGAAATCTACTTTGGAACACCCGATTTGCGAGGGTTTGGAAAACCTCCTCAATGTGCCGGAGTGACTAACCGCCAACTGCAGATAGCCAAAACCGGTCCAGCAAAAGACCAAAATCGAACAAAGCGAAATACAAATAATAAATTAAAACTATTACGGCCACTTTCCAGCGAGGATTGCCTTCATCAACAGGAAGTAGGGTTACTGAGGCCATTACTAAAATGGACATCAAAGTGACTTCAGCTACCAAACTCACAATTTACCGAGCCCTATTGAAACCAACATTAATTCGGAGGTTCCAACAAAACCTCAACATACCGACAGTCGAAAAAGTTATAAAATCCCCGTTCCTAAAGTTCAATTCCGTCCCGAATGGACACTCCAAATATCCAACCAACCTGCGCCGTATTTCCCGAAATCAATTTCCAGTTCTACGGTCCTTGGGATGGATTTGGTATTGGTGCGGCCGCAAGACGGCTCCTCCTTGGGGGGGCCGCAGAACCCTTCAATCTCCTCCTCCAGCTCGGAAAGGTCGCCCTTCGGCGGACCCGAGTCATCCATGTCTTTGCGCATCGGAGTCGACAAGCAGCCCGCTCCCATACACCAGACCCCTAAGTATACAAATCATTAGGCCCTTAAATAAAGTAACGAAAAGGTCTGTGTAATTAGCCGATACTATGAAATTATTTATCGCTTCAATACCATTGAAAATATCTCATATTATTTTAAGATTTTCTATACATTTTCGTCTATTTCGTTAATTATCGAGAAAGTCATGGCACGAGTAATAAATTATTAAAAACTTACAAATTATTATCTTCATATTAAGCATGGCCCGATGGAAACAATCTCAGTAAATCATCCTAGTTGAATTAATTTTGTTTCTCTTACACTTCCGCCAAGAGCTCAATAACAGCCAACAATTTGAACAGATGAATACAAATATTTATTGAAATTTTCGATATTCCCAAAATTGTTTTTAGTATAATTAAATAATAATATTGTCAATTAATACGCGCTAATTTAATTTATAGGTTTCTATGAAATAAACAGGTAGTACAAAAAAAAAATTCGGAATAATGGGTTGACGATGTATAGTCGCGACCATAATTGGACAATTTCTGGGAGCGAGATTGATTTTGTATCGTATAAATAACTCTTTATTTCGTTTTAAATATTTATATATCTACGAGGCGAATTTTAATGGAAATATTTTATTCTTATACTTTTCAGGTTAACAATATATATACAAAAATGTATCAACGCTTGGTAAACGCCGTGCTAGATATTACTGATGCAGAAGATATTATATATAACTAATATATTCAGATTTTAATGTATAATTTATTATACATACATAATTGCATACAGAATGATAATGTATAATGTTTCCCATCGTGTTTTATTTCGCTGTAATAGCGGGAAAATTCAAATTCAAACTTCTGCTACTGGCAGCCCTGACTGTAATGTACTGGGGCGCACTTTCTTCGCTATTTCATAACTGTATCATTACAATATACATTAGATTACAATATACATATAAAATATATATATATAGTCGATTTTAAAACTCGATTTATGGAGGGATGGCGAACGAAACTATCGAAGCAACAAGAGGAGAAACAAGAAGGAAGGTTATGATGATAGGTGAGGGTTATAATAAGGCCGGTTGCCACAACAGAAAGACAGTTATGTTGCCGACCGAATCGGTTCTTTATTCGAATATCTGTAAAGAAAAGAAGTTGCCGTTCGACCAGTTCGTCCAAAGGGCGTTCGAAGCAGCCGAGTAAGTATCAACCAGTTTAAGTATTAATACCTTGATTATACTAGGGTATTGGAGGTTTGGAAATTGACCATTTGTAGTGTACAATCGTCAAATTAACAATTAAAAAAAGTCATAACACAAATTGACACATTCTTGGGAACCGGCAGACTGCTCGGAATTCGTACTGTGAACATTATTGTTTGTTATTTAACGGTGTCAACTTCACAACCAAAAAGCATCTTTTGCTCACAGTCAACATTTCTAACATCGATTCATTTAGCAAAGCCCTGAAGAAGATTAGTCTTTTGGTATCCATTGAATATTGTTATTGGGCATTATGATATTTTGTAAAATGTACGCATACATAATAGGTAACACAAGTTTATAATTTACCTCGCTATATTGATGGTACCAAAATCTAATGATATTTTGAATACACTACATGTTCAATTAATACCTTCATTATTAATGACTGTGCGATAATGATTTATTTTATAAAACATTTGGTTATTGAAAATTTATTCTAAATCGACCAATCTAATCGAGTGTAATGTCAAGATATAATTCAAAAAAAGCTACAGAGAATATTCCTGCCAATGAATGGTTACTTCGAATTAAAATGCAAATTTACGGTTTGCACTTTATGTTTCAGAGTTACAGGCGAATTCAATTTGTCCGGTTACACAGTCGGCGTCCAAACCTGCGTTGCGCTGTCGTTGGTTTTTCAAAAATCCAAAATCATAAGAAAGTTCAACGCGAGCGATTGCCTTCTTCCCGCCAAAGGCCTGCTGCATATCATCAACACTTTCAAGTCCATGGCCAATTTACAGGAAATCAACCTGCTCGGAAACAACGTCATGTCCGAAGTCGCGACACAACTTGGTGAAATGGTTGCATCGAACAAGATGATAAAAGTGTAAGCTCTTTTGCGGTCAGTGTAACAGGTTTCGGCCTGCAGGGTAAAAGAAATAATTACAAAATGTACAGTGGTTTGTGGCGAAGGAGAAATATTAGGCTAGTAGTCTGCATTGTTAAATTTTTCCGTGCCATTCCTTCCAGGTTTGACCATTTTTACTGTACAATATGCACAATACTTGGGCAAGAATTGTCAAGTACGGTTTTAGTGCTGAAAATGATTAACGAAATACTGTATACATCTATTTAGTGTTAGCAAATGGTAATTTGAGGGAGTCTTTAAGCCTCTAAGATTGTTTGGGCCATGTAAATATAGAAACAAAAATGGCAATTTGCAAGATCTTTTAGGTAGGTTACTTATTCAATAATGAGAAATAGAAATGATATTCAATTTTATATAAATACAATAATAATAAAAACATATAATAAGCATAATTTTGTTACTTGCTTCTTCTAGTTTAATTTTGTTGTTTCTTTATTCCCAGTTTGACAGAAACAAAGGTGAAGACAAATATATAAATAATTGTGGTTTTGGTGGTGATATTAATATCTTTTATATTTGACTAGTGTATAAGATTTTTTTTCTCTTCATTTTATCCTGCATATTAATAACAAATAGAACTTTCTTATTAAATATTTTCTTGTTTTTAAAAGAATAAACAGTTATAATGTTTATTGTTTTTTATGTTAAAGATTAGGCCTCAAATGGAACAGTCTCGGCGTTTCACTGGAGACATTTTCAAATTTTTGCGATGGACTTACTCGGAGCGAAGGCTTGGAAAGTCTCGATCTCAGGTGCAATCAGATATGTTCACAAGGTGCCAAACACTTGGCCAATGCGTTGAAAGCGAACAAAAGTCTGAAATTTATTGGTGAGCATTCCCAAAAAAATTATTTCCAATGAATGAAGAAATTTAGAACTGCATACGCTCAATATGTCATTCACCATAATGCCAAAAAAATTATTATTAAGCAATTTTATAGTATTATTCATTACTGTTGCAGGGATTTGTCCTATGAATTTTATAGCAATACATTATATAATGTGATAATTTTTTTTTACTACAGTGTTAATAAGTAAATATAAATTGTTCAGTGCGTATTAATATTTTTTAAAAATTGTGATCTGATTTTTAGATCTTCGATGGAACAGTCTTCAAAGTGAAGGTGCAGAACATTTGTTGTCATCACTTGAACACAATAAAACTCTGGCCACAATTAAAATAGATGGGAATTTTATACAGAAGGAAATCACAGCATCGTTGGGTAAACTGTCAATTTTTTAAAACTATTTTTAACGATTTGTTAATTCTAACATCTTCAACAGGAATGAAAGTTCTTTGTTGGAAATGAATTTAATTTTGTAATAGTATAATTCTGGGACTAAAAGTGTTAAGATTAAAAGTGTATAAATACAACTTTACATACTACCCACATTACACATGCACACACTTTTACACATTATATTTACACAAAATTGTTTTATATTGCCAATGTTCCTCCTTTTATTGTTGAACTGTGTGTTTCTTCTTGCATTAATAGAAATTCTATCAATGTAATTATTTTTCTGAAGCACTGAAAATTGTAAACATGTCAAATGTTTTTTTCTGCCAATTTCTGTTTTAATTAAACAGAAATTAAATTTTGATTAAGCGTATACCATAGCTATATCATGTGTCTACAAGGAAATATAATTAAAAAACAATGATTTGTAACAACTAAAAACCACGCAACTGAGTCTTATCGCATTTTAATTTCAGAGCATTGTTTAATGCACAACGCTTCGATGAAGCAAGTGCAGAGTGACTGTGAAGCGCGGACAAATCTACTTTCGAAACACCTGAAAGTTCTGGAAGAAAAAAGACTCCAAGAGCTTAATGAAATCAACACTAAAACTAAACAAAGAATTGAGTCTGTATTTGTTATGTTATATTTTTTAGTTCATTCTGTTTTTTTAACTATATTTTTGTATGTGTCAAGGAGGAATTGAAATTTCATACACCTTTATTTAACAATTGCTAAACAACTTCAGTTAGCAATTTGAATTCATGAATGCATGGTACAGCAATTTAAAAATATTTTTATAACTTGTTTTTATTTGCTGAATACTTTCTAAAATACTCCCTGAGAATTTCTTTCTGCAATGTTTTCATTACTTTGTAAAATTCTATAGATTATCAGATACAGCTAAATTATAAAAATATTAAAATATTAATTCATAATTTATATTTAAACTATTGTTTTAAAATTAAATATCCTATAATTTATCAAATTTGGTTTATGTTTCTTATTTTAATCTGAGAAACCAATATAATATTCTACCTGGTCTTGATAAAATCATATTTAATATCAAATAAAGTAGTACAACATTTATGTAATTTGTTTGAAGATTTGTTCAACTGTGCATTATTATATGAACCTTACAATCTTTAAGTAGTGAAGGCAAAATTCAGTATTCAGTCAGTGAAGTTTAATTTGAATTCCTACTCCCAATTATTATAATAATTGTTAATAATTATATATACATCTGTTTGTGTTAATAGTTCCTAGTTATTAATTTTTTGTAAGTAACATTTATTTAGTAGAAGTTTGAAAGATATTTCATTATTTTGTTTGCCAGTGATGCTGAAGCAAAACTTTTTCACTTGACTGAGGACCTTTCGTTGAAAGAAACTAAAATATTAAATCTGAGTGAAAAATTATCATCGGCTGAAAGCGACATGAGGGTGGCCCAACAAAAAATCAGTGTACTCGAAGAAACAATCCAAGATAGGGACAAAACGTATCAAATTTCAATGGACAACAATCACAAGACTATTGAATCATTAAAGAAGGTATTTATTTCTATTTAATTATTTTCAGATAGTTCAGAGTTTGAGACTGAATCACCTTGAGGCATCCAATCTGTTCACGGGATGTTTGTTTTCTTCTTAGGCTACGTTAGATAAATCTCGAAGTAGATACAATGAGTGGTTGTGTTGAAAAAGTAAAGAACCTGTGTTTAGAGAGAAACCTATTTTGAGCAGCCTAAGTTCAATTTGCTTGAAAATTGTAAACAAAAAATGTGCAAATCTTTTGGGCCGACATCGGTTATATTAAAACCTATTCTTTAATAATTTTAGGCAACAACTTTTATGCTCTACATAAATTTGTAGAACGTTCATGTAATACACTTAATTTTAAATTAATTTATAGTCATATTGAGTTACACAGGATCCAGTCTTTGATTTTTTTTTTTTTAGATACTGCAAGAGAGAGAAGTGGAATTTGTAAAAATTAAAACGGTACTCGATGGTAAATTAAGTCATGAAAAACAGAATCGTGAGTTAGCAGAATCGGAATTGAAAGCCAGGACAGAGGCAGTTGAAAGGTTGAAGTCAGAAATTAAAGAAATAAAACAGAATATGGAAAGTTCAATAAAATATTATAGTGGTAAGTATATTTCCTGAATATTTTGAATACAAGTAGAACAACATTTAATGAATTGGTATAATTAATTCATCATTGCCTCTTTTCATTTTCAATAATTTTATTAATCCCCCTAATATGACCCAATCTTAATTACAACATTTTAAATTTAATACCACTTTTTTCTGTTTGGTTTGATGTTTTGTTATGAATTCTGTCAAAGTGGAATATTTTCTGCTGTTTGATAGCCTCAAGAGATTGTTTGTTGTGCTGCATTTTTTCTAATGTCTCACTTAATATTTGTTTTAGTTTCTAATAGCTGTGGGTTAATATTGCCATTAATAAAGGAGGCTTTTTTAATCAAATATTTACAATTGTTTTATGTTGTTTGTCAGTTTTAACTAAACAAGCAAAAGACCAAATCATTGATAGGAGACAAAAGATAAAAAAAGCCATGGTATTCCTCGCAGAGCATTGTATTGTATAACCCCGAAATAGAGGAGTTACAAAATTGAGAATTAAAATGTATGGAGTTAAGCTGTTTAATTAAGGATGTGTGAGAATTTAGAATAACATTACTCTGCATATTACATTATTTTGCACAATTTTCTGTCTCTACTTGATTTTGTGGTCTTACTTGACGAAAGCTATACAGGATTCAGGTTCTCACTGCCTTCATTATTATTGCCATCTGTAATACTTACAGGTGTCATAGTTTGTGTTGTCACTGCACTGTTATTGTAGTGCTGTTTTTGGTCGCATAGATTATGTAAGTTTTTGAAATTGCATAAGGATATTTTCTCATTCAGAGAACCAAAAACATCACCATAGTTGACAGTGCTGAAAGGATATTTCAGCCACATTTTTCACTGTATTAAGGATGAAACCTCTCTAGCTTAAAACCAAATAGGAATACAGTCGGACATTTACAGGAGTGATTATATTCCAAAATCCTATTAATATTTTTATTTACATTTTGTTGATCATTCCTCCAGACATGCTAGAAGCTGAAAAAAGTATGTGGCAAAAAAGATACACTGAATTGGAAACATCTTCTGAAGCAGCTCTGCAAAGGGCCAGGGCATCAGCACTTGATAAACAACAGAGTTTAGAAAATACAGTACTGGAAATATCTGAAAAACAGGTTTATATTTTTCAAGAAAAAGATCAGCACTTATAATACACGCAGTATTTGCCATGCACATATATTTAAGCACACGTAGTTATTGGTAACTTATTTAAAGCGCTGCTCTTTCCATCTGAGTTATGTCGTCTTTTCACAGTATTATTTATTTTTTCAGACATTAAAAGTATTTGATATAATTTTCTTTTTATATTTGATTATTTCACTTAGATACCATATTTGGTGGCAGAAAAAAGCCCCGGCATTTTAGATGGAAAAAGTTTTTAGTGTAATATATAAAGCAATATAGAAGTACATTATAAAACTACCTGAGCTGTAGCAGAAAACATTATTGTACATAAAAATTAAGTTAACGGTACAGCTGAACATGTAGTAAAAAATAATGGTGAAAATATTTAAACAATTACTGTAATAAAATATGGAAGGAAAAACAGAAGAAAGTGAACAATCTAGGAAAGTGGAGACAGAAAATTGTACACGTTATTGTATTATTTATTAATTTGAACTATAATTTCTTCATTTTACAGAAATTAACTCAACCCAACCAAATTTAACCCAACATGACCCAGGTGATTGTATTATTATTTGCTGATGTGTAGTATAATTTATTCATTTCTTTTTTTTTTTACAGTCTGGCAAGATGTTGGCATTGTCGGATAAACTTGAGCGCGCCAAATCTGAAAAAACTAGCCTCGAGTCTCAACTCTCATCCGCCCAGTCAACCATTGCACAACTTCAGAAAGAAAATTCTGTGCTTATAGCTGAAGTGACTGAACCAACCAAGAAACTGTCGGCGCTTCATGATGTCAGTCTTTTATTGAGATTTCTTAAAAAAATTGCAATAATATATTCGGCTTCTCGGATACTAAAATGGAGAATTTTTCAATGGGCATATCTCTGAATAGTATTCATGAACTCAGTTCATATTCAGGGGTTTAGGCAGCAGTGCTTTCATCCCTACCCTTTGCAGTTTAGGCTAAGTTCTGTTAGTAAAGCTTAATGTGCTATGCATATTTTGTTAATAGGGGAGAAAAAAGTTTGTTTAATTCATCACTCTATGATTTTTTTTTATCACCACAAATTCAGTTTTAAGCTAAACCTTTGCCATAGCTCTTACCATTTAAATTTAATATTGCGTGTATTTAATTATTGTTATTAATTGAAGTGATTTATAGTAGCTTATGTAATAATTGTTTACAAAATTTATATTATTATTGCAAACTATTTCATTTATATTTTTTCTTGTCTGATAATCAGCCAAATTGAGAATTCTGATTTCCTTCATACAATGCATTAAATATATTTTTTTGTTATTAGACTATTAGTATCAGTAAAATATAAAATGAAAAATATATTTTGTTGGAAATGGTAATGGTCCAGGCGAGTTTAATGACTTGACATTCATTTCTCCAGCGATGGACCAACTTTTTCTTCGGTTGCACATTAAAAGATAGGAAATTGTGAGAGTTCTAATGTAAAATTGACAATATTTTAGGAAATAACAAACGAAAGATTGGTAAACCAGAGATTGAGGCAGGAACATGCCGAGGAAGTGCGCAATTCAGATAGGCAGCGGATTGAATTGGAAAAATTGCGATTGGAATTGAATGCTGCCAAACAGTCGCAGTCGCAGCTGATCGACAAGTACGAAGATGAACTTAGACAGCACAAGCAGAAAATCAGCAAACTTCAGAACAAAGTCGGTGAAAAGGACAGAGAAATTGAAATGGCAAGGTAACCTTATTTTTTTTGTCTTCTTATTTTTTAAGTCCCCTCACGTCGGTTTGGTCTTTCGCTAGATATATCAGGTTTGGCATCCTGTATGGACGGTCACAGGATCTCCAGTTTAAATAATAGATTGAATTCATAAAATATTAAATTAAAAACAATATCATGGCTAAATAGTTTAAATAGATAGTGAGTTGTCAAGTAGTTGTAACGCTGTATGCAATATGCTGTAATTGTAATGTTTTTGTTTGCCTCTTAGATCGGAAGAGAGGGACAGGGCCAAAGTACTGTGTTCTGCTTTCAACCAGTATATGGGATATTTGCAAACACCTAGCAAAACTACATCCGATAATTAGGGTGTGTGGAAATTTGTCAAATACCTCTTCGATATGTACAGAAAAAAAACCTTGCGAAACATCTGCAGAATAGCATGGGCCACTGTACACGGTTTCAATAATATGCATAGATATAAGTGCATGATTTGTATATGGGAGTTTTTCCTTTCGATGTTTCCATTTTGTCTTGTTTGAAATACAATTTATTTGTGTAAATTTTATATTCCTGTTTGTACTTATGGGATACATGATGTGTTGTACTAATTTCGGTACTATTTCTGAATTGTTCTAGCTTGTCATATGAATTAAAAAATATGTGGATATAAATATATATAAACAACAGCGTTTTGTCACTATTATTCAAGATTGTTACAATGATATGGCTGAAGTTAATTTCGTATTCCCAATCTCATATATACAACTTGTGTCCTACATTATTTTCTCATCGAATAAACAACTTAATAAGTGAAAATTTGTCACGCAAAAACACAGCTATTAATACTATCAGGAATGAGATATTTAAATAATTAAACGAATAGCTAATACGGTCGATAATAATGTAATTTTAATAAGACTGTTTACAGGTAAAGAGACACTATAAAGTATATTGTGCCATGAAAATTAGATCAGCGTTGTAAAATACTCCTTTTTGACACCTTGTTTTTCACATTTGAAATGGCCGAAAATAGTGTGGTAATATTCATTTTTTGAAACCGACAAAAGTATAATTGTAAAAACCGTTTTTTTTTTGCCCATTTAATTTTGACCGAATAGCGGGTAATTTTTTTTCGTTTCCCCAAGGGAAAGTTTTCAGCAGTAAAGTGAGCGCCGACTGCTTAATGTGTGTATTAGGCGGGTCGGTAACATAACCTGACGCCCGACCAGGTTATATGTGCCGGCGGTAAACAGAATGTCGAAGCCCGACTTATGACTGGATTTTTATTTTTTTATTTTAGGGGGAAAATTCTATTTTCCCTTTAAACGTCGTCGAGTTAACCGGCGGCGATTTAAAAGGGTTTACCGGATCGATCGCAAACCGAACCCTGTCGCCGGTTTCACTTGTCCCGTAATTGAATCAATTAGGTAGGATCACAATGGACAGGGCGACCGCAAGAGGGCCAAATGCACTGTTGCATTTCGTGAGTATTCGGCTGTTGTGAAATTTAAAGAACCGGAGTCCAATTGTACGTTGGTTGTCTTTACAATAAGTCCATTTGTATGCACCTATTTTTCTTCTCAGTATTCAATACACAGTAGCGTCGCTATTTTAACATATTAACCAATTTTCGGCCGAATTCCTGTTTCAGACCTCCAAGCTGAGGTCGCCTTCGGAATTTATATAATTATTACAGTTATCGGTTATTAAATAATATTATTATTTAAAAATTTATGGTTTTGGGGTGCATGGCAGTTAAACCTATTTGTGCCCCTAAAAATATTTCTAAGCGTTAAATGGTTGTGTACTAAAAGTGTACTTAACAAACCTATACAAGTTAGCCCATGATTTGCTGTTAATGAGCTTTATGTAAGCTGGACAGTGTGAATTTCTTTTATAATAGAATCCTGGATATCCTGGTTTTAACTCTATTGATAACCTGTCCAGCCTTTTATGTTTTTACCTTTATATTTTTTTGTTGCTCTCTTTCATACTTACGGACAATATGAGACTCCCGGCAAGAAGTTGTACAAGTTAATGCCAGTAGACAGACATTAATAAAGTATTTGATTGGAAATGAAGGAAAATGTTGACCAATCAAATTTTGTCATGTTTTCATTAAATAAATGAACTATTAAATTAAGTAGAGATTACAACACTCAGTATATTTATTAGATATAGAGTGAATTAAAACTGATGTGTTATATTCTATTTTTCAGATGGATTTAGAAGAACGCAAAGATTTGCTTGTACCATTATTAGATGATCCTCTCAATATTAGTGGTCCTGAACCATTTGATGGTTTTGGATCGGTTTGTACTTATTTTTAAGTACTTTATTTTTATTTTTGACAACAAGTTAAACAATTAACTGTTTTTGTCTTTAACCCCTGTCCATCGAATCCGATTTATAATTATAAGCTTGTCCCATTTCAAATTTTCTGTTAATAGATTTTGTTTCTAATGATTAGGATACCATGAAAGACGTTATACCTGGTGATGTGATGATCTCAGAATTTAAGTACATGGACATTTCCGTAATTGAGAACAAGGTGGACAGTTGGCACCTTGATGACTTGTCAGATTACACGGATTTGTTGGGTATCGACATTGACCAAAATCAGGTATACCATCATTTGTTCATCACTCAATAGATACGGATTCTCATATTATTATGATTCCCAGTTTATTTAGAATAGAAAAATTACATTTCTGTAATTTTAGAAGCACACAGTCTGTGACAAGGTTTCAGAATAAGATTCATTTATTGTTGTTAATATCATCGGAATAATAACTGTTTATGACACTTAAAGAGTGTCCTGTTATAACACAAATATAATAACAATTGGAAATTACAAATATCCTACTGGATTATACAGTAAAACCCAGATGTAACAGAAATTTGTTTCGTTAAATCAAAAGTCTATTAAATTGAGATTCACAAAATTGTTGGTTTGCTGTATTGATAAAGGAGAAAATACATCGTGAAGATTTCTTCATGATACAAATGCAAAAGTCATTTTGTCTATGTTAGTACTGTTTCATTTGAACATCCGGTCGCTATTTATTATTTTGTTCGTACAGTGTATTTGCAATATTCAGTTTAATAATTTATTGTTCCCAACTGTAGGCTTCAACTGAAGCTGAGCAACATGGAAATGGTGGCAATTGTGAAACTCGACTGGCCGATGGACTCGAAGATCGGTCGGAGAAAGAAGATTTTCCATTTTTAGAAGAAACAGTTCTTTTGAACCAACCAGCCGAAGAAATTAAGGTAGTTTAAAGGGTGTAATTTTAAGGGGTGTCTTAGGGTAATTTTAAGGTGTTTAAAGCAAAAACATTGGAATGAAAAATGTTAAAACTTTATCAGGTATACGTATGAATGAAACTTTTAATATGTTAGCTGTAATGTTGCCGGTGTGCACATTGAAAGTGAAAAAAAAGGATTCATCTCTAAAAATTGTTCATCCTCTAAAAACACCTCCAAAAATTGTGATGAAACAGTACTAAATCTGTTCCACCTATTTGGCATTGTATTATTTGTGAGCCACAATATTTGAGGGAAGCCCAAGTGGCCAAACCTACTTTTTATTCAATTCCAAATTATCATTCTTATCCGTATAATTTAAATTGCGCAGGTGTCACCACTCACTATGATTTTCAGGACAAAATCACAATGGACATCTCGAGGATAGAAGAGAGTCTCATAAGCGATTGTGCCACGGACCCCCGATCTGAGATCGGCTCTGGGGTTATAAGTTGTAAAAATGGGAAAGTAGACCCCATCAAGATACTCGGCTTAGAGGCGTACGAAAATGAAATTAGACGTAGGAAGCGTCGCGCCGCGGAATATGCGCGAAAGGCTAAGGCGAAGAACGAGGAGCCTTCCGTTTGCGAAACGTGCAAAAAAGAAATGAGCTGCCGAGCTACACTGAGGATACACATGTGGAGGCAGCACAAGCTGAGGCTGCCATTCTGCTGCGACCAGTGTCCGGTCAAGGTAGAACTGAGTCGGGAGCTGTCTGAGCACAGGAGGGCGGAGCACAGCTCTGGGCCCAAGAGGAAGAAGGAGAAGAACTTCACGTGCGAGACGTGCGGGAAGAGGTTCGTGTTCGAGTGCCTGCTGAAGGACCACACGAACGTGCACACCGGCACCAAGCCGTACAAGTGCGAGTCGTGCGGGCGCCACTTTGCGCAGAAGGCGTCGCTGAAGCAGCACAGCAAGAGGCACGCGAGCGCCGGCAGGCAGTCCGAGTGCCCGCACTGCGCGCGCCTCTTCTGGGGCCGCGGCGACCTCAACAAGCACCTGAGGAGGCACACCGGCGAGAGGCCGTTCGCGTGCGACATATGCGACAAGGCTTTCGCGCAGAGCTCCCACCTGAGGGTGCACAGGCGGTACCACACCGGCGAGAGGCCCCACCAGTGCCCGTTCCCGTGCTCCAGCAGGTTCACCAAGAAGGCCGACCTCCAGAGGCACCTGCGCATACACACCGGCGAGCTGCCCTACCTGTGTCAGCTCTGCGGCAAAGCTTTCAGGCAGTCCGCCCAATGCACAAAGCACATCACCAAACATCACGGTCACCGCCTTCAACAGCAAAACACCGAAATACCCGACTCTTAATTCAAAGTATCATCACTCGTGCAATTTTCAGTTAGACTCGGGTTTGTCACTGTTACTGGTAGGTTACCTCATATTTGTCTGTCGAGTCCACGATCTCCTGACTGCCTTAAAGACAAAATACTTCAGCTTTGACTCCTTTTCTGATCCACAATTTTTCACGCTCGATGACTCAGTTATACGGTCTGATATTTTAAATATATTTGTCCGCATCCATGTTCAAAGATGCAGGTCAGCAGTTAAAAGAAAACTCGAGTAAAACATTTATTTGTGTATTACTTCGCATATTGTACTACCTTGTACAGATGCAGTAACTATTCTAGTTACTTTTTGATTGGGGTCCTTTCAACAGAGACATTGTTCAATGTGTTGTGAGGAATCAGAACCTGTCTAGCACAAGACCAAATCGGGACGTATGAAAATTGTGCGAGTGATTATACAGCTTTTGCCTATTAAGGGCTTTTGAGCGGATTTTGGACTTCAGCCCTGACAGTTGCAAAGAGTAGAGTTATTTTTTATATGCCATTTTTATTAATTGAAGTTATTAATATCTATATATTCGTGATATAAAAAATGTATAAATTGTTTCTATTATAACTGAAAGAAATTTGTGTTTTTTTAGCACGATTGAATTGAAACTCCGGGGACTTGGGTAAAACTGATTGTAATATGATCCAGTTGGTCCACTGCAAGAAACCTAGTACCGTTGAAGCTACTAATATCATCTGAAATATTTATATTTATACGATTGTTATTAATTATTGATTGATGTGTTGGATGTTTCTGGTTCCAGGCTTGGGTATAGTTCAGATTGTATGAGTGAGAGCCGTGCCAACTGCCTATTTGAATTATAAGGTCGCTAATGTCTCCCAACGGGATTAGGTATAAGAAATATTGTTTGTTCCTCTGTTTTTAAAGACTGAGAATTTTCAGGAGATAACCGTCGTCTGTGAAATTATGACAGACATTCTTCGGCCATTCACTGGAAAATTAAAACGGCGTCTAGTTGGGTTGGACTGGTTGAAATGTCCATAATTTCGGACTGTGCACAATTTTCGCAACTATAAGACTCTATAATCTTCTATCATATCTGAAGGTATAAACACTACCTATTACGTAGTACACGGCTATTATATGCTGCAATAATGTTTATTATTTTATCTCGATTCAACTTTATGACCTCGGGTCATAAATACCGAAACACTGCCTGAGCTAATAAACTTGGCAAAGGTGACCAATGAAATTTCATTGTCTCCTTCGGTTCATACTTCTTATTTATATAAACTCGAGTAAAGACTAATAGCATGCATTATCGACGCTCAATTTATCACAATCCATGAAAGATTATTTGCCTCCATGTTCCTACACTGTGCTACTCTTCTAAAGTGGACTGAATATCGCTAATGCTAAGCATTATATTATTTGACTGAATTCTGAAAAGCTCTGGAATACCTGCTTAACACAGGGTTAAGATGATGTTAACAGAACTTGATGTCTGATAAATGGACTTTATCGAGAGAGACAAACTAAACAGCGTACTTCTTGAATCATGCGAAAATGTTTTATGACGCCAATAAGTCATAGAGTTTTCATTTCTCTTTTTAATCGAGACGCATTAATTGTTAGAGACATTCTATTATGACTGCATATCAGCTTGAGGTTGAATTTTTTTAGTCCCAAGATAGATAACAAGTTCCTTATGTAGTATGTATGTCTTTACATATAAATGTTAATCTAATGTTGTAAAGCTTTCTGAGTGATACATTCCTTCTTCTATTCATTATTAGAGTTGTTTATTAGTTATAATGACCCAGTGTTTTATTAGTTTTATATCGTTATATATTTTGAAAGATCTAGTTAGTTTTGTGTAATTTTGAAGAAGTGGGAATTTTAAATTAAAATGGTAGAATGCTTACTTAAATGTCGATTGTATCATATCTGTGATTTCAAATACACGCTTTAATAATTGTACTTTTGTACAAGAAATTGTAAATTGAATGTTCTGTTTCTTTGTAGAAAGTAATTTAAATGAAAAGACATCGGAAAGGTGTGTACCTGATATATTTTGATTAGGAATGCTTCACTTGTTGTCGCCATAAGTTCAACAAGTTTTCTATGTGCAGACCTAAAATACTGTGTTATTTGTCCAATTAGAGGATATTTTTATTATATAGTTGTACTATAATGGTTAGTTGTAGTTGTATACATTCCTGCATGATGAAACTTACTTCAATTTGTTGTTTTGGGGTTCGAAGTCAAAAGATGTAACCTCTGGTTATATCTTATTATTACAGGAATTATTGAAAGAGAATTAAATTATATCGGTAGGAAGCAATTTGGGAACAATTTTTCGACTAAAATTTGTTTTTATCCGATATATTATTTTTTTAATAAATTTTCCAAAGAAATAATATGGAAAATAATTATGCTCGCTGTTTCAAACAATTGTTCATTTTTATGTCTAGAGATTAATATTTTCCTAATATTGTAGAGTTTTATATTTTAATTTACTATCAAACAAGAGATGTGTTCTTTGCGATTGTACAATAGCTGGTATGTTAAGAGAAAAACTCTTTTCATGTGCAGACTAAATAACTGATTAATTTCACATAGCTAAGTACATATCAGTGTATGTGTATGAGCATGTATTTTATATTGTAATAGTTCCTGTTTACTATGTGTACTAATGAGGAGAAAACAGAATTGGGGAAACAAAATAAACGAGCCATTCGATAGAATAGGAAGAATTAATTAACATTGGATGTTGTTATATATGTGTAAAAATATTTGCAATACAAAAAGAACCGGTTTGATAGCTATTATTCGATTATATATGTATGTGTGTTATTTAGTGATTGATATGAGTGAGAATAAAATATTATACCAATTTTTTTTTATCCTCTTGTTTCATAGTGTTGTTTACTCGCAATGTTTGATTTTTGGTTTAATAAATAAATTGTCGCAAATTAAATTCGTGTACTGTGTTGACCCAAATCGTTGATTGTAGAAAATAATAATTCGAGGTGTAATTTCAAAGATGCTCTGCTTTAAACAGATTATTTCTAGGGCTGTGTTTTCCCGAACAGATTTTTTTTTCAACAATTTTCCTAACAACTACTCATAGTACGACCGGTGAAAAACAATAATGGGATATATCGCTTTATTTTAATTGTTTTGAGACAACGTGAAAAAGAACTTTTAACATTAAGAATTCCCGACATCCCAAATGTTCCTTACAGACGCCTGAAAAGGAAGTGGCCACGCGACCTAAATGATTAAATAAAATGTTAATAATAATAAATAAATAAATAAATTAAATTAAAAATAAATAAATAAAAATAAAAAAATAAAAGAGGGAAACTAGTGGGTTTCTCCTCTAATTGTAGACTATTGTAGCTAGTGATTTCATCAATGTTGCTTATAGTATAATTTTACAGTTGTAAAATAAAAAGAAAAAAGAAAAACATTAAGAAACAGACCATACAACCAGTTCAGGATTGGATAGGGTGGTGAAGGCATGATATTGGAGGAGGCATGATGAATGTATTATATAATTATATTTTCAATATTCCCAAATACAACTATAAATCACTGGTTTGTTCCTAATTTTTTCCATTTTTTTGGAACTGTAACGAGCGAATTTCGAGCGATTGTAATTTTGTATTAACTTTGTATACCTCCAGCGTGACGTCGGACAAGGAAGGGAACAATCCGAGCAATTCGATCTACAATTATAAAAAAATTTGCAAGAATGACGCATCGAGGATGAAATGAAACACAGTTTGGACACTATCAATTTACAAATTTATTTATTTTCTATAAATGTACACAGGATATCGTTTGAAATGCGAATATGTGGGTTAATACTTCCCGTACGGAATTCTGCAGTTCTATACCGTAGTATATACTGGAACTGTACATTCGACTTGAGGTTGAAGCTGTATAAATATTGAACACTCGAAGAAATAGTTAACTCGCTCAATCGCATCCGATCACGCAATTTGGGTTCACTGTACTCGTCCATTCCCTTTCTCTAGTGTTTTCCATTCCATTTAGTGTTTCAGCTAATTCAAATTTCAATTAATCCCATGGGACCAAAATGTCCGAGGAGACATTGATCCTCAGCAGTCTTCAGCTCAACGTTCTGCGCGTCGAGAACGTGCTCCACAATTCATTCGGTACAAAAGGTCTGATGGGGGCGGATTCGGGGTATACATATAACTCTATTTCTTCTATGAATACAAATGGAAAATGAGAAAAAACTATATACAAATAATGTCATTCCGGCCTCCGGGCCTTTCTACATATATACTTAAATATTGCGATACGTGTCTACAATATTTGTGTAATAATCGGGAACACTTATTGCAATAAAAACCCGAAGACTTCTTGGGCACTTTGGTTCGAGGTCGTCGGGGTATTTACGCGCTTACTCGGACGAAATGATAATAGAGTGGGCCCAACAGACCGTTGTCGAAGTTGCGGCTTGATTTCAAGCGGAAATCGGTCATTAACTGTCTGTACGACCTGAAATCGATATTAGGCACGGGGCCGAATAGGAACGCGGCAATTTTTAATCGTTCAGCCAAATCCATTAGCGCAGATTGAATAGTCCACCCTCCGGTATCCTCCCATTGTCTTAAGGACCTCGGCGCAAAATAAACGTACGTCCTTCGGACAACTTTTCCAAAATTGAAGGCGAGCACTTTCACCGACTTTCTTCGACTTTTCCACGGCCATCCACTGTCTCCGGTTAGCTGATTAAGGTCCCTCCCCCAACCCCCACCCACCCCGGTTAGTATAACAGAAGGAACTGTATCGGTTGAATGCTAATTGTCGATACAGATGGAATTTTAAATCGGATTCCAAACCACGCTATCAACTCGTTTCTTTGTTGTATCCCGGATATTTCCATAACGACCGGCCTCGTTTAACGAGGCGTTTTCGCATTCGTTTATTTTTCCCGTTTATTCGTCTGTTCGACGGGACGAAACGAAACGGTTCAGAAACGAATTTTCGCTTTCGAATATCGTCAATATCGAAAAATTTAATAAAATAAACGTCGCGGCAATTCGACTATCTGTTGCGTCAAATCAACGTATACAGTTAATATTTGAATGTATATTCGAAGTTTACGCAGTGTTCAAGTTGCACAACTTGCTGTTACTTAGTGTTTCCTTGTTTGTTAGATTTATAGAAGAGTTTTTCTACTGTTGGGCTGTAATATCTTAAGGATATTTGAAATGATTCCTAATCATTTTCCCGCGTTGATAATTATCGTCTATTGGTCCGGTTTGGGGTTTTCGTTTTCAAGGCTGGTTTTTAAATTGGGTCGACGACGCGAAAACCGTGTCTCGTGTTTTTCGCCCGTGTTTCGGGAGGTCGGTCGCGAATCGGACGAAGGTTGCAGCCGAGATAAATGATTTTGTTTCCAAGGTCAAGTCTAATGTTTTGGTTCAGGCCGTATCCTGGCAACAGGCGTAAGCCCCGCCACACAACACGAAGTTCCCCACCCTGCTCGTGTGTCCCCCATTTCATTTATTCAATCCGGCACCGACTCTAATAAGTGACACGCCCCTAAGTACCCCCACAGTGTTACCCTTCAGTACCCCCCGAAGTTATCCGCGGGATATTCCAAGACATTTACTGCAGGCGGTCGAGTGAAATTCAGCGTGAAAAATGCCCCAAGAGCCGATCTGATAGTCCTCAATTTTCGTCCTTTTCGTCCTCAAAAAAAACCGTCTCCTGCGAAATGGCGGAGAGCGTCAAAGTGATAGTGAGATGCAGGCCGATGAACGGTAGGGAAATTGCCCTCCAGTGCAAGGTAAGATATCATAGAAATACCAACATATAAGACGAAGCGACAGTTTGCGAAAAAATATATTTCTTTATAAATATGCGTGGTATTTACACACACATCCACGCTTAGCAACTCCTCATGACCACCGGGGAAAATTCGTTACAGTACAATGTTTTAAAAATTGTTCAGGAAAATTGTTGTCCACTTTAACGTAATTGAAAGAATATTCTGCTAAAATATTCAACTTGCACAATATGCCGTTATTTTAAATAAATAATTTAAAAAAATAGTTAACGATACGCTGTAACTGTAGCAGTTGTCGGACACACTGTCCTCAGTAGAAAAATAAATTCATCAATCTGTTGATCATTTTACCAGATCGATTAAACCTGGAATTAAAATTTGCACCGCTCCAGAAATCCAGTAACTTCAGCTTTATTCCCAGTCGGACAATTCTCAGTTTCACAGAATTTTATTCTAATATCTACAAAATATGCGGCAATTGTACAGCGGTATTTCGTGTCCAGGAAGCGATAAATGAAATTGTAAAAACGTCAACTGGGACATTGACCACTTTAAATGTTTTCAGATAAGGGAACATGAAACTAATAAAAAATCCCGCCGCGTCATAAATTTTACTCCGGAATTTAATTTGTCCCCTTAACATGGTGGTATTAATCTCAGTATCAATCTACAGTTGGAATATATATGTACACACACATGCACCCAGATATATAATATATTTATTAATTTAAAAAATAAAGTAATAAAAATATGCAGTTGCATGTCTTTAAAGTTTTATTTCATTAATGTAATTTTAACGATAATTGCCTTATTTTTAAATATCTGTTTTTTTGTAAAGTTTTAATTTTTGATAAGTATGTACGAAGATATGGATTATATTCTATTGCTAATATGTGATACTTTTTTACATTACGCATAAAATTATCTCCATCTATTTTTATTGTTTTGCTCTTATATAATTTTAATTATCCTTAGAGTTGTCCTTTTGTATAAGACATAATTTCTCCTCCTAGTAGTTCATGGTAGTTCATCGGCCCAATGACCTTCTTTCTCTGTATTCAAATGAATGCCAATTATTCATTTGGACAGCAATAGTTGAGAGTTCAGTGAACTTCTGCGGGCATTTGCATCATCAATAATACCACTATGGATAGAGGCTCCGTTCCACTCGACTATTATTGATGCAGCAATCAATGAAATTGTAAATCATCGAGAAATAAATTCTCCGATCTTATATTAATTAGTTTATTGTATTGTTACTGGATTAATTGGATTTTATATTTTATAGAGTCATACAAATTGGAATTTTCCTGAACACTGAAAAGAGGCAGTGTCTCAGGGCTCAAGGTCTCTTCTGGCTTCGTCATAGACCTTTTCTTCGCCTCTTTTCTTTTATGAGACGCGTTTTATTAGACTTTTTATAGTCGCGGTCGGCTATCCCTTTGCTGGGAATAGTTATTAATGTTGTTATTAATGTCATTTTATTTCCTGAACACTGAAAAGAGGCAGTGTCTCAGGCTCAAGGTCTCTTCTGGCTTCGTCATAGACCTTTTCTTCGCCTCTTTTCTTTTATGAGACGCGTTTTATTAGACTTTTTATAGTCGCGGTCGACTATCCCTTTGCTGGGAATAGTTATTAATGTTGTTATTAATGTCATTTTTTTTCCTGAACACTGAAAAGAGGCAGTGTCTCAGGGCTCAAGGTCTCTTCTGGCTTCGTCATAGACCTTTTCTTGGCCTCTTTTCTTTTATGAGACGCGTTTTATTAGACTTTTATAGTCGCGGATCCGGCTAGCCCTTGCTGGGAATAGTTATTAATGTTGTTATTAATGTCATTTTTTTTCCTGAACACTGAAAAGAGGCAGTGTCTCAGGGCTCAAGGTCTCTTCTGGCTTCGTCATAGACCTTTTCTTCGCCTCTTTTCTTTTATGAGACGCGTTTTATTAGACTTTTTATAGTCGCGGATCGGCTATCCCTTTGCTGGGAATAGCTATTAATGTTGTTATTAATGCCATTTTTTTGTGTCCAGAATGTAGTGGAGATCGATCCGGAGAGGTGCAGTTGTTCGATAGTGAATCCTGGAGACAGTTTGGCGCCGCCGAAGACGTTCACCTTCGACGGCGTCTACTCGCCGAACTCCACCACAGAACAGATATACAACGAAAGCGCTTATCCCCTGGTCGAGGTAAGTCCCCCATTTAAGCCTTATATTATCATTTATTTAGTTCCTCGTCCACTAACAGTACGATACGATCCTCGGTATCCGACACTCCTCCGCCTTATCCTAGGACTTATCGGACTTTAACCCTTCGCACTCGGGACCATTCTGGATGTTGGCTACCGGCTACTCCCTGTGGTGGTTGGCCGATGTCACTGTCACTGCTATAGTTTAGGTCTAGATTTAGTCTTTCTAACGTATCTGTCGGAGCTCATCTTCACTACTACTTGTACCACGAGACTCAATCCTGTTTGAACGTTTTGCCGTTGTTCTAATAAAAAAAAAATGAATAAATCCGCGGGTCGAAAATTTCTAATTGTTATTACTAAATCTGTTACAAAATGATATCTACCGAAAGAACTTATTTACCGAGAGAATCACTTCCGATTTTCTCACTCTTTAGATCTATCTATACGGCTCGCCGATATCTCTTTTATATATCTTAGTGATTTTACTATATTTTGATTCGATGTCTCGCGCCACATTTCAAGAGAAAACATCGGGCGAAACATGCACGTCTCAAAATGTAATAAATTGTAATGTCCCCTCAGAGGGGACATCGGAGCGATGGGCTGGAATTACGATGTCCCAAAGAGAGGGTACAACGGAGTGCAAATGGTTAATATTGTCCTCAGTATCCATCACCCGCCATTCTTCTATCGGCCCGTGGATTATTGAAGCGTCAATTCTATTCTTTTTCGTATTGCGTATCTCGCGGAAAAAAAAAATCCTCCAAATCTTCCCTCTAAAAATGTTCGTTGAATCGATTGGTCCAGGGCGTCCTCGAGGGTTACAACAGCACGGTGTTCGCCTACGGTCAGACGGGGTGCGGCAAGAGCTTCTCGATGCAGGGCGTTCCAGATCCGCCCTCGCAGAGGGGCATCATACCAAGGGCCTTCGAGCACATATTCGAGGCGATAGCGCTCACGCAGAACGTCAAGTACCTGGTACTGGCCTCCTACCTGGAGATATACAACGAGGAGATACGCGACCTCCTCGGGGAGGACGTCAGGAGGAAGCTCGACCTCAAGGAGAACCCGGAAACCGGAGTGTACGTACAAGGTACATCGCTCGGATCACTATTTCAGTGTAATTTTTTATTCGATTTGTATCCGGTGGAATCGATGCCTAAAGGTCGATAAATGGGCGAATATGTCCGCGACTGGAACTCGAATCATCGCCAAACAGCTTCCGGTACGACCGTAATGTTGTGGGGAAGAAAGCAACTTCCGAACACAGTGAAATTCCTGGAGGTTGTTGCCGCAACAATACGCTATCAAACCGGAAGCTGGCCGGCGATAATTTACGTACAAGGTACATCGCTCGGATCACTATTTCAGTGTAATTTTTTATTTGTATTTAGCCGGCGGAATCGATGCCTAAAGGTCGATAAATGGGCGAACGTTTCCGCGACCGGAACTCGAATCATCGCCAACTATCTTCCGGCAGGACCGCGCAATGTCGTGGGAAGATAGCAACTTTGGAAACACGGTGAAAATCCTGGAAGTTGGCCGGCGATAATTCGATTTCTTCTACCGCCGCCCGTATTATTTCTGTTGCCAGATCTGAGTTGGCACGCGGTCGGCTGCGTCTCCGAGTGCGAGGGGCTGATGGGCCGCGGTTGGCTGCACAGGAGTACCGGCGCCACCCTGATGAACGCCGACTCCTCCAGGAGCCATTCCATCTTCAGCGTCTGCGTCGAGATGATGATGACGGACGCCGACGCCGCCCAACCGTCCATCAGGAAGGGCAAACTCAGCCTAGTCGACCTGGCCGGCAGCGAAAGGCAAGCAAAGACCGGTGAGTTCACTTTATTATTAATAACTTTAATACTCTTCCTTTCCGGCCGTCTCCCCGGATATGACAACCGTATTAGTGCCGGATACAGACGTGATCCGCTTCCCGCATATATTGGGCTGACAACTGAGTAATTGCGCTGGGTTGGGGCGCGGGAACCTGTGGCAGTCCCAGCCAGAGACCAACCACAATCACAGTCACAGTCACAATAACCAGAAGGCGACGCAGTCCTCGGCATCCCTCAACAACTCCTGGGGCGGCTCCCCACCACGCTCAAATCACAGTTTCTGGTCGGGTAAGTTTCCCACCTACCACCACACAACTGTGCAAAAGATGTTGGACGTACTTAAAAATATGTACAACGCCACTTGTCGGTGAATTCCGCAATTACTTAGTTGTCAACCCAATAAGTGTAGTATAAGCCAGTCGCCTTCAAATACGAGGGGAAAGGTATACTCGAAAGTTAATTAGGATCAACTATAAAGCGGTCATAAAAGCCTAATATAACGCGGTAATATACGCGATGTTTAGCGAATTCCATTAAAATAATTATCAACTCTTCATTAAATGACCTTCGCCGTCTTATTGTATTTTGTCCTACAAATTGTCCAACTTTCCTCGGACCTATTAGATTGGAAAGGAGGAGATATTTACTAATTCTATGGGACAGGAACAAACTGATTCTATACTTTGTTGAATTGAAACAAAACTCTGTTTCTGTTATACTGCCTACCTTCTTCATACTGACTTTTCCTCGTTCCCGAACAAAGTTGAGTAGGATTTGACGCCTGCCGCAAGCACGGTCTACTAGATGCGATGGACTAATTCATATTAGTGCGTATAGTAGTAATAATAATAATGTAATAAAGTAATGTTTGTGCGATTTAGGTGCGGCGGGTGAGCGACTGAAGGAAGCGAGCAAAATCAACCTTTCTCTGTCCGCGTTGGGAAATGTTATATCGGCCCTGGTCGACGGTAAGGCCAGGCACATACCCTACAGGGATTCCAAACTCACCAGGCTGCTACAGGTACCCCAACCCACTGTTAATATAGTCCGAAAATCGGTCTGGCGAAAGACCGAGTAAGCGAGAGGAAATTATATATTTAAAAAGGCCAATGATATCGGGTCGGCAACTAAATAATTGCGGATTCTTCTCATCTTTGGGTGTGTGCGCACCCGTTTATGTTTTCGGTACGCACGACGAATATTTGGGGCGTGTAGTAAACATTTCAGAATACTCTACAATAGGTTTGAAGATGTAAACCCGCAATGACTTAGTTGCCGACCCGATATTATTATTTTTAATTGGACCGAGTTCGATATTGTGTTCGGAGATTTTTTTTTCAGCGAGAAAAGCGGTAGTGGAAACTTTTTAAAATGGACAATAGAACGTTTCTGGTGGTTAACAGAATGAAACGCCACGCTAAACTGAAAATGGCGCCTGCTGTTTTTTAGATACTACGCCCGCAACACACGCGTTGCGTTTAGTATCATGAGCGCCTTCTTTCAGACCGATCGCTCTGTGTATATTTAACTATCCCAACTTTACTAGAAAAGACCGAACCAGCGAGAGGATATCAGTTTATTCTTTTAGTTAATACGAAGATAGTCATTTTTTCGAACCGTATTAAAATAATTGTCAACTCTTTAGTAGGACCCTCGGATTGAACGTGTGAAACGCCCATTGTCTGCAATTTTGTTTGCAAATTGTCTAACCGCCCTCAAACTTTTTAAAACGAACAATAGAACGTTTCCGGTAGTTGAGGAAATTTAAACGCCGGTCAACAGATTGAAACGCCACGATAAACTAAAGAAGGCGCCTGCTGTTTTTTAGATACTACGCCCGCAACACTCGCGTTGCGTTTAGTATCATGAGCGCCGTCTTTCAGACCGATCGCTATGTGAGACTTACAGTGTGTATATTTAACTGTCCCAACTTTACTAGAAAAGACCAAACCAGCGAGAGATCAGTTTATTCTTTTAGTTAATACGAAGATGGTCATTTTTTCGAACCATATTAAAATAATTGTCAACTCTTTAGTAGGACGCTCGGATCGAACGTGTGAAACGCCCATTGTCTGTAATTTTGGTTGCAAATTCTCTAACCGCTGTAGTGGAAACTTTTTAAAATGAACAATAGATCGTTTCTGGTAGTTGAGGAAATTTAAATGCAGGTCAACAGAATGAAACGCCACGATAAACTAAAGAAGGCGCCTGCTGTTTTAGATACTACGCCCGCAACACTCGCGTTGCGTTTAGTATCATGAGCGCCGTCTTTCAGAGAGATCAGTTTATTCTTTTAGTTAATACGAAGATGGTCATTTTTTCGAACCATGTTAAAATAATTGACAACTCTTTAGTAGGACCCTCGGATTGAACGTGTGAAACGCCCATTGTCTGCAATTTTGTTTGCAAATTCTGTAACCGCCCCTCAAACCTGTTAGATTGGATAATGGTCTATTTCGAAAGTACTCGGAACAAAATAAAATCAATATATAGACGGGCCCGAAACGATCGAATGGCCTCGTTCGGTCCAATTGAACTATATTAGAAATTCCGCTTCGTATAGACGCGTTCATAAAATAGACATTGTCTGTACACGGAGGACTCGCTTGGTGGTAACACGAAGACGCTGATGGTTGGCTGTCTTTCGCCGGCGGACAACAACTACGACGAGACTCTGTCGACCCTGCGCTACGCCAACAGGGCCAAGAACATATGCAACAAGCCGCACATCAACGAGGACCCCAAGGACACCCTACTTCGCAAGTACCAACAGGAGATAGACCAGCTCAAGTCAATGCTCTCGTCGACGAACAAAGTGCCAGCCCCGAGTAAGTCCCGAACATTAAATTGCATAAGCGGTGTATTTGCAATTTTCCTATCCTCAGCAGGAATGGACACTTTCCTCTACTCTATCAATATCAGTACAATTTACCGAGAGTGAACATTTATTGAAGGATATTTCGTACTGCAAATACACCGGTTTATGATAGATTTAAGAATAGATCGTAGTCATGCGTTTAATCGAAACTGAGTACGCTTCAGTTTACGAACACCTCTCGTTTAATCGGTTGAAATTTGTAATTGAAAGAAAATTCAATGTACTCGCCAATTAGCGTTAGTTCGAGTCAATTTTTTTAAACGGGAAAAAACTATTATTTAGCGTATTAAAACATTTCAATAGATTGACAATTTCACGTTAGAGTATCGCTCTCACGTTTTTCGATTCCTGACAGTTTCGAAATACTTAAACAACATCTAAAGTTCTATCTAAAGTTCATTCTAAAGCTTGTTAACTGGGAACTGGTTTTTATATGTTCAATGATTGTATAATGAGCTGCAAACGTGAGGTTGCAAAACATCCATTATTAGATTGTTCTGCAATGGGATTTTCAGCGCTATTCGCAGCGATTTTACAGGCGACTCTCTTGCTCGAATTGTTTGACGTCAGCGATTGATTTTGTAGTGAAATGAGGTACAAATATTGCGTTTTACTTCTGCACCGAGCTTTTTTTCTGTAGACTTTATCGAACCGGGAGTACCGGGGCTTCAATTAAATAAATTGATTTATTTTTTCCCGCTTTTGTGCAATGTTTTTTTCTGTATTTCTTTCGTTACTTTTTCAAATTTCATATCGTAAATTCTATACTGTAGGTTCGTGATGTTTCTGTCTCTCTCGCGTTCCGGTTCGGTCTTTTGCTAGACCGGTTTCGGCCGCTCGCCGTCTTCAGTAGCGGTGTGACAGTGGGCAGTGAGGATGCCCAAAAAACATACAAAGTGCTAACGGTGACTAACACAGCGCTACTGAAGACGGCGAGCGGCCGAAACCGGTCTAGCAAAAGACCGAACCGGCAGCGAGAGGAGACAGAAACATCACGAACCTACAGTATTCCAACCCCTCGCAGACCACAAAACAGGTATATCAAATGTAAATTCTGTATTCAATTATGATGTGTTCCTCTGTTAATTTTTTCTTCTTTCTCTTTTTAATACCGCGCTAATTTAGTGTGTCGCGCTCCTAATCTGTCGATGGTCGTAGAATTTTTTAAAAACGCACAATTTTTACAGTGGACGACGCTGCCCTACAAGAGGAAAGGGATAGGCTGAAATCTGAATATGAGAAAGAGATAGCCGCCCTCAAAGAGCAATACGCCGCTGTACATACAACAAACTGTCGAATGCAAGATGAACTCCACCAGTTGAAAACAAAATATCAATCCGAAATGAACAACATCAATCAAAAGGTATACTTTGTTGTCGAAATTTTAAATCTCAAACTCCTTAAATCTCAACTTTCGTAATATCAAAAGTCTGAGATCTCAACAAAATATTAAATCTCAAAATCATAAATCTGAAATCGTAAACCACAGAATCACAAAATCTCGAAATCTTTTAATCCCGAAATTAATTTTCCATTTCATATTTTCAGTCGAGCCTGAAACAAGAGCCTCTGAAATTGGTCGGTGTTCGCAAGGAAGTGAGGGAAAAAAATTCTATTTCACCAGAAACTAATGGGTAAATATCTTTTTATTAGTACAAGTTATTTCAATATATTGTTGGACAACTTATTTATGGTAATAATTGTACAATGCCGTTATAATAATATTTAATATTAAATGATTTTCTATTTTTAAATTTTGGCCGTAGTACAACCGATGGACAGTCGAACAGGAAAATGACCCAACAGGAAATTATGGCAAGGTAATATTTAATACTATTTAAACGAACTATAACTCAACAATAAAAACTTAACGCAGGTTCACATTTATCTTAAGCATAAATGCATTGATTTTCTACAGATTATATATACAATTACATTATTATAGTAATTCTAGTTTGATATTCTTGTGAAATAACATTTATCCGAATGACGTACACCATCAAATGGTTAAATTCTCGGTGTTTTAAAAATGTATCATTTCTTCCCTGCGGTTAAGATTGAAATAGGAAAGCTCGGATGGCCCGGGAGAAATGGTTGACTCAATTAGAATGAGGAAAAAAGGAAAACTCTTCTTACGTTTTTCAATTTCCTAATTCTTTTACCGACCATTTAAAATTGAATTTCAGAAATGTATTCTATACGGGAGTTAATTAATGAAAATATGACTGTGAATATTGAATTTGAAAGCGTATCGCGACACAAGAAAATATTATTTAAAAAAATCTCGTTATAAGGAAATTTAACCCTTAGCGGTCGGTGGCTTTTTCGGCCGAACGAGGTGCCGGGTCGGAGCGTTATTTTCGCGAAGGTACAAATAAAATAATATTAAGGAAATTTCTAATCCCCAAAAATTATTTGCGCCACCACTTCGATGATTTACGCATAAAGCAGTAGGTCGAGGCCGCCCACGAATTTTTTATAATTTACGACAACGTCGGGGTTTCTAACAACAGTTTGAAGGTTCGAAGGGGTGTGAGGCATCACTGTCATCTTCAGACACCCAAGACCATCATCCCCATCACTATTTTCATACTCTTCGTCGTTAGTCTCTCGATCGAATCGGTTTCGTCCCGTAGTATTTCAAAATAAAATTCATCTTCCGCTAGAACCGATTTCACTCCCAATATCCATTTTTGTCGGGGTTCGAACAAAGTCGCTTTGTACAAATTTTCCCTATACTTCGGAGACATTTTCAGAGCCACTGTCTTAGAAGAACCATTTACCAATTTCATCTCCGTTAAGATATGTAATTTCATAGTTGGCGCGAAAGAATATAGAAAACAGTTTAGGAACCTTCCAAGAACCGATGCTGCGTTCCTATCGTTTGGAGCTAACATAAAGACGTGGCCTTCCGACCGCAAACGGTTAAGTTGGAAGGAGATAATTTGTTTCGTAGAACCGTCCGTTGTAGCGTAATTCGCCTGCTGTATAACTGAAGTGAGTGCACGCAGGTTGGCAAAACTGGAGCGAAGTTTGGTGGGCGGTGAGAGGGCGGGCGACGAAGGGCTGAAGGAGAGGAGGGCTAGGCGGGCCCGGCTGGCGCAGAGGAGGCTGCGCCTTGTCGCCGAGGCGCTGGCACTCCAGGAGGAGCACAGGGGCCGGGAGGCCGCCGATCAGCGGGACGACAACCACCAGCTGGCCAAGACAAGCACCATTGTGATGGGCCTCTGCGACGACATCGAGCTCCAGCTGGCGGCTAGGGCCGAGGCCCTCAAGAAGTACAAGACCAAGGTAGAACACATTTTTTAACTTTATTGTACAATCAACTATGTGGCAGTCATAGGTACAATTGCCCGCAATGACTTAGTTGCCGACCCGATATTATTATTTTTAATTGGACCGAGATCGATATTATGTTCGCAGATTTTTTTTTCAGCGAGAAAAGCGGTAGTGGAAACTTTTTGGAATGAACAATAGAACGTTTCCGGTAGTTGAGCAAATTTAAACGCCGGTTAACAGAATGAAACACAACGATAAACTGAAAAAGGCGCCTGATGTTTCTGGATACTAAGCCCGCAACACTCGCGTTGCGTTTAGTATCATGAGCGCCGTCTTTCAGACCGATCGCTCTGTCACACACCGTTTTTTTTAACTTTATTTATTGTACAATCAACTATGTGGCAGTTATAGGTACAATTGCCCGCAATGACTTAGTTGCCGACCCGATATTATTATTTTTAATTGGACCGAGTTCGATATTGTGTTCGGAGATAAAAGCGAGAAAAGCTGTAGTGGAAACTGTTTAAAATGAACAATAGAACGTTTCCGGTAGTTGAGGAAATTTAAAGCCCGGTTAACAGAATGAAACACAACGATAAACTGAAAAAGGCGCCTGCTGTTTTTAGATACTACGCCCGCAACACTCGCGTTGCGTTTAGTATCATGAGCGCCGTCTTTCAGACCGATCCCTCTGTCACACACCGTTTTTTTCTTTTAATTTTATTTATTGTACAATCAACTATATGCCAGTTATAGGTACAATTGCGGTTTGTTTGATTTGTTTCACTCGATAACGGCGCCATCCAGTGATGGTACTTTTGACCTGTATAAAGTCTCTATGGCGTTTAAGCCGACGCGTTAAAAGAGGAAAGGGAGGTATGAATCTCTGGTTTGCTCCACAGATTTCTGACCATTGTCCGAATATTAATACTGGTCGTATAATTGCTGTATTACTAGTAGTCGGATTTTCGTTCTCAATTGCAGGACTTGGAAACTTTTTCCGCTACCCCGTTCGGATTGCCCGGATCTTCCGATTGATGTATTTATCCGGCCGTCCTTATTTATGCTTATACAGCTTTTGTCTTTTCAGATTAAAGCTCTGGAAAGGGAGATAAGCGATCTTCAGTGCGAATTCGAGGCCGAGAGGACCGACTATCTGGAGAGCATACGGCGCCTCGAACAGCAGGTCAAACTTCACCAGCAGATACTCGACAAAATATTACCGGCCTTGAAGAACCAGTACAATTACAGGTATCTTTATTAGAACGCATTTTTCCCCAACAAACCGTACACACATCTGATTTCTGTCTACAAAGAGTTTACTGTTTAAATTACCCTCGTCTATTTATAGTGATATCGAGGCGATAAAGTCGGAAGCGGTCTGGGAGGAGGACTCGTCGAAGTGGAGCGTGCCCGATCTGTTGCCAGTCAGGACTAAACTGCCTCCCGCAGGTAAATACAAATTCGGCGACGAATCCTATTCATCCGGGCTATTTTATTAGGGAAAATTTTATTGAAAACTTTACCGAAATGAAATTTTCGGTAATGCAAATATCCGGAACCTGCGTCACATTTATTAGGCCGGTAGCGAATTAGTATTCGCGTGGACGAAATAATTTTACTCAATTTTTACTCAAATCAAATTTTACTAGATTTCGTCCACTCGGAAAGCTGCCCGAATCTCTGATATCGCAGATTTTTTTTTTTTTTTTTTTTAATATTTTTAGGCGGACTGTCCGGTGAATAGGGGAAATTTATAATATGCAATCTTTCATTATAGGTATAGTTAATTTGTTCGGATTACATCTTTAGTGATCTATTGTTAGTATTATCGTTTAGTTTTAAGCTAGTACTGACTAGGTATGATGTGATGTGTGCAGGGAACGGTTGGAGAGTTCCCTCGCAGACCGCCCCTGGCAGACTGGAGGCAAGCAAAATTAATTATTTTTATTATAAAAAAAAAAAAAAGTACCGAATTTAAACTTTAACCGCTTAACGTAGTGCCCGACAAACCGCCTTTGACAAACCGGTTCTTATAATTGTGTTCCCATTTCTGAATGGGACGCGTAATATTATTTTCAATGGACGATGACGGACCTAGAAATTAATACATTCCGTTCTAGATAATTTTAATTTTACTAACCTAGATTTCGGTATCCTTAACGCGGCACTGTCACTACACTGTCACTCCTGAGATAGTACCACAATATATATTACTAATTGACGATGACGCAAAACCGAATTTACGGTACAATTTAAGATATTCTACAGAATTCTGAACCGCTCTTTCTTTCATTAAGAAACGATTAATTAATGATGTATCGCTAAAACTGTATTTAATAATACAGTTAGTAGATTGTATCCCGTTTGTCAGAGGCGGTTTAGATGTTTGTTAATGTTTCAGTTAATTATTATTAATTGGGCTATGCACGAGTTGATTCCAATTTTTGTCACACCAAGCACGCCAGCACGCACGAATACTCCATTTTTAGTAATAATAATAATAACAATAACCTATATTTATTGTAAAATTTGTTCCAAATTTTTGTCTGGAATATTTAAATAACCATCTTATTTTTAATACTGCGAACGAGTTGCGAAATAGTGTAGTGTGGGGGAAAATAAATGCTTATTAATTATGGTGTTAGTTGAGTACATTTCCGCACCACACTCGGTGGGGGGGGGGCTAGTTAATTGGTGCAAGTGCACCCAAAGAACTTTAGTTACGTAAATTTCCGCACCACCCTCAGGGGTCGCTAGTTTATCCGTGCAAGTGCACCCAACGTACTTTAGATAAGCGCATTTCCGCACCACCCTCAGGGGTCGCTAGTTTATCCGTGCAAGTGCACCCAACGTACTTTAGATAAGCGCATTTCCGCACCACAACGTGCAAGTGCACCCAACGTACTTTAGATAAGCGCATTTCCGCACCACCCTCAGGGGTCGCTAGTTTATCCGTGGAAGTGCACCCAACGTACTTTAGATAAGCGCATTTCCCTCGCACCACCCTCAGGGGGGCGCTAGTTAATCTATATCTGATAATTTTTATTCGTCTATAATTTATTGTTAATTTATAATAATTTACGATTCGCCTCTCTCCAAGTGTGTTTTCTTTCGCATGGCACGTTGCACCGACGTTGTCCAGCCTCAATTTTGAGTCGGTTGCCTATTCTGTGAGCTCCTGTTGTCTGTTGTTCTGTACAAGAGCAGAAGGGGGAGCGGGGGAACGGGACCGTCGCCGCGGAGGAAGAAGACTTTGCTGGCAACTATTTCAAACCGAAAAGGGCGACCCAACTGTTGCTCAGGGCCCAGATGGACCTCGCCAAGGCCAACAGTAAGACAAACACTTTTCAAACTAACTATTGGAAACTATCCCCCTTAGTACGGCTTTATTGTCTGTCGTACAGGACATAATTATCGAGGCGTCTTCCTCAACGCAACGACACGAATAAAAAAATATATCAGGCACCGGAAGTTATGTCGTTTCCGTATATTTTTTTCTACTGAGGAAGACGCTCCCGACGTACCGTCGAAACGTCGCAATCTTAAACGACCCCGTTATTCGACCGACAAATATGATACGGATCCAGTAAAACTATGTACTCGTATGTACTGGTAGTGGTAGTAGTTTGAATTGAAAATAACAAAAAGAGACAAGTCCGGAGGGGAAAAAGTGTATAATTGAAACAGCTCTAACTAGTAGAATCTACCGAACAAGGCGTACGAAAAGATCTGCGATATCAGTTCACTGCGTCCACATAATCGTAGAATAGAATTTTAGGCAAAGAAAATGATAGCATGACAGTATCAGCGATTCCTAGACAGACTATGAAGTGTATGGGGTCCAAGAGTTTGTAGTGTCATGTCCTACTAATCTAACCGGTCTAGTTCGAGACCAAAGAGAATCACGAATGACGGTTTCCAAACTAGAAAATTACAAAATTCACAATTACATCAACGGCTAAGCTATACGGGACTCCAATCGGAATTCCCCTTCAATCACGGCTTTATTACCGAAATTTTAGATTGGACTTTGTTGTAAGTAGTTGTTCTGCCGGATTGGGGTCCGATATAGTTGAAATTTCTGCGCACTGAATAGAACAGTGCGTAATCGACCTAATAATAGTTGTATGGGGTTGTGTGGGGGTCAAAATTAACGCAAGATTTGAATCGAACTGCGGCCGCCGAATTTTCATTATTTTTTAAATATTGTTGAACAATGAAAACTCGTTGTTTTATCGTGTAACGCCGCCATTCGTACTGACTTCACTGCAAGAATGGTGGCAAATTCAAATCTTGCGTCAATTTTGGGACACCCTATTAACTGCGTTAAGCCCTCTGTTTAACAGTCTCTTGTTTAACCGACTCGTACAACAGATTACGACGTGTACAACAACAACAACAACAACAACAACCTTCTGACGATGAGCAACAATGGGTCGGTGAGACTGGCCGTGGGGGATGAGGCGCCCGGGGGTGGGTTGGGGCGGCTGAAGCTGTGGCAGTCCCAGCCGGAGACCAACCACAATCACAGTCACAGTCACAGTCACAGTCACAGTCACCAGAAGGCGGCGCAGCCCTCGGCATTCCTCAACAACTCCTGGGGCGGCTCCCACACTCCAATCACAGTTTCTGGTCGGGTAAGTCTCCCAACTACCAACTCTACCGTTTTACCCTTTTCCTCGGTGACAATTTGTAATCGAAGGAAAATTCAGTCGTATAACGCCATTGCGAAGAACGGCGGGGAGAAACCGACGGCAAGATTGAACCACTTTATAAAAAAGGAATAAATTGGTTCGGACTTATTCCCAGTGTCGGGAATTTAAAACCGGGTATTTTCGTTCGGAATCGGGGGATACGGTATTGAAATTCGAACGAGCTTAAAAATATATTGGGTTGACAACTAAGTAATTGGGGAATTCACCGACAACCGGCTTTGTACATATTTTTAAGTACGTCACCACATCTTTGCACAGATAAGCCGCAGATGGTGTTCAATGCACGTATAAGATACATTCGGCTTCTCTGCAATGTCCCCCTCGTCGAACTATGGCGATCCGAATCAATAATGGCCTTTATTCGGTCATCATCGGACTCATCTTTTAATGAAAAATCCCCCGACCGGAATTTCACGAACCGGTACCGACACCGCCGTCCTTTTAAGGCTTCATCACCGTACACAGCGTACAAAATTTTATGAGCCCGCGAAAAATAAAAAAAGCGAAATGCGACGGAAACGCTCACTTCGGTTCACCGTATTTTAGCTCTTTATACACACACACACACAATTCGACCGGTCGATGTAATTTTGGATACCGAATGTTTCAGAAAGGACCAAATGATAACGTATCGAAGAATTTTATCTGTGCAAAGATGTGTTGACGTACTTAAAAATATGTACAACGCCACTTGCCGGTGAATTCCGCAATAACTTAGCTCGTTCCCGAGTAACCGTTTCGCATTCGAAGTCGTCATATAGCGGCGGAAATTTTCTCCAATTACGTATTACAGCTAATTGTCGTCAGTGTTCGCGCTCCGGGGTTATTGAGAATCGATATTCCTGAATGAAGAATTTTTTTAAAACAGCGTTAACGACCGATTTTCTTTTCAGAGTGGCAGAGGAGTCGTCGACCTTTGAAGCTGGAGGCTTTGCCGGTCGACGTGGACCACCGCCCCCCCAACAACAGCCACTCCTCCCCCAACACCCTGGACGTCATTTGAGCTTGTTCGGAAACTGGCTCGGGAAAATCTTAACAATTTTCCGACTTTCCTCCTCAATTCCGTTATCGAAAAGTATCCTTTTCGAAGGGGAATATTCACCCCCATCGATTGAACCACGTTCTCATCCGGCCTTCCTCTGGTTTTCGGTCGATAATAATACAGCTATTAAAAATATTTATATCGTAAATAATAGCTAAAAAATAAAGCTAAAATTTATATCGTAAATATTTAGCTATTGAAAATATTTGGGGTACCCAAAAGTAATCGACATTTTGACTTTGGAATTCATTTTATTTTTCTAAAAAAATTATTAATCTACTATATATTCGCAGATTTTCGATTCCCCTATTGAGGAACTCCTCCTCAAGACCAAAATACGACTTATCAAATTGTTGATTACTTTTGGGTATACGGGGATTACGTACCACACATACTCACGTGTACAATGAAACCTATGTACGGGGGGAAAATTCCAGTTTAAAAATTGACTGGTATGTTATTGAATAGCGAGTATAGTACTAGACTTCTATACTAGAAGCTGTAGAATTAGTTCATTTTTTTTCCCCCGATTTCGTGTTTACCTCTTGGCATACAATAATTAAAATTTAAGGTATATTCATACCTTATAAACGTACTGATAAGAGAAACTCATCTCTGAGTTTCTCAGAATTGTGCAATTGTGTCGATTTACAACAGACGTGCCTTGAAAACTATTAAGTTGTCAAATGTACAGAATATCGGACAGCTGTACTATTTATAATTCTGATTATGCGAAACTGTGTATATATATTTTGTTGTGACCATTTCTTGCAAACGTTGAATTCAACAAGGAACAGACAACAATAAAAGTGTACGCAAATCCATCCTTTTTTTTCCGGTATTGAACATTGTAAGAATTTGTCGGAGTGCCTTCTAAAAAAGAAATTAAAATATTTGTTAGGAAATTAAAAAAAAAAAATCAAACTTTTCTACGCCTGAAAAAATTATCCAACGTCCGTAATATAATAGCAACTCCGCGTTTAGATTATTTAAAAAATATAGTTCGAATGGAACTAATAAAACACACGACCAATTCGTAGTACTTCGTTAGTCCTTGTATGGAGAAAATATCAAAGTTGTCACTTATGTGTCGTTCTATAAATTATTTTAAATGTTAGAAATGTTCTTAAATTTGTATTTGTACGTTGTTTGAAAATGACTAATAACGCTGACCTCTACCATCGAAATCATTAAATTGTCGGACATAATTAATTATCCCAAATAATATCGGAACTGGTTCTGATTAATTATGTATGTCCATTGTGCTAAATATACGACGAATTCAGAACTGTCCAACTTTAATTATTAAATTATTCGGAAACTGAAAACCTTATTTAGCGTTTTCCGGTACGGCCATTAAATTAATAGACGATTGTGAAATTTCAGTTCTAATTAATATAACAGTTTCACCGGCTGGGAAACTGTCGGGAACAATTTTAAAATAGCATTATTCGTTTATTCGTGCACACTCATTCTTATGACGTACTCTTTAATGAATTGAACGATGTAAATTTCTACAAAGTGTACTCGGTACCAATATTACGATTGAAAATTGTGTAAAATGTATCTGTGTCGATGTAAAACATATATTTTTTTTTTGGTTTATCGAAATGTTGTCAAAGATGTGTGTAAATAAAAATTGTACCACTTTGAAACGGAGTTGTAAGTGGATGTTGTTCCGGCACCGACCGGATGCTTGAAAATACATGGCGTTTATTTTCTGTTAATCGCGCGTTTCTTATAAAATCCCCGAAACAATTTCCCCCCCCAAGATATTTTTCAGGGTGTTTACGCACTTAGGCCTTAGGGAGACACATCTGAATTCCCGCTCTGCAGCTACTAAGGGGAACAAAAAAAGGCCCAAAAAATAATTCGACAAGATGTGATTTCGACCACATCTGTTTCGTCGATCGCATAGTTACCGATTGTAATCAGGTGATGCGTATTGAATATTGTCGGCGCGCTGCCAATAAATAATTCCGCCGTTGAACGATTTAGGCCTCTCTGCCCGGGTGTAGTTGGAGGGCGGAAAATAAGAATGAGGGGAGATGGAAACTTCAGGGATGAGCTGAGGCGGACCAGAATGCTCTCCGATCGGACCCGAGTGCAGGACCGGACCGACAACCGGAGGACCAACAACGCCAGAGTCACGAAAAGGTAATTCTGTTCAGACCGGAATTTTTTACCCCACGTCCGAATTCCGGCAATTTCAACCCCTGCCGGCCGACCTCCCCGCCACGTTATTAAGCGGGGATGGTTGGTAATAATTTTACTTCGAGAAAAACCCCTTCGGTCTGTTTCAGCACCATCGAGCACCAGACCAACAACAGACGAGGTTCCCTGAGCTTCCGCAATACGATCAGGCCCCAAAGTCAAGGTTTTTTACTACTACAAAGAATAGTTTTTCTTATTTAAGTTAGCCGAAAAAAAAGCGGTGATATACATAGGGAGGGAAGAAAACGTTTGTTTGATGATGGTATCAAATTTATTATTGCGGAAATTCGGCGCTGTAGGGGGTTTTATATAATTTATGATCGCGGACTCAAACGGAACTTTCTTCTGTTTCTGTCTGACCGGTTTCGGCAGCTCGCCATCTTCAGTAGCGCTGTGTTAGTCACTATCGGGGCACTTTGGATGTTTTCTGGGGCCGTCCTCTGCACTGCACTCTGTCAAGTATACAAGGATACAAACAAGTTTTATTTCTTTAAATACAAACGATACATCGATAAAACGATATACAAATGGCCTATTGGCCTTACTACATATAATATATTTAAATATTATGGTACATTGATCGCGAATATTTAACAATATTGTTGTGATAATCGGGAAAATATACAATAGAAACCCGAGGACTTAAATTCACCGTGTCACTGTCACTTGTACTGTCGAGTTTATTAGTTGTCTATTAGACCTCTAATCCATTCAATTCCGTTCGCGCCATATTACCGCGTAAATAGACGCGTAGTTCCTAAATCAGGAGTGGTTTTTCGACGTCCCTATATATTTCTACTTATAATACTGTATTTTTAAAATATAATAATGCCCGATTTTAAAAATATTCGTGTCGTTTGTTTGTCAGGCAATATTCTGGAGAACGAACCGGTCAAACTTCCAGCGAACCATCTGGTAATACGTTTATATTTAAAGCGTGATACAGATACGCATTGTTCTTTTTTTTAGAATAGACAAAAAGTAATTGTGAGACGGAAAGCCTGTTTCATGGCTTATGAGTTTTAGTTTCAAATTTCAATAAAATTCGAATAACGTATCAAATAAATTCCCACAACTCTCGATTAAACTACAATCGTAGGAGTGTACGATTCGTGTTTTGGATGTTTAAGTGGACCTCGTGGATGATCTGACGATCGATTAATACGCGGATCGTTTAATATTATTCTACTGTAAATTAGGCCTAATAGTGTGGTTGTTTGAGCAGGCGGCCTCGATAATACGGGCTGACGGTGACCTGGAGCGAGTGACGGCCGAGGCCCACGACAGGGCGATGACAGATATCGGCGTGCGTAAAACACTCAGTCTTATTTCAGCCAACTATATAGTTTTATCACTTCCAAACTTTAAATTCATGGTAACATTAAATTACTGGAAGGGTAATTTGCAATTGAAAAATTGAAAGACCAAGTTAATAATACTTGCACTTCGGCAAGATTCGATTTGATCTCAGATTGAATAGAATGAAGTTAGAGCCAACTCCTTGCCGAGCCTACTACTCGTTCAACTGAAGATTATACGCGGTGTAGAGCATTAAGTTATGTTTTGGCTGTATTACATCGTCACTGCCCACCCACTACTTCGTTCTCTCGTCAGAATTGTGCGCTCATTTTGTTCTGTTGTCCGTTCGAAACGCGATCAGAAACAGCTGGCGGCTCTGAAGAAAAGGATGCGTACCAACAGGGAACTGCTGGAGGCGACCACCAGGAGTCTGGCCCGCATCAACCTGGAGGGCGACAGGAGACGGGCCTCCTCGCTGAAGACGCCTCCGGGAGGCTTCCTCGGTAAGTTCGGGGGACGGGGTATATATTGGGGTCTGTTTCCCCGAGTGGTCTCTAATAAAGGGCCGGTGTCTCATCGGCAGTGGGCGCTAACGGCAAGGAATGGGACAAGCGTCTGGAAGAGGTGACCGGCGAGATACGCAAGGTGCGGGAGTCGCTGAACGAAAGGAGCGGGTTCGGTGCCGCAGTCTCATCGGGAATCGGTAACGTCTCGCTCATCAAATATACATAATCTAGCGTTGACGGAGGCGAACAGAGTTGAGTTTTATTCGCAGGGGAATTTCAAAAAGTGCTGACGGACAGCGTCACCACTCTGAAACAGATGTCGGCCAAGAGCAGAGAAGTGGAGGCCTCCAAAGAGGAGATACATCGGTTGGTGACGACGCTGCAGAATGACGACCGACCGGAACCACCCGGAGAGGACGAACTGAAGTAATTTCTCACAGTATTCGGCTTTAATTATTATATATCCTTGAGTGGAGCGTGAAAGAGGAGCTCCGCCGTTCCCGGTCTCGCTCGAGATACGGTCTTTTGGGAAAAGTCTAAAACTAGAATTTCCTCCAAGGTTCAACGAGCTGTTGGGTCGGTTGAAAGCTTCGGAGGCGAGGACCCGTGAACCCCTCCTCCTCCTCCAGGAAGATGAACCGGACGAAATCGAGAACGACGAAAGCGCAGAACAGATTCCTGAATAGTGTTATTGATAACAAAATAATAGATATAGTATAATAAAATGAATCTATCCTCCAGTCTTAATATTTTTTTCACAACCGAGAGCCGCGAAAGATCGTCCCTTACCCTGAGCTCCAGTGAGGGAACCGACCAACAACGCTTGTTTCCAACTGGGTTGGAGGCAGTAACAGTTAAGACATAACGGGTCGGGGGCGGCGGGAGATTTGTCCGGATGAGAATGTGCAGTGAAATGCCGGCAGTTGTGTGCGCTAGCGGCCCTCCGGGGAATATAGTCTATTCTAGAGACGGCCATTCTGGACAACATTATACGTCGCCGCTGGATAACTTCACCGCCCTCCAACAACCCCATTCCAATCCTTAACAACGGTTTTCTTTGTCATCTCTAATAAACCTTCTTCTAACTAGTATCATATACTAGCGCGTTATAGCTTTTATTTTGTGCTCTAAAACTACTTTTCAGCTTTGATTCTATAGACGCGTTTTGGCGGTTCGACCCTGACTTTTCACCCTTGAAAAAACAGTCTAGAACCTCGTTTTGGCCTTATTTGTGGTATAGAGCCACATTTCAGCCCTGATTGACCAGTACAGGCCCATTTTGGCCCTAACTCGTGGCGGAAGAACCACTTATTAGCCCTCATATATATATAAATACATTTCAGTCCTGAGTTAGCAGTTTATAACCCCCTTTATGGCCGGAACATAGAGTTGAAAAACCATTTATCAGCCCACATATTCCTCTGAAATACCGCTTCCTTGCAGTTATTTTGTGGTGTAAAACCAGTTTTCAGCCCTGCTAATGCAGTATATAACCGCGTAAAAGGCGGCTTTCTGGCCAAAGATCGGGGCTAAAAGGCGATATTCTGTCCCAAATCAGGGGTAAAAAGCGGCGATTTTTCACAGACAAATCAGAGCTAAAACGCTGTTTTGTTTTTTTAAGATAAAAGCGGACAAAAGCCTGAGGCGGTTTTTTGGCCCAAAATTGGGGCTAAAAGACTGTTTATTGGCATAAAATTGGGGCTGAACGGTGGATTTTTGTCCAAAAATCATGGCCAAAACGTAGATTTTGGCCCCAAAATAATGGCTAAATAGTACTCTTTTGCCTCAAAATCATGCATAAATGGTTTGTTGACCCAAAATTAACCCAAAAAGGGGCTTTTTAGCCCAAAAATCGGTACAAAAGGCGGTATTTAGACCCAAAATCTGCCCCAAAAGGGGATTTTTAGGCCAAAAATAGACCCATAAAGGCGGTTTTTAGCCCAAAATCTGACCAAAATGGGGGTTTTTAGGCCCAAAATCTGACCAAAAAGGGGGTTTTTGGCCAAAAATAAGGCGAAAAATGGGTTTAAAGGTAAAAAAAAGCAGAAAAATGGGGTTTTCGGCCAAAACTAAGGCGAAAAATGGGTTTTTACGCCAAAAATAAGCCGAAAAATGGGTTTTGAGGCCAAAAATCGACCAAAAACAGGGGTTTTAAGATCAAAAAATTGACAAAAAATGTGGATTTTAGGCCAAAAATCGGCCCAAAAACGGGGGTTTTTAGGCCAAAAATAGACACATAAAGGCGGATTTTAGCCCAAAATCTGACCAAAATGGAGGTTTTTAGGCCCAAAATTTGACAAAAAAGGGGGTTTTCAGGCCCAAAATAAGCCGAAAAATGTGTTTTAAGGCCAAAAATCGACCCAAAACGGGGGTTTAAAGATCTAAAATTGGCCAAAAAATGTAGTTTTTAATTCAAATATCAGCCCAAAAAGGCGGATTATAGGCCAAAAATAAACCCAAAAACGGCTTTTCAGCCCAAAAATCGGTCCAAAAAGGCGGTATTTAGACCCAAAATCAGCCCCAAAAGGGGTTTTTAGGCCAAAGAGACCCATAAAGGCGGTTTTAGCCCAAAATCTGACCAAAATGGGGGTTTTTCGGCCCTAAAATCGGACCAAAAGGCAATATTTAGACCCAAAATCGGCCCCAAAGGGGGGTTTTTAAACCCAAAATCTGACCAAAAAGGGGGTTTTAGGCCCAAAATAAGGAGAAAAATGGGTTTTTAGGCCAAAAATAAGCCGGAAAATGGGTTTTTAGGCCAAAAATAAGCCGGAAAATGGGTTTTGAGGCCAAAAATCGACCCAAAACGGGGGTTTTTAGGCCAAAAATAGACCCATAAAGGCGGATTTTAGCCCAAAATCTGACAAAAAGGGAGGTTTTTTAGGCCCAAAATTAAGCCAAATAGGGCGTTTTCAGGCCAAAAATTGACCAAAAACAGGGGGTTTCAGATCAAAAATTTGCCAAAAAATGTGGTTTTTAGGCCAAAAATCGGCCCAAAAAGGCGGTATTTAGACCCAAAATCAGCCCCAAAAGGGGGTTTTTAGGCCAAAAGTAGACCCATAAAGACGGATTTTAGCCCAAAATCTGACCAAAATGGGGGTTTTTCGGCCCTAAAATCGGACCAAAAGGCAATATTTAGACCCAAAATCGGCCCCAAAGGGGGGTTTTTAAACCCAAAATCTGACCAAAAAGGGGGTTTTAGGCCCAAAATAAGGAGAAAAATGGGTTTTTAGGCCTAAAATAAGCAGAAAAATGGGTTTCTAGGCCAAAAATAAGTAGAAAAATGGGTTTTTAGGCCAAAACTAAGCCGAAAAATGGGTTTTTAGGCCAAAAATAAGCCGGAAAATGGGTTTTGAGGCCAAAAATCGACCCAAGACGGGGGTTTTTAGGCCAAAAATAGAGCCATAAAGGTGGATTTTAGCCCAAAATCTGACCAAAATGGAGGTTTTTTAGGCCCAAAATTTGACCAAATAGGGGTTTTAGGCCAAAAGTCGGCCCAAAATTTTAGGACCAAAAAGTCGGTATTTAGACCCAAAATCAGCCCCAAAAGGGGGTTTTTAGGCCAAAAATAGAACCATAAAGGCGTTTTTAGCCCAAAATCTGACCAAAATGGGGTTTTTAGGCCCAGAAATAGCCCCAAAAAGGCGGTTTGTTGACCAAAAATTAACCCAAAAAGGGGCTTTTAAGCCCAAAAATCTGACCAAAAAGTCGGTATTTAGACCCAAAATCAGACCCAAAACGGGTTTTTAGGCCAAAAATAAGCTGAATTTTAGGCCCAAAATCCAAAATTTTCGAAAACCTAAATTTTCTTTTAGGGCAAAACCCCAAAATAAAAAATTTAACAGCCCAAAAATCACTTCGAATATGGATCGATCTGCGAAAATTTTCGAAAACCTAAATTTTCGATTTTCAACCGCCGTTTTAGGGCAAGTGTAACTCACTTTGGGACACTTGTGGGTGGAATATGGATCGATCTGCGAAAATTTTCGAAAACCTAAATTTTCGATTTTCAACCGCCGTTTTAGGGCAAGTGTAACTCACTTTGGGACACTTGTGGGTGGAATATGGGATCGATCTGCGAAAATTTTCGAAAAACCTAAATTTTCGATTTTCAAGCCGCCGTTTTAGGGCAAGTGTAACTCACTTTGGGACACTTGTGGGTGGAATATGGGATCGATCTGCGAAAATTTTCGAAAACCTAAATTTTCGATTTTCAAGCCGCCGTTTTAGGGCAAGTGTAACTCACTTTGGGACACTTGTGGGTGGAATATGGGATCGATCTGCGAAAATTTTCGAAAACCTAAATTTTCGATTTTCAAGCCGCCGTTTTAGGGGCAAGTGTAACTCACTTTGGGACACTTGTGGGTGGAATATGGGATCGATCTGCGAAAATTTTCGAAAACCTAAATTTTCGATTTTCAAGCCGCCGTTTTAGGGGCAAGTGTAACTCACTTTGGTACACTTGTGGGTGGAATATGGGATCGATCTGCGAAAATTTTCGAAAACCTAAATTTTCGATTTTCAAGCCGCCGTTTTAGGGGCAAGTGTAACTCACTTTGGTACACTTGTGGGTGGAATATGGGATCGATCTGCGAAAATTTTCGAAAACCTAAATTTTCGATTTTCAAGCCGCCGTTTTAGGGGCAAGTGTAACTCACTTTGGGACACTTGTGGGTGGAATATGGGATCGATCTGCGAAAATTTTCGAAAACCTAAATTTTCGATTTTCAAGCCGCCGTTTTAGGGGCAAGTGTAACTCACTTTGGGACACTTGTGGGTGGAATATGGGATCGATCTGCGAAAATTTTCGAAAAACCTAAATTTTCGATTTTCAAGCCGCCGTTTTAGGGGCAAGTGTAACTCACTTTGGGACACTTGTGGGTGGAATATGGGATCGATCTGCGAAAATTTTCGAAAAACCTAAATTTTCGATTTTCAAGCCGCCGTTTTAGGGGCAAGTGTAACTCACTTTGGGACACTTGTGGGTGGAATATGGGATCGATCTGCGAAAATTTTCGAAAAACCTAAATTTTCGATTTTCAAGCCGCCGTTTTAGGGGCAAGTGTAACTCACTTTGGGACACTTGTGGGTGGAATATGGGATCGATCTGCGAAAATTTTCGAAAACCTAAATTTTCGATTTTCAAAATTTTCGCCGCCGTTTTAGGGGCAAGTGTAACTCACTTTGGGACACTTGTGGGTGGAATATGGGATCGATCTGCGAAAATTTTCGAAAAACCTAAATTTTCGATTTTCAAGCCGCCGTTTTAGGGGCAAGTGTAACTCACTTTGGGACACTTGTGGGTGGAATATGGGATCGATCTGCGAAAATTTTCGAAAAACCTAAATTTTCGATTTTCAAGCCGCCGTTTTAGGGGCAAGTGTAACTCACTTTGGGACACTTGTGGGTGGAATATGGGATCGATCTGCGAAAATTTTCGAAAAACCTAAATTTTCGATTTTCAAGCCGCCGTTTTAGGGGCAAGTGTAACTCACTTTGGGACACTTGTGGGTGGAATATGGGATCGATCTGCGAAAATTTTCGAAAAACCTAAATTTTCGATTTTCAAGCCGCCGTTTTAGGGGCAAGTGTAACTCACTTTGGGACACTTGTGGGTGGAATATGGGATCGATCTGCGAAAATTTTCGAAAAACCTAAATTTTCGATTTTCAAGCCGCCGTTTTAGGGGCAAGTGTAACTCACTTTGGGACACTTGTGGGTGGAATATGGGATCGATCTGCGAAAATTTTCGAAAACCTAAATTTTCGATTTTCAAGCCGCCGTTTTAGGGGCAAGTGTAACTCACTTTGGTACACTTGTGGGTGGAATATGGGATCGATCTGCGAAAATTTTCGAAAACCTAAATTTTCGATTTTCAAGCCGCCGTTTTAGGGGCAAGTGTAACTCACTTTGGGACACTTGTGGGTGGAATATGGGATCGATCTGCGAAAATTTTCGAAAAACCTAAATTTTCGATTTTCAAGCCGCCGTTTTAGGGGCAAGTGTAACTCACTTTGGTACACTTGTGGGTGGAATATGGGATCGATCTGCGAAAATTTTCGAAAAACCTAAATTTTCGATTTTCAAGCCGCCGTTTTAGGGGCAAGTGTAACTCACTTTGGTACACTTGTGGGTGGAATATGGGATCGATCTGCGAAAATTTTCGAAAAACCTAAATTTTCGATTTTCAAGCCGCCGTTTTAGGGCAAGTGTAACTCACTTTGGGACACTTGTGGGTGGAATATGGGATCGATCTGCGAAAATTTTCGAAAAACCTAAATTTTCGATTTTCAAGCCGCCGTTTTAGGGGCAAGTGTAACTCACTTTGGGACACTTGTGGGTGGAATATGGGATCGATCTGCGAAAATTTTCGAAAAACCTAAATTTTCGATTTTCAAGCCGCCGTTTTAGGGGCAAGTGTAACTCACTTTGGGACACTTGTGGGTGGAATATGGGATCGATCTGCGAAAATTTTCGAAAAACCTAAATTTTCGATTTTCAAGCCGCCGTTTTAGGGGCAAGTGTAACTCACTTTGGTACACTTGTGGGTGGAATATGGGATCGATCTGCGAAAATTTTCGAAAACCTAAATTTTCGATTTTCAAGCCGCCGTTTTAGGGGCAAGTGTAACTCACTTTGGTACACTTGTGGGTGGAATATGGGATCGATCTGCGAAAATTTTCGAAAACCTAAATTTTCGATTTTCAAGCCGCCGTTTTAGGGGCAAGTGTAACTCACTTTGGGACACTTGTGGGTGGAATATGGGATCGATCTGCGAAAATTTTCGAAAAACCTAAATTTTCGATTTTCAAGCCGCCGTTTTAGGGGCAAGTGTAACTCACTTTGGGACACTTGTGGGTGGAATATGGGATCGATCTGCGAAAATTTTCGAAAACCTAAATTTTCGATTTTCAAGCCGCCGTTTTAGGGGCAAGTGTAACTCACTTTGGGACACTTGTGGGTGGAATATGGGATCGATCTGCGAAAATTTTCGAAAAACCTAAATTTTCGATTTTCAAGCCGCCGTTTTAGGGGCAAGTGTAACTCACTTTGGGACACTTGTGGGTGGAATATGGGATCGATCTGCGAAAATTTTCGAAAAACCTAAATTTTCGATTTTCAAGCCGCCGTTTTAGGGGCAAGTGTAACTCACTTTGGGACACTTGTGGGTGGAATATGGGATCGATCTGCGAAAATTTTCGAAAAACCTAAATTTTCGATTTTCAAGCCGCCGTTTTAGGGGCAAGTGTAACTCACTTTGGTACACTTGTGGGTGGAATATGGGATCGATCTGCGAAAATTTTCGAAAACCTAAATTTTCGATTTTCAAGCCGCCGTTTTAGGGGCAAGTGTAACTCACTTTGGTACACTTGTGGGTGGAATATGGGATCGATCTGCGAAAATTTTCGAAAAACCTAAATTTTCGATTTTCAAGCCGCCGTTTTAGGGGCAAGTGTAACTCACTTTGGTACACTTGTGGGTGGAATATGGGATCGATCTGCGAAAATTTTCGAAAAACCTAAATTTTCGATTTTCAAGCCGCCGTTTTAGGGGCAAGTGTAACTCACTTTGGGACACTTGTGGGTGGAATATGGGATCGATCTGCGAAAATTTTCGAAAAACCTAAATTTTCGATTTTCAAGCCGCCGTTTTAGGGGCAAGTGTAACTCACTTTGGTACACTTGTGGGTGGAATATGGGATCGATCTGCGAAAATTTTCGAAAAACCTAAATTTTCGATTTTCAAGCCGCCGTTTTAGGGGCAAGTGTAACTCACTTTGGGACACTTGTGGGTGGAATATGGGATCGATCTGCGAAAATTTTCGAAAAACCTAAATTTTCGATTTTCAAGCCGCCGTTTTAGGGGCAAGTGTAACTCACTTTGGTACACTTGTGGGTGGAATATGGGATCGATCTGCGAAAATTTTCGAAAACCTAAATTTTCGATTTTCAAGCCGCCGTTTTAGGGGCAAGTGTAACTCACTTTGGGACACTTGTGGGTGGAATATGGGATCGATCTGCGAAAATTTTCGAAAAACCTAAATTTTCGATTTTCAAGCCGCCGTTTTAGGGGCAAGTGTAACTCACTTTGGGACACTTGTGGGTGGAATATGGGATCGATCTGCGAAAATTTTCGAAAACCTAAATTTTCGATTTTCAAGCCGCCGTTTTAGGGGCAAGTGTAACTCACTTTGGGACACTTGTGGGTGGAATATGGGATCGATCTGCGAAAATTTTCGAAAAACCTAAATTTTCGATTTTCAAGCCGCCGTTTTAGGGGCAAGTGTAACTCACTTTGGTACACTTGTGGGTGGAATATGGGATCGATCTGCGAAAATTTTCGAAAAACCTAAATTTTCGATTTTCAAGCCGCCGTTTTAGGGGCAAGTGTAACTCACTTTGGTACACTTGTGGGTGGAATATGGGATCGATCTGCGAAAATTTTCGAAAAACCTAAATTTTCGATTTTCAAGCCGCCGTTTTAGGGGCAAGTGTAACTCACTTTGGGACACTTGTGGGTGGAATATGGGATCGATCTGCGAAAATTTTCGAAAAACCTAAATTTTCGATTTTCAAGCCGCCGTTTTAGGGGCAAGTGTAACTCACTTTGGGACACTTGTGGGTGGAATATGGGATCGATCTGCGAAAATTTTCGAAAAACCTAAATTTTCGATTTTCAAGCCGCCGTTTTAGGGGCAAGTGTAACTCACTTTGGGACACTTGTGGGTGGAATATGGGATCGATCTGCGAAAATTTTCGAAAACCTAAATTTTCGATTTTCAAGCCGCCGTTTTAGGGGCAAGTGTAACTCACTTTGGGACACTTGTGGGTGGAATATGGGATCGATCTGCGAAAATTTTCGAAAACCTAAATTTTCGATTTTCAAGCCGCCGTTTTAGGGGCAAGTGTAACTCACTTTGGGACACTTGTGGGTGGAATATGGGATCGATCTGCGAAAATTTTCGAAAACCTAAATTTTCGATTTTCAAGCCGCCGTTTTAGGGGCAAGTGTAACTCACTTTGGGACACTTGTGGGTGGAATATGGGATCGATCTGCGAAAATTTTCGAAAAACCTAAATTTTCGATTTTCAAGCCGCCGTTTTAGGGGCAAGTGTAACTCACTTTGGGACACTTGTGGGTGGAATATGGGATCGATCTGGGAAAATTTTCGAAAAACCTAAATTTTCGATTTTCAAGCCGCCGTTTTAGGGGCAAGTGTAACTCACTTTGGGACACTTGTGGGTGGAATATGGGATCGATCTGGGTAAATTTTCGATCCTAAATTTTGGCATAAAAACCGCCTTTTTAGGGCCGATTTTGGACTTATATATCCCATTTTGGGTCTAAAAACCCCCGTATTGAGCCGATTTTGCTCCTAAAAACCCCATTTTTGGGCAGATTTTAGGTCTATATACCGCCTTTTTGGACCGATTTTGGGCCTACAAACCACATTTTTGGGTTGATTTTCGTCCCATAAACCCCCTTTTTGGGACTAAAAATACCTTTTTTGGGCCCAAAACCCCTTTTCGGCCAATTTTGAACTTAAAAACCTCCTTTTTTTGGCCTATTTTGGGCCTACAAACCACATTTTTGGGCTGATTTTCGTCCCAAAAACCCCCTTTATGGGACTAAAAATACCCTTTTTGGGCCTAAAAACCCCTTTTCCGTCAATTTTGAGCTTAAAAACCTCCCTTTTTTGGCCTATTTTGGGCCTACAAACCGCATTTTTGGGCCCAATTTTCGCCTACAAACCGCATTTTTGGGCCCAATTTTCGCCTAAAAACCGCATTTTTGCTCCTAAAAACCCCATTTTTGGGCAGATTTTCGGTCCATAAACCGCATTTTTGAACCGATTTTGGGCCTAAGAACCACATTTTTGGGCTGATTTTCGTCCCAATAAAACCCCCTTTTTGGGACTAAAAATACCCTTTTTGGGGTCTAAAAACCACTTTTTGGCCAATTTTGGGCTTTAAAACCTCCCTTTTTGGGCCTATTTTGGGCCTACAAACCGCATTTTTCGCCTAAAGACCGCATTTTTGGGTCGATTTAGCGCCTAAAAACGCATTTTTTGCCCAAAAAGCGCATTTTTCGGCCGATTTTGTGCTAGAAACAGAATTTTTAAGCGAAAAAAAATTAATTTTGAGCCTAAAAACCACTTATTAGCCCTATTTTTGTCGTGAAATACCACTTTTAATTGAAAACGCTGGATGAGTGAGGAGAAAGGTAGTTCACATAAATGCTAGGTCCATCTCCGGAGCGATGAATTTTTCCATTGCCCATTGTCGAATATATGTTCCCTGCAACACATCAATGATGATTTAGTAAAATTTTAATTAGAATATCGGTATAGATAGCGTGAAAAAAAAAATTATTCATTTTCATACTACATATTTGTCTCTTCTATATATAAGGGCGGGCGGGGAAAAAATAAAATGGCGACTTAATTTATAGCGGTCGCGAAAGTCAGAAAAGTGGAACTTGACATTGCGAAAGTGGTAGGGACGGTTGGGGGGTGATGCATCCCCCTCGTGTGAGGGGAGCATCTCATTTAGTCCGTCTTTATCCACGTTTTTCGCCGCCGGCCCACCCCCCCCCTCCCTGATTTATGCGACTACTTAAGTTTTTATTAGTGACCTCCTGCGGAGGGATGGACGACATTTAATTAGCGGCGAGATCTGCTGGCCCCAGGAGCGTGGGCATGGGGAGGTTGGGCGCCCTTGATATATGGCGATGGGGGGCCACTGCGAATTAAGGGGCCGACTACTGAAGACAGAATAATTCATGGTCTCAACCCCCGCCCCCTCCGTGGTTTCCCAATTTAAGAATTCCTCAAGGGGCTGCTGGTAGTGGGCGGAGGGAGGGTCCGTTTTTGAGAGTTCCGGCTCGTGAAGACGTTATAAATAATACAATAATAATCCCAAGATCGAGATAAGCGTGGATTATATTCATAATTTGGAATATTTATATATTTTACCCTCCTCTTGTTCTGTAGCTTTGTATAGCAGTGAGGTCAAGGAGGTTCGCCGATCGGCTGATAGATGGCGTAAGAATTAATTCAGCCGCCAATTTCGTTATTTAATTTCAATTTTTTTGCATCGTTTTCTGGAGCTAAGTTATGATTATTGTTCGGGTTATTAAATGTTTCTACGGATTTTCTTTGTACTCTCTCCTCGATTATTCGGCGCGCTTTATTCTCAGTTTTCTCGTGCTATAAAACAAATAAGTTCTATCATTCATTGCCGGAGATTTCATTTACTTTTCTGACGATGCTATATTTTTGAAGATATTTAGCTCTCTGCTCACAGAGAGCTGGAGGCCGCAACTGAATGAACCACTTACACAGACAGCGGTGACTGCGGTTATAATTATTTCAATTTGGAGTTATAAAAGGGTAGTGGTCGGTAACGGACCTGATAGGGAAAAAAAAAGTATCGGTCGCGATGAAAGTTTTTAATGCGAGATTTAGTCAAATCTAATTCGTTTTATCCGGGAATTATCGAAGCCAGGAATAGTGGGGAATTGGTTTTCTCGATATTTCGCAGGGCTTTGAAGGCGAGACAGGAAATTGTGTTTTCTTTCGATTTCGCGTCGGGACTTCGCTGCAGAGGTTGTTTAAGCCCTCGGCCTCCTGGAAAAGCAGTTTTTTGCATAGGGCACTCGAAGATTAATATTGAAATTTAACCTCGGGACGGACCTTTCGGACGGTACGTGCAGAGCCGGAAAGTGGCGTTGGACTGGAGTTTTTCCATCGCAAACCTCAGCCAGATTATTCAGATTGTTGCGTTCAAATTAAGTAAAATATATTAAGAATTCACCTTATATATCAACTAAGAAACGACTTTATTGTGTACTTATTCCTCGTGTAAGGTTGTTGGTACATTCGCGTGCTGGAAGAATGAGTTGACTCGCAATGAATCTTTGTCTTATGAAGATTTCCTCAACAGTCTTCTTGTTATTTCTTCTTTTCAGAATTGCAATTAATTAATCCATTAAAACGGCCGGGGATAGCATTACGGTGCCTACTGAGGACCGTTTTGGCCGTTGTCCAGTCTCGGGGGAACGTTTATTTGGTTTAAGTCCAATATCTGGATTGTCCGTTCCCCCGGGCTCCGGCTAAGTCAATTAATAGGACTTGCTGCAAGCCCCACCACCACCACCCCCGCCACCTGGCCGGCCACCAACTTAATTCTACCCCCGAAGACCCACGAACCAAACCAACCCCCGCCCGTCCCACGACGCAATTTAAGTCCCAATATTCCAATTACTGTCGACGACGGCCAAATTATTTCATCTATTGGAGAGCGCGGATTCGGATTCAATCTGTAGGTGTGGGCCGTGCCCATATTCGGCAATGAGTTATAACCGAATCCATAGAGTAATTTCGGATATTGTCCAATATCCTAGTCCTACAGGCATTCTTCCGTACAGCTCCTTATCACTTGCTCCTGAGTGATGAATTTCTTGTACAAATCCAAATTGTGGACACGACGAATTGCGGACAAACTGAATGAAAGGAGCCAATGAATTGAAAATAACGACTGAATATTTATAACCCCGTGTACATTTAAAGAAAATAAACTGTTTTTTTATTAATTAGTATTTTAGTGATGAAAAAGGTAAATAATGTATACGAACCATAGGAGTGATCTTTATAGAAGAATGAGGTTACAGATAGTCCTTTAAAATTCAGGTCTGAACCGGTTCATTTCCTCTTCGTCGTGGGCTCATTCCAGCCGTCGGTTTCTCATCGCGTAACAACAAAGGACTACTGACTGTGGGAGAAACCTCGCGAGGGGAGGAAAAACCTCGATCCAATTGTCTGTCTCTGGCTCCAAGCCTAAACCTTAACTGCAAAGCGCAACATTTTATAATAATACTGTTTTAAGATAATTAAAACAAGTAGCAATGAAAACCCTAACTATTATTGCGAGGTCAAGTATGTTTTTTTTAGCGAGGCCCGAATTAACGACGGATCTAATTTTTCGACGAAAGCCCTGTGTTGTACTTACTTACTACCCTCTCTTGAAGGGGTGGTGGTTTGGTGTTTGGGGGTGGGGTGGGTGGGTTTGTACAATTTGAATTGTAAATATTGGATCTACAGGAAAGGGATGAAAACCTGAAGGGGGAGGGTGTACCCCCAGCAAAGTTGATTATTCGATCTAAATAAAACAGTTTAGAGAGGTGCCTGCCTGCCGCCGTGGGGGTGGAGCTACCCCGCTCCCGGACTCCTTTTTATTTCTCCGCCGAGCTGGAAAACCGGCGGAAAAACTAGTTTATCTTTCCTGGAAAAACTAAGGGATTTACCTGCTCATTTCCAACCCAGTCAAGTAATTTTCAGTTTAAAACCCTCTCTCTCCTCCCTCCTCCTCCTCTCCCTTTCTCCTCATCTTTCCCCAGGTTATTCCATTTTTTTTAAATCTGCAGGATAATAACAAAATTTGGATACAAAATTGTCTTTCTATAAAGGTTATATTATAACGGTTGAATTACAAAGTCCGTAATTTAAAGAGGACCGGCCTAGCAGAAGACCAAACCGGCGAGAGGAGACAGAAACACACGAAATCTACGGTATTCCAGGACCGGATTAAGGATTAGTAAGGGTTGGAGCAGTCCTAATTTTCTGTTTAAGTCGATTTTTTGTAGTATCGAGGGCAAAACCTTCACTCGGATGAGAGACATTATTTCAAAGTTCCTAACAACTCAGGCAACGGCACTGTTGTGTTCAGTGTCCGCCGCTGGGCCGCTTTATTTTCAAGTGAGGAGTTACTGAGGAACTTTACTGCAGCGCAGTGTATTCTAAGTATCCCACCCCCAACCCCCACCCCCAATGCCGGAGTTTTCATTTTCAAAAGGCCCATCGGCCGGGCCTTGGGCTAAGTTCTGATGGAAAAAAGAAATCCTGAACGGAAGCGATATTCAATTCGGCTAATATTGGAAGTGTTTTCGAAACTTTCACTTTCGCGTCGGGAAAGTTACGCTCGGCCGTGGCGCACAGTGCTACTACAGTGATGAAACTTGGCCGAACAATATCCTCTCTGCTCTCGGCGAACGACGTTTTCATTGCATCCCGCCAGAGCTGGAAATATCGGAACAATTGATTAGCCGCTGATTTGGAAATTTTCCATGGCCGAATAAAATCCCATTATAACGTGTCACGGGGGGGGGGAATCCAGAGAGTAGCGACATCTGCTGGTGAAGACGGCAAGTATAAATTTGCTACAATTTAAGCTATTAGCTAAAGTTTGAAACAAGTTGTCCTATTTGGCCTTAAGCCGCTCGGATTCCGGCCAAAGATCCCGTTTTTTTTTTCTTTTATTATAAAACATCGAGAGTTGATTTTAAGGGTTAAGAGTTTGCCGAGTGCCTTCACCAGGAGTAGTAGTAGTGTTGTTGGGCTCAGTTGTGTCGTTGAAGACGTTACCAGGAGAGTTTCTTCGGAGCGTTAAATCTTCTTTATTAATTTAGGTTTGGATTTAGGCCAAAGGATTCAGTTTTCTTGCCCTCGGGTTTCTTCGTTCGGACGGAGCCCGACCAGCATTTCTGTACCCGAAACGGAGACCATGAAACATTTGATTCCGCTAATTAGAATCCATTTTTTAATCAATTTAAACAATAAACAACATTTATGGGCGGTATGGCTGTTTAAATTAATTTTTTATATGATCGCTTATGCGATCGTACGCTCGGAAAGCGTGTAAAAATACATGCGGGTCCGAGGACCATTATGTATACATAGGTTGACATAAACTCTACTCAGTACATATATTTACAACGACCGTTATATAATCGGCAAAATTCAATATAACAAACGGTATCCGACCGTCCGACGTTCAATAAAATGCAAACTATAAAGTCGCAAATACTGAAGCGCAGTACTAAGTCTCCAGCTTCAACCCACATAAAGATCTTAAAGTCCCGTTTGTTTCTGGTGTTTGAATTACTAGTGGGAATTGAATATCAATATAGTTTATTGCAATTTTACATTTGTGGCAATAAAATTGATATATAGGGTGTCCCAAAATTAACGCAAGATTTCAATCGAACTGTGGCCGCCAAACTTTCATTATTTTTGAAATATTGTTCAACAATAGAAAACACCGGTTGTTCTATCGTGTAACGCTCCATTTGTACTGACCCTAAACAAATGGTTTTTTTACTTTACTGCAAGAATGGTACGGCAAATTCAAATCTTGCGTTAATTTTGTGACACCCTATATTTTGGTATACCGGTCACATGGCGTTTCTGAAGTTATATACGCAGGTATTCGGAATATCGCATGAATCGTTGTATCTTATAAAGTTGTTGGGCCCTTTTCGTCGTTCACGACGGGTATAACGTATTGATAACTGAGTTTACGCCGGGTCCGGCGTTAACGCTGCAATTAGGAATGCGATGACTAATTGGCAGGTAAACACGTTTCTCTCTCTCTCTCTCTCTCTGTCTGTCTCTCTATCTCTCTCTGCGCCAGCACCATCGCGGCAATAGTACCGCAGACGTTTGACGTTCAAACACCTCGCAGGATATATATATATATACGTCAATTAGCAAACTTTCTGTATCGGTTTGTTTCTCAGCTGCTCCAAAATCAGTGTCGGACAAGATCAATCGGACAGACGCCAAATCTCAGACGCCGGCCGTGTCCCGTCCAGAAGTCTTAGAGTGCGGAACCGCTAAGCTGGAAAACTGTCCGGTCAAGATGAGCGTCGAAGACCCGCTGGAGGAGGAAAAACGTGAAAAGCCGACGCCGCGGTCGACGCCGCTCTACTACCTGCTGGCGTTCATTTTCACGCTGACGATCGGCACGGTGAGTCGGAGATTTTTCACGATTTTCCGGGTTATTAAAACAACAATCGGGTAATTGGTAAACGAGTATACTGGAAATGGGGAAACTCGAGGAAAAATACCGAGGACACTTTCATCGTGTTGGAAAGGCGCGGAACTGATGAGTCGAAACTGTTGGAAGATCGTAAAAATTTTATTATACTCATTAGAATTGATTCAAATGTATTCAACTCCTATACTAACGGTTACTGGAATACTGGAATTTACAAGCTGCCCTCGTTCGATCGGTTCAAATTGAAAGATACAATTGAATGATCCTTATATAAGTTTATAAACTGCTTTCCATCAGAAAGTTGAGTCCAAAGGCCACCGATACACCGAATACAAAGTAGTGAGAATGCTATACATACGAGAGTGGGTCAGATTTCGATTAGTGGCTTATAATTTTTCTGGAAAAATGTTTCCAGTTACAGCTACGATACATTTTACCGTACGGAATACATTTTCGCTATCGCCCTGTCGATAATTATAGCGCGATGGGACTAAACGTACTCGGTATTCGCCGACAGATCCGGCAACCCGATAACATTCCGAAGCTGCTGCCGCCGCAGCTGTTTGCAGTAACAGTTTTTTTTCTGCGCCTCAAATAGTCAGAGACCTGCAGGTGTTTCGGTTTAATAATATTACGGCGGTCTGTTTGCCGTCCCCATTCCGCTACAATTCAAAATGGGGCAGATTCGTTTTTTAATACGGCGTTTCCAAGTACAATAACCGATATATTTTCCGATTTTCGAGAGCGGAAAATACCGCCATTTTCCGTGTTTCGGTGTCCAATTGAATAGAATTGAACAATCGTCGTGGAATTTTATGAACGGCCGGTGCCATAAACTCAATATCTGACTGTCTGTAGGCGGGTTGTGCAATCGGTTATGTAAAGAGAAAAATGTAAAAAATAATAAAATTCCTTTTCAAATGAAAAATGCCCGACGATGAGCTGAGGAGAAATAAATTAAGGAGTTCAATTTTCAAGCACAGAATGAACAATAAACGAATTGACCGAAAGGTTGCATAAAAACGACGGTTTCCCCAAAATCGAGAACACGACTCGTAATGCATTGATTATATGACGCGGACGGGCGAATTAGTCAGAGCAATATACACGAGTGTCACAGATAATTATAGACTCGCAATAATTAACAGGTGTTTTTGAAGGTATTTGAATAACAAAATATGCTATTGTTCGAATGTTATATAATTCAGGATTTGACTTTCAGAACCCGTGCCCGGGAAGGCGCACCGCGATGAATATTTACAAGAGACAATTCGGGAAATATTAGGTGAACCCAAAAGTAATCGACAATTTTTAATAAGATGTATTTTGGTCTTGGGGAGTTCTTCAGGAGGGAATCGAAAATTTGCCGTAAAAGTGGCAGAGAGTTGTTGATAATATTGGTGAATATATAGGAGATTAATAATTAAATTTTCTTTTTTAGCAAAATACCCCTAATAGTTTCCGCTCCGTTTGAACAAACCGGGCAGCGTTGAGGATGGACGCGTAAAGCGATGGATGTCTCTGTAGGATCCTCCTTATGATTCTTAGGGCGTGGTAATTACTTCGATTATCTCCCAGTGCTAGGAGTGTAACGAATTAAGGTGTTAATGGAACGTATAAAATAATGTGCAAACAGTTTCCTCCGTCCTTGGCGGAAACGGTTGAAATCAATTTCCGGATTTGATCGTCGTCGTCGATTGGAATCGTAATGAAATCTGTTATCGGAGGGCGGCTGTAGGCCGCAAATTCGGGAGTTTCTAACCAGAGAGTAAGGGAGTTGGGGAGGAGGCCGTTGTTTGTCTGAACCGTAATTTCGATCCCGGTTTTTAATCGAGATCGGTGACCGATCCTCCTCGAGTGGTGACGGTTTCGGGACGATTGAGGTAAACACTCGGGGATAAATTAAAACGGCGCTCCGCCACTGTCGTAGTGTCACGGTCCGACGGCGGTAGAAACAAAGTCCGTCCTAAATCAATTCGAATCCCTACCAAAAAAAAAAAAAAATCCGACGACTTATTTATCGATTTTTCTTCGTATTTCAAGTTACAATTACAATAGAATTATATCTAGTGACAGAACGATGGGATGACGCAGAATTCCTGCTCCAAACCTTACTGGATAGTGAGGATGACTTCTTCGGGATTTTCAGTAAGGCGATGCGTTTTGAAACGAAGGATTTATACAGAGAACCCGCAGATTCGTGAACGAAAGCGACTTTCATAATATGGGGAATGGATCGTGCGGTTAGAGACATAAGGTTTGGCTGTAAATTAATAATTTATTAGTTAGTGATACTTTGCTCTATTCTCGAGTAGTCTACGTAGCGATTTCTGTACCGTTCTGATCCTTTTGTATGCGTCTTCCGTGTCGATATTTATTCGATTTGAACTTATTTATCGAAGTTTCGTTTGCAAAGAATGAAATCGAGGTTTCCCAACACCGGTCTATAGTCACGCCCTTCGTCAAAAGATGGGCGGCGATCTGACCAATTCAAAATGGCACGTCGTAACAGGCGCGATTGAACTGTTTTGTGAAACCGCCGTCCGTTTAGAAGGTTGATTAGCGAGCCTGTTAGGAGTGCCTAACTGACCGGCCACGGCGGCCAGGGCTTTCGCTTAACGCCGGTCCGCTAACCGAATTACCGGTGCCACAATAAAATTTTCTACCGACCGAAACGGGGCCCCAATCCAGTTCCTAACATTACAGACTATCGCGCACTGTTATATGGCATATAACAGAATTTCGTAAATTCTACACGGTCGCGGAACCGTTAAGCTCAAATGCGCCTACAAACAATATCGCAATAATGTAGAAATGATCACTATTTGAATAGTGTTAAGATTCAAACGCCTGGAAGCGATATTCGGGCACAGTAGCCCGAATGCTACTCGATGGAACGATATTTCGTTGAAACTGGTCTTGACAATTGCAAAAAAAGAAACGTTGTTCTGAAAGCTATGCTCCATATTGACCAACATTCCTGCTCGCCATGTTCGATTAACGTATTGAAGACAGGAATTATGAAGATAGGAAGAGAGTCTTGGAAATCGGTGCAATAACAGATAATGTTTACCGCAGGAGGCCTACTGGCGGACAACTACCGAAGAAAACGGTCTAGAAATTCCGTTCCACTTGTTACATTTCATGAGGACAGTTATACAGAATTTATACGCCGTTCGATCCCCGAACCGAGCACTTGCAAAATTAAACGGCGCCACTTAATTATTAGAACTAATTCGGATGCAGTTTCCGCAAGCTGCGCTTTTCCATTCCCCCCCCCCAATCCACCCTCCGTTACTTTTCCGGACGCGGGCCAAGTAATTTGATTAAAATGGGACTTTTCCCAACCCCCGAGGAAATAAGATTTTCTCTCAGATCTGAATCGTCGCTTACATCGGACGTTATTACTTAAAAAAAAAAAAAAAACTCCCGCTCGCTTCGTGATTTTGTTTTCCCAGCCCCATATTTTAATTATACAAATGCTCTCAATCTTCCCCCCCCCCCGTCACTATCTCTCTCCCTTTTCTACCGCAGTTCTCCTGTCGGCTGGAACTTGGCCATCGCGTTTTTTTAAAATAATTACACTCCCGTAACAGCTATATTACCCACTCGCAATTTCGGCCGCCTTAATGAATTATACGACCGGGTTTATTTTGAATCCCCCACTCACGGGTTTATACGGTCGTCCTCATCCCCTTTTCCACCGTTATGAACGTTAACTCCGGCCGAATTAAATTAAATTAAATTTCGATCGTTCATTTGATCCAAACGCAATTTCAATATATTGTGTCACAATATACGCTGTTAGTGTTGTTGTAGGAGAGCGTAAGCTATTCATTAGTGTTAGACTTATTTTTCTCTAGATTCACCATAGCGACAGCATTCAAACTCACTGCAAGGCCATCCCCTCCATACTGTGGACAGTGGTTGAGTACAATGACGATTGAAGTTTCGGACCGAAGGTAATTGGACTTAGGAAGGGCATATAATCCTTTCTCGAGTGTAAGCTTAGATAGGGCGGTTTGGGCACACAAAGGAGGATCGCCCTCTCGTTAGTTCCCCCCGCACTTTTCAACGCTGCTCGGGTCAGCCCTCAGAGAGAAAATCTACCCCAATTCAAACCGAACCGCCCGACAACATGTCTCCGGGCGTATCGAAACCGTCTTGGAGGCAAAAAGTGAAATCACGTGACGCAATAACATGACCAATATTGGGCTATTGGTTCCTAGATTTGGCGTGTGTAAACCCACATCCCTCAATTCTACCCTCGGACTGGTCAACGAATGACCGAACTAAATTCAATCATTTTCCCAGCCTAATTTTTGCCCGATGCATTTATTTCGTTAATATTTTTAAGTTATATTCGCTCGAAAGAAAACTTAATTAACACTGAAAGCCAGGCGACAAGAGGTAGGATAATAAACCTTTTTAAGGAATGTAGGGATATTTGCAGGATTAGCCCACGGGTAATGTCGGTCAGAACTTGCCCTTTCCGTCCGCAGAAAAAACCTATATTCGTTAAATATATATTAAAATTTAAATAAATATTTTAATATTTATAAATAAATATTTATCAAAAATTTGCGAATGCAGCAGAAGAATAGAAATATGTGGCTCACCGAAGATTAACGTTTTGTTTAAATTCTCCCTCAATTCTTTGAAATTTCAACAAATCCTGAAGCGTGACACAGCTGTTGTCCAAGTAGCTTTAAGAATGTCTTTTGTATCGGAGAATCCAATTTTGTTGCGTCGAATTACAAATTTGAATTCAGTCCTAAAAAATGTTCCATTCGTCGGTCTCCGGTAGCGAGCAGAAAAGTCCGATAAATAAAACAAATCTCGGGTGAAATGCCGTTTGGCCGTCCGTCTGTCCGAAACAGGAGGCGCGTACAGGGCCGATGTTTATGATGACGTCACTGTGCGTAATAAATGACGTCACAGGTGGGCCCGGATGACGGCCGCGGCGATGTCCGGTTATATATTTCGACCGGGTGGCTCGTCATTATTCTGTCGGATAATTAGACTGGTCGAGGGGAAAAATATAAGAGCCGAGGAGGAGAGGGCAAAGAGCCTTCCGACGGAGCCCTACAGGAAGTTAGTGAAAATTCAAGTTCTGGTCGCGGAAACCTTCCTTCATTTAGTAATTTGCTCATTAGCACCGTTGATTTCTCGATGGATACTCTTTCACGTATCCTACTTGACTTTTTCCCGTATTTCTTGTTAATTCTCGCTTTCGGCTTCTCGCCGTTTATGCTTGTCCAGCCGTGTGTGCTGTTAAATCCAACACTGTCCTAAGGTAGTGATCGACTTCAATTCGCCTCTTCAGCTAAGGAAGTGTGATGACAAGTAGTCCATCCTAGGAGAGTGTTGTATTTAACTGTTTACTATTTTGTAGTTTGCTAAATTAGATCCTTCAGAGGGCACACGATTGTTCTCTGCGGCAAATTCGCGTTGCAGTTTGAACTTTGATGTAAAACATCTTTCAAGTACCGTCCAGTTTAGGACAAAATTTCACAAGTTCCAGAGCTACTTCGCTCTGCTGACGAGAACCGAATAGTTCGAAAACTATACACCTACCAAAATGGGTTAGGTTTGATATGACAAATCCCAGTTTGCGGTCAACGACGAAGGAAAACGTTGCCTATCGGCGTCCAAAGTGCGGAGGACAGGTTCGCCTATCGGCTTGCTCCCGTCAAAGACTTCGCAAAAATATTTCTTTTTACAAATTTGGTCTGTGATCGACTTCAATTCGCCTCTTCAGCTAAGGAAGTGTGATGACAAGTAGTCGATCACTACCTTAGGACAGTGTTGGATTTAACAGTTTACTATTTTGTAGTTGGCTAAATTAGATCCTTCGGAAAGCACATGACTGTTCGCTGCGGCAAATTCGCTTTGGTGTAAAACATCTTTCAAGAGCGGATTACTATTCTTTCGTAGATAATGAAACTCGCGATTTAATGACGGACTTGTGTTTCAGGCTTCTTTCCTCGCGGGTAAATGGTCGGTGGACAGTGCCGGTGTAGAGGCCGGTGGCAATAGTTTAGAGTTGTATACCGCGTCCTCCGGCGGGCTCCACGGCGGCGGGTCGTCCGCCACCACCGCCACCACTACCGCAGTTACGATTCCGCCACCGCCCCAACTCCCCACCTCGGCGACTACTGAAGCGGCGACGGCCCACAGTTCGGCCGAGATCGTGGAGATCACGCAAACCGCCGAATGGATATTCGCTGAGATACTCTCCACGACCGCCGGGAAACCCAGCGCGGATATTCCTACGACAGTCCCGGCAGAAACTAAGACCGAAAACGCTACCGAAGAAACTGTGACCGGCTCTACTCCCGGCGACGGAACACTAGGGACGACCTCCGAGACGACGGAGACGACTACCGAAAACATGTCCACTACCTCGAGTCGATTCGATACTACGACTGCCTCCACGACTACTGAAGACCCTCCGGGTACTGAAACCGGCACGTCGGAGGCGGACAATGCTTGGACGTCGGCCAGCGAACTGTTCGTCGAGACCCGCTCACCTCCGGCACTTTCGACTACCGAAGACCCCGAAGATCGTTCCGGGACCACCGTTACTGCGACTTCCGTCGTGCCGGATACGTCGACAACCGCTACCGAAGGCCCGGCAAGCACTGTCGAGACGACGACGCTGCGGGCCGCGGAGGCTACGACGCCTTCGCCGACGACGACGACGACTACCGACGACCCTGCCGCGGTGACCACCGACTGTCCGCCGGAGGTGGATGGGTACAGTGCGACTACTGAAGACGGGTGGCCACTCGCCTCTTGGCCGAGGCCGGTGCCCGACGTGATGCGGATCTGGCCCCCGAGGAACAGGTACAGGGACAGGCAAATGTGGAAGAAGATGCGCGAGGCAAGACGAGAGATGAACGACATGCTCAAACTGTTCAACCGGTTTTTGCACGATACCGACGATCTGTTCGAATAATACATATAAATAAATATCGTTCGCGTTGTTTGGAAAGTAACGTAACTCGACGAAATATATTAATTTAGCGCCAATCAGACGAAGCCATTTGTAAAACATTCAACTGTGCGTACCCAAGATGTGTGCAATTTTCGCCATTGTCACTTCTGCAGAATATATGTATGTACACAAGAATGTATAAATGTTTCACCATCAAAAATATGTGTGTCCTATATTTGGGTTTTAAAAAAGGATATGGATAACCACTGTTGAAGGGTTTTTAATTTTTGTTTACCCCACTCCATATATATATATATATATATATATATATATATATATATATATATACCACGTTTGATAGTCTTTGCTAACATTTTAAATGTGTATCTTTGTATGTGTGTCTAACTGTACGTCTTTATTAGTGTATATAATACTAAATTTAATTCCCCGAATCTAATTATAATTTCCCTGATTATATATATATATATATATATATATATATATATATATATATATATATATATATATATATGGCAATAGTATACTAGAGGATAAACCATCGGAAGCTTTCAAACTTTAATAACCTACCATTTTCTTGTAATTGTTTTATGAAACTAATAAAAGTGTTATTGTTGTATTGCTGCATTTTCATTTTTTCGTCAGCAGATTTCAAATTGTTGTATTCTCTCAGGTCGAGTTTTTTACAGAAACGAAATCGCTCAATTTTTTTTATCATATACGAGATGCGAGGGTAATGAAATATAAAAGAAATATGCTCCAGGAATGACTAAAGAGTTTTGTTTCAAAGTGGCTTTTATTTGCATTTCTGAGCGACAAAACAATAAAAACAACAAGAGAGCCCCTAACTGCCCACTGATGCTATTCGGTGAGGTTTCTAAAATTTCATCGTTAATCGAAATGCATCCGGATATAATTAAAAGGGAAAAATATTTTAATTCCGTACAAACGTGGAGGCAGAATTCTCTAGACGGTAGGGTTATATTTGTTATTTATTTATTGACTCATACCGGCCTGTCACGTGTGAAAGGCGCTCCAGCGGTATTGCCCGACATCGTACGTTCCTGTCGGAATTCTGTCAACCACAGTAGGAAATTACATTTTCTCTCGTTCTCCTACTTCTTTTCGCCTGTTACTCGCCGTCTCGTTTTCGGCAGCGCTTCCGTGAAGTGAACTCGGAAATTCGCGGAACCCAATCTAAAAAAGGCTGTTTTGAAACCGACACGTATGTACGTCATGAAACTATCGGGTTCCACCGAGATATCTATCCGGGAATAATCCTCAATGTCGGTTAATACCGAAGGCTGAGGAATTTATAAAGTCCCTGTTCCTGAAGTTTCATCTAAGCCCTCTCCTCCGTTACCCAGCCGTTATCCTCCGCACCGGCCTAGAGATCGTCTGTAGCCCGGATACACGTGAAAAGTCGAGAGTAACAAAACGAGATGTAAAAAAATATATCTCGCACACCGCACGAAACGTGGCTCGGGGTTGCTGTAAGCTTTGGTGTGGCCATAATTTTGGCACTCTTTCGTCTCTTTTTTACTCTAGTAAAGTATAGTTTTGTCAATTTGAAGATGTTTATGTTGTCCGGCTCCAGATCGACGAAGAAGAGTGGCAGTGGAGATTTCGTTGGAGGGTGATGGCGCGTTCGCAATTGAGCGCACTTTTGTATCCCCTCTTGTTCTGTTTCCAAGGGCGGCTACTGAAGACGGCGGTAAGCCGATTCGGGCGATGATGAGCCCCGATTAATGTCTGTCTCTGAAGGAGCGGCCGCGACGGCTGGCTCGCAGGGGCATAACTTAACTTTCAAAGTTCCGACGGCTGTAATAAGCCATCCACAAGTGTCTGTGTGTGCCCCCACCCAGTCGGTTGTTAGCGATTAACCCGTCGCGATGGCGAGGAGTAGGCAAGGCGGCCCTTGCGTGCGTTGGCAAGCGTTCGCTTCCATTAACCAGCACCGTCTTAGTCTTAATTGCCGTCCATAATTAATAGGGCCCCCCTCCCGACGTAACCCCCGACAATGATCTTCATTGAGGACGAAAACAACCGGCGCCGGCCCTACGCCAGCTCTGGAATTTAGTTAGAGTCTCGCCACAGACTACAAATGGTCATAGACCATCAAACAGGTACTCGAAATAATGTTATTGAGGATACTTAAAGTGAAAGAAATAAAGCGGATTTAGTACAATGAGGGTGCTTCAATTGAATAATTAACTCGTTCGCTACCAACCGTCACATATATGTGACACAGCTTTTTTTTACCACAGCCCAACGTCACACATATGTGACAGATATTTTTGCACAATTTACAAACGCGTGTTTGAACATATTGAGTATTACACTAAAAGTGTAAAATGTATGAAGTCTGGTCTGAAGACTTGGTCTGCTCTCGCGTTAGATTATTTAGAGTCTTTATAACAGTTGAATAGGTCGTTTTAGCAGGGTTAGTGATAATTTAAATTTAAAAAGGAAAATATTTTGCGAAGCAAAATTATTAAAATTGTTACGTAAGTAGCTAGATATAAGTGAGCTATAAAAATTATTGTTACATTTAATATTTTTTAACAGAAATATATCTCTCGACAAAATGACGAATTTTCGTAAAATAAACTGAATTTCGTATCGTTACATTGTATTTATATTTTTTTGTCTTATAATCAATTTCTTCTAATTTTATGTGACACGTGGGCTACAGCGTTTAGTTTTTATCTACAGCCCGGCGTCACATATTTGTGTCAGTTTAAAAGAATATTTATTTTACTTTTTTAGGCTGTTCCAAATGCACACACATAAAATCTATTCCAATTGATTTCATATAATCGCGAAAAAAATCTTGGTCTACGGTAGATGTTTTCTCCAGAAGACCCCCTTGGTAGTGAACCGGTTAAGCTCCTCCGAAACCGGTCTAACTTTCGACCAAATACATACGTTTACTGTCCACTATTTGTCGTTTTGAATGCAATATCTATTATTGAGAGAAATTATAACATTAATATTTTGGATCGGTTTCAATTTCCTATTGAAAATCCGGGAACCAGCATAAGATACTAAAAAGTACAGAAACGATGTTCCAAATTCCTACTAACACTCCTCGACAACTATAACTAACGAACTAATTTACAACTGTATTTTAAAACCTAACTGGGTTTATTGAATCGAGCCCTGTGGGTCTAACTCCTACAAAATTCAATCTTTACAATCCGTAATCCTTCGTAAAATTGTTAAAGCCCCACCTTTCTGATTTTAAAATCCCTTTTGTTCATCAATTGGCGGCTTCCCGATAAAAATACTTCCTTTCAAAAACAAGTTTCAGATCTCCTCTCATCACCTTCCTGAAAAATTGCAGTTGTGACTTAAAATATAAAAAAAAATTTTTCGAGAAATTTTTCCTCGCACTCTCTATTTTCCGACCGGGCTATTTTAATTATCGGGCAGTAATAATTCTTCGTAATAAAAGTTTTGGCTTTTAAAACAAGCAGTTTTTGGAACAACACTCTCTGGCATAATAGAGAGCGTGGGCAAATTAAATGGTTCTGGCGAGCAGACAATTCGACCGAGCAAACTTATAGCTCGTTATGGCGTTTGGCCGTAATAAGACCTGTTATATTATAGCTTGCAGCCCAACGTTCCAACTTTGCGATCCTCGAGCGTTTCTGGCGGCCGATTAGACCAAACGAGGCGCTATGCACTGAGTGGACGAAGAAAACTTAGAAATTGACCGAATTGGACCAGAAGTTGGCCCGCCGCCGGGACTCGAACCCACCCCAATCACTCGTAACTTTAGAATACCCCTTCAATTATTCCTTTCCTCCCTGTAACCTTATAAACTCTCACTCCTGGATTGGCAAACAGTTGTTCAGGTACCAACTACCAAACTGAAAGTGGGAGAGTGAGTGGGGGTAAAGAGAGAAAGGGAGAAAGTGAAAGAGAAAAGCAATAAACTTATGTGCGGATAACATAAACACAGTTGCTGATTTAATTGTGAGAAAACAGGTTTTGCAGTTCCTACAAATTACAACAAACAATAGTCGACAAACATAATACAATTTTTGTACTTTGCTGGCCAGAACCGTTAAAAAAAAACGTTACAAAATGATACAATCGAGGCCATGATTTTCCATTAATAGCCTGGAACCTGGCGATTGCTTAAAGTTCTGAAACTGCATTCTCCTGCGAGGTTGTAAAGTCCTAAAAACGGGCCCAGAGTTGTATATGGAGTGTCCCCACGGCTGTGGCCCTTTTACGTCCCAGCGTGCTTCCGCAGTCCAAATAATAACATTCCTAGCCTTGGGGAACGCTGGATAAACGAAACACTTCCAGTCGGCCACAATAAACTTCGCCGGTTTCGAGCCGGCAATTCGCATATCCTAAAGGGGACCTTTTATCCGGTCACTCGGTCGCCGAGTAAATTCGTTATTTTACGATACCCCCAGGACGACTGCGGGGTTAATTGAGAGTGAATAAATATAAGCGAAAGTATTATTTATTTTGCCGAATATAATGTGACCAAGTACGTGGAATAGGGGTGCAATCGAATTTTCGCCTGTTATCCTTCGATGCGCCGTTAAAAGGATAATTCGTTAAGCGTTCGGCGAGGGGATGGTGTGGGCTGTAGTGTGTTCGAAGTGGTGGCGCAGAAAAGGTTAATAAAGCGGAGCCAAGTTTACGGCCTCGAATTGTGCGGGGCTTTGTTGTGGGGGTGGCGATTGAGGGGAATGGCGGCGGTCTGCTCCATCCCAATTAAAACTCGTTACGATGCCCAGGCTCCGGAGAGCCTTCGCCGTAGGGCAGGGGTAGGGAGCCACCCCCACCCCGCTTTCATTTAATTAACCCACTCTCGCAAAAATAATCCCGTCCAGTTTTAGCGGCGTACCGGCCGAACACTGGTACGGGGCACCAACCCCGCCAATCCAACCCCCACCGCCTCGCGTAAATCCTTGTTTTTATTGTCCTCGTGCCCATTAAATCACAAAGAATTTTATCCACCCCCACCCCAACCCCAGCCACCTAACGTTCCTGAGTGCGAGAGCGGACGTTGTCAGGAAAACCCCTTTACTGTAAGTCCATCGAGACGACAGGGGAGCGAGTTTCGACCTCTTCCCGTTTAATCAGCTACAGATTCCAATTGGAGGACAATTCGGTCGCAATTCGGGCGGTAAACCGGCGGATTGAACAAATTTTCGGGTTTTCATATTATAATACATTCATGTTTCCCGTAACAACAAATACCGTGCACAAAACTATTATATTCTAGTCCCAGGTTTATCTAGGTTTTTTTTTATTATTCTAACTTTCCCGATTACAGCAATAAAATCGTGAACGACAGAAGTACATTCGGATTTAATATTAACGCTTATATAAATGTTGGAAGGCCCGCCGGCCGGCAGACATTTCTCGGACGAACAAATGGAAGAATACTGAAGATTACGCTAATAGTTCATCTACTTCGAATGCCGTTGCACGACTGAAGAGTGTCTACACTACTACTGAGGAGCGTAGATGGCGTATATAAAGTGGCCGGCATGTATACGCAATATGCGTATATTGGCCTTGCACCTCCTCTTAGCTGTATTAGTTTATACATATTCCCCATTGTATATGCACGGTGACAGCTACTATATATATATATATATATATATATATATATATATATATATATAGTGTTGACAAACAGCTATTCTGTGGACGATGGATGGCATAGCCGTAAATAGATACTGTGACAAGCAGCGCTTGTTCACTTGCGTCACTTGCTCTTGAAAATAATCTGCTCTTTATACGACGATTCAATGGATATTTCCGATATTAGAAATAGAATTCCGGTAGAAATAAAAAACCGGTTCATATGTTGATAAGATTCCTAGATAACACAGATATTGGTTGAGTAATCCTCGAGTAATACTCGTTACTTGTGACGGACGTTGTCGTCGGCCGAATGATTTTAAGAGTGAAATATTCGGCCCTGTAACGGGCGCAGAGGAATCCGCCCGCGAAACATTTATGACGTCATTTCCCCTCAATTCTAAAATTTATGGCCGACTGCGCCGTAAAGGAAAATTCTGTTGTAGTCCCGATTCCAAGGAATATTGGCTGAAAAGCATTTTCTAGCCCTGTTAAAATTCCGAGCGAACCCTTACATACATAATATGTATGTGAGAGCTCGTCACCGGCTTGAGCTCAGATATTTAAGGTGTACAAGCCGGAGTTCATTGTCGTATTTTCTGAACTGCGGGGGGTCGGGGGAAAATTCCAAGATAAATGTTGAAAAGCCGAATGGGAGAGGGAGGGCGGGGGTGGAGCGAAACTTGAACTCTCGAACAACTTGATTTTCTACGAAAATGTATCATCCCCCCCCCACCGGTTATCACCCCAGGGTGGTGTCGTCCTCTGTACGGAACGTCCTAATACAGTAGCGATTATAGGGTGTCCCAAAATTAACACAAGATTTGAATCGAACTGTGGCCGCCAAACTTTCATTATTTTTGAAATATTGTTCAACGATGAAAACACGTTGTTCTATCGTTTAACGCTCCATTTGTACTAATCCTAAACTATCAAATGGTTTTTTTTAATACGGTTGCCAACTTAATTGCAAGAATGGTACGGCAAATTCAAATCTTGCGTTAATTTTGGGACACCCTATATTACTGGAAAACACGGATCGCTTAATCTGGACAAAGTTCTGGACAGGACTGTGAACAGAAGTGGGAACAGGACCCTAAAGGGTTTGGGCAATCGCGATTCGAAATCTGAAGGAAAAATAAATCTGCGAGGGGTTGGAATACTGTAGGTTCGTGATGTTTCTGTCTCCTCTCGCCGGTTCGGTCTTTCGCTGGACCGGTTTCGGCCGCTCGCCGTCTTCAGTAGCGGTGTTAGTCACTGTTAGCACTTTGGCTGTTTTTTGGGCATCCTCTCTTGGGCACTGTCACTTTCACATGTACTGTCAACATGCGCTGTGATGGCGTGAAGATGCGCTGCGATACACTACTGAAGATGGCGAGCAGCCGAAACCGGTCTAGCAAAAGACCAAACCGGCGAGAGGAGACAGAAACATCACGAACCTACAGTACAATATAATTGATTAGTGGCCTTCCAATAAATTAAAATACTGAATATATATATACACATATAGATAGATAGATAGATAGTTCTGTTACCAACTGTAATTTGGTAATATAATTCTAGTGTGAGCCTTGTGTGTTTCCAATTTAACCCAAGACCCAAGGTCTAGGCCTAACACGGTGCGGAGTGTCTGAGGTGACTGACGGACAAACAACACTAAGTATTGTTGTTGTTGTTGTTGTTGTTGCTGTTGCTGTTGGTGGGCCGGCGTCGGGGTCGGCTGCCTACTAAAATATTTGCCCGGCTCTTGGTCGCTGTCGGCGAGGACTGCAATTAACCCTAAGCAAATATAGAGCTCTCTCCCAACCCGCCACGATTACCGGGAGAACATACTAAATATTCCGGGACATTTCCCAACCCACCCCCACCCCCATCCCGTATACGAATGCGCGAGTAAATTAAATAAAGCAAATAAGGAAACGAGGAAACCTGTCCGTCCGAAAAGTGTAAATCAGTGCCAACACTGATAGCGTTAATATAAAAGTAGAGGCTTTAATTTTAAAAAATCAAAGATATTATTTTCTTCTATTATTTTATACTTATATACAACAGTTAATACCTGAATAATAAAAGCGGTGTATTAATCGGGTCGGCAACTAAATCATTGAAGGACGGCGCTCATGATACTAAACGCAACGCGAGTGTTGCGGGCGTAGTATCTAAAAAACAGCAGGCGCCTTTTTCAGTTTATCGCGGCGTTTCATTCTGTTAACCGGCGTTTAAATTTCCCCAACTACCGGAAACGTTCTATTGTTCATTTTAAATAGTTTCCACTACCGCTTTTCTCGCTGAAAAAATCTCCGGACATAATATCGAACTCGGTCCAATTAAAAATAATTATATTGGGTCGGCAACTAAGTTATTGCGGGTTTCGTCGCCGGACGGAGATGGCGTTATTTGTATTTTTACGCGTGTCTACATCTTCAAACCTATTATAGAGTATTCTGAAATGTTTATTACATGCCCCAACTATTCGTCGTGCGTACCGAAAAATGGACGACATAAAGGTGAGAAGAATCCGCAATTATTTAGTTGCCAATTATTTAGTACCGAGATGTAGAGGAATGAATTAGTTCATTCCAGAACCGGTCACCGGGTTGTAAAACTTAACCACCAGTAAGACTGGTTAGTGCATTGAAAGTGTACCTTTCACATGTCTTCCGGACTAGAGAAAATATCCGATAATGGTCCATATATTGACGCAATCTGTAGTAAAATAACAGTTCGATGCAGGGAACTACAAGGTTGTTTTATTTGCATCCGAACAGTCGGGCGATCCGAATTGGTCGGGTGGGGGGGGGGGCGCTACTGAAGACCGAATAAGGATAAAACCGTATCCGACGGCCCTGAATCCGTTTCTATTTATTTCCCCTTCCGCGATGGCCAATTCCGGGCTCCGGTTAGTGCGGGACGAACCGCCCCAGCTGCATTACCACCGTCGACGATATCGAGTCAGCATTATAGGGGAAGTGGGGGGGGGGGGCCCTATCCCTATTTTTAGGCTACTACTACCGCCCTCCCACCGCCCTCTAATTAGAGGGCTAATAAGGCCGGAACGCCCTTTTGGGCCAACGACCGGCCCTCGTTTTCGCAAACGACCCCCCCCGGCCCCCTACCGTTTTAACCTATAATTAAACGGGGTACAATTGAGCCCGGAGAAAATAAAGTGAATTCCCCTCCCTGTTTCCGATAATCGTTGCGGCCGTAGGGGCTACGTATTAGCGGATTCGAAAATAATAATAAAAAAAAAAATTGGGGAATAAAATTAGCTTACAGTATAAGGGATCAAATTTGACCAGTTTGGGCACCCTTCCGGCGATTAAAGGATAATTACCCGCATCGGACAATAAATTGTTCTTACTAATTCGATAAATCCCAGTTCGCAATATCTGATTTTACTCCTACGCATTCATTTTTTGTAAAATCTCAGTTCTTTCGGCGCTCAAAGTTCACAGATTTAATTACGCGAAGAATGATTACCAGCGTCGGAGATTAAATTGTTGTAGCGTTTCTTAGAGTCGAAAACCGACGGAATTACCGCGGGATTAGTAGTGCCAGAGGAGGCTGTTGGGGGGGATTAATAAAGGCGCGTTTTGTACAAAGTCCGGCGGCGGCGGCGGCGGCAAAGGTTTCCTGAATTGCGGCAAGAAAGAGGCCGCCGTCGGGGGCGGAGATTAAGCCCTGTGACTGAGGGCGGTGGAAAAGGTCGAGTCGGGGATTAGGAGGAGGACAATGTGCCGCCCGACATCGGACTGAACTTAATCTCACTGCACTTAATGCCCTACACGGTATCAAATAGCCCTACAGCGAAAGGTGGCAGAATTTTGAATTACCACCGACTGTCTAGAAACCAGCCTACAAATTTAAACCGATTCATTTTCCCGTTACAATAAATATATTCGGTTGACAGTTTTTCGATCATTTCGAAACCTCCGAATTATTTTTCGTAGCGAGACAGATACAATTTTTCCCTGCTGAACGTTTAATATTCGGCTTACACGTCCCAACACACACATGTGCCATGAGGAACGATATGAAGCTAGCGAATGCGTGCACGATACGTGTATCGATGTATATCAGTTGGTTGGAATAGTAAATCATATCCGAAACTAGGGCTGCTCGGTCTATTTCAACCCCCCCACCCCACCACAGCTATCGGAAAGCTATGTTATTGCTAGACACGGAGATGGCGGCACTATAAATCGGCACTTTAAAACGGTTTACAATCGACGCTGGTAGTCGGCTGGCCGGCTTATGGGCCGCAGTATATGACTGCTATTGCCCCCTCCACTATTTACTACTCGCAGTATACACTGTACGCCAATACCCGGTTGAACACAGTTGCATCGTGAGGAATTGCACGGAATTCGGAAGAATCATAAAGTCTCGATTTATTTTACACACCGCAATCGAATGAAAGGTTTACGATCAGTTGAAATTGGTGGAGGTAAAATTCGGTGGTCTAATAACTGCAGTTTTTTTACGGTTAACATCTGTTAACATTTGTTTCGACGACGGTGACACGTTGATAAGCCAAAGTCAGGTCGCTACGATCAATAGTAAAGTTGAGGAAAAAAGTATATAACTTGGCGTTATTTGAATTTTTACTCACGCTGAATTATCAAAGTCATAAGTCCGATATCTAAATGGATGTACAGGATGAGGACCATCGCAGAACGCGGGCTGCGGGGAAATTGCCCAATTGGAGGTGAAATCGTGGAGCCGCGTACAGAAAAGTTTTTTTTTAAAAAATTACCGTCGAAATAGCATTAATTTTAAGACGGGGACAGTTTCAAGTCGAGCTTCGGCACCGCCTCGCTTTCGACCAGCCCGTCGGTCTTAGACTATCGCCCATCTTTCGGCGTACCAATATCGAATTATTTATTGGCAAAGTGTCGGGTAATAAATAATCGGGGGTGGAGGCGGCGTGAAAAGCGGTGATAATAAATAAAAAATAAGAGGAAAAAAAACGTGGCTGGATGCGGGGGGGGTTGGAATAGTGCAAGCGCCGCGGGCTCGTAGAACTGGCCGTTAACTGAAAGGCAATAAATAATTTCCGGCTGATAAATCCTTCTGCAGGAGGAGGAGGAGGAGGAGGAGGAGGCCGCTCCGGCTCCGGCATTATTTCACGGGCAGTAGACGAAAAGTGAGAGGGGTTTGGCGTGGGGGGGTAGGATCATTACTTCATAAATACTCCTGGGATCGTCTCACGTCATTTCCTACAATCCTCTTAGTGCCACAATTAATCTTCCCCGGTTCTAATTCTTGTATAATACTTTACAAGAATCCGAGGTTCTATCTCTGCGGGGGTGGTGGGGGTTATTTGTCAGCCCAGAATTATTAGTCGCGGATGAGACTTATTAGTAAATCTGCCGGAGTAATTGCCAAAGCAATTAGGCTTCTGGCGTAGCCGGAGTAGGAGGATGATGAAGGGATAGAGGAGGATTCGAGTTTTTTTTTCGTAACTTATTATTAAATTTCGTAAATTATTATTAGCGGCAGTGCGATTTGATAACACAAAAGTACTCTGTGTACCGAGAGTCCGCCCGTCGACGGCAATATCCTAACAAATCATAAATTCTAGAATTCTGTCAGTGTCTATCTAGACACGAGGCGCGTGCAGGTTTCTCCCCCCCCGGCCACTATTTATGGAGGGTGGCGAAATTCGGCAATGAGGGCGGCATGATTCGATTACACTCCGAGGGGTGGTTTACCCTCTTATTGGTAGGGCTGTCTGATTTTCCGAACGCCCCCCAATAAGCTCCTCATTAACGAAGTTTTAAGTTTAGTGCTTGCAGGTTTTCGGTGCTCGCGAACCGTTTCGGTTCACAACGCTTCACTTTCACAACCCGATAGACGGTTTAACAAGCCCTTATACAATTTCCTCTTGACAACATTTAGGGGAAATAATAATTTGAACGATTGTTTAGGTAAAGTTCCATGCCCTAGCTCTACCCTATAACTTTTGCTTATATCAGTATCCATTTCATATACTTTCCTACCCGGGTGGTTTATTAACCCTGTCTTTTCTTGACTAATTTAAATATAGCCTATTAAATTAAAACTAGAGTAAAGTACTTCACACCTAGACAAAGAGCCGTAACATGTAGGATATGCATGGGTATCATCTTTGGAAATCAAGTTCATTCATGCTTCCAGTTGGCATTCTGTTATCAATACTTCTTGGATGAACATTCGTTGGATGAATCTTAGTTCGGGAAATTTATCCACGTTCCCAAGCAAAGCACCCCTATCATTGTCCATGAAAAACGTTTAACTGAACAATAACTAACTTCTACGACATAGCAACGTACATGCCGATCCCCCATCGCAGTATAGCGCTTTCCCTCGGTCCCGCCCCGTTATTTATTGTAGTGGCAACATTTAGTGAGTTAGTGGCGGGAAGGGGTGATGTGCAGGGGAGGAATTGGATTATAATCAAAGGGGAGGTAGGGCGCTCGCTCCCCCCACCCCCCCCCGTTTTCAGGACCGAGGGGGAAAACATCGTCCCTTCAAGTTAAACCTTTTACGCGTGCAAATTATCACTCCACCTCACTTTCCACCGATGGCGTCCAATTTGTACCACCCCGAAGTGCAGTTCTCGAACTTGACGAACAGATTTGCCAGAGCGGAAATCCGGGGGCGAGGGGATGACAGGGGCCGGGTACGGTCCGTAACTTCAGGACGTTATCCTGGTTTATTTCTTAAAAATATTCCGGTTACATGGAGCAGCAGTACTACACTAACTTCTTTTCTAGAAGGACAATACATTACGTACAATTAGAATTTGTAAATTGTTAAACGAAGTAGACAAAATGTTTCGAGTCTGAAAGTGCCGCTGAAAAATACGCTACGAAATACAAGTGGCGATATAAATGAGATTCGTTTCGGGGCAAAGGATTCGTTTGAAGGGAAAATTGCCGGTGATTTGTGTATTCGAATTTACGATTGAATTCGACTTTCTTACGGAAATGGTAATTTAATTTTTTTTTTAGACAACATCAGCCCGCCCTATATAAACCGTCGACTTCGAGAGACTAAAGTTAAGTCCCGAACTGGCGGGTTACAGGGAATACATTTCTTGTGTAAAAAAAGGGGAAGGGGTTGGGAAATGATTGCGGCATCTTAAAGCGGGAGTGGGTACAAAAGGGATGACACACCCTCTATTAGGGCAAATGCCCGCCTACTACCTTATGTACATTTCACTCGCTGTGTGTTTGTCCCCCGGGCTTTTTCATATCTCCTTTTCTGCGGGGTAAGGGCAGGGCCGCCTTTGATCAGCCCCCTCTACAGAGTCAAGCCCTATTAGGGGGGTAAGTCCTACCCCCCCACGTCTCCTACCACTTTACTTACTACTTCTTAACCCCTCTCCAGTCAAATTTACCACATATGTGCGGAGGGTGAAACGGCGATTCGGGATGAAACCTACGGCCGAGGGGTATCGAAGTTTTAAAAAACTCTTTTAAAAGGGGTGAAATCGTCGGCCCCCAGGTCGATTCCTTAGAAATTGGGAGGGTGAGATTAATATTAAGAGTTTACAAAGAAAATAATATTCTCAAATAATGTCCTATACATTTTATCCCTTCGTGAGCATGTTGAAATTGCTCGCTGTCTTGTCGAAGGGGGATGACGGCATTATTCAGTTTAACGACTACTACTGCGGGGGTGGTTAGGGGTGCGTTAACAACCGACCCCAACGAAAGGCTCCCCAAATTCACCCTCGTAAAAGACTCCCCCGCTGACAGGTACAGTAAACACACGCATAATCACACGCGGGGGGCGTTAGCCTCCCCCGATGTCCGAGACCCCACGAACCCCAAGCACCGAATTAAACGAGTAAGGTCAATTTTAGCTCCAATTGATCGATTATCCAAAAAATAAAATAAAAAATCCTCAATTGGTCTAAGTTATGTGTATGTTATTCTTAGTTATGAGTTATGCCTACATGCAGGGAAAAACAGATATGCGATCCAGATTAGGCATTAAATATACAAAAAAATTGTGAAATAAAATCAAACCGAGGTTCGAATCCGGGACTTTCAAGCTCGAATTGAAATTATAATAACGAACATCCTTATACCTAATAACGAAGGCGGTAGGGATTTATGTTATATAAGAAATAAAAGGAAATTCGTAATTGCCATTTTTATTTTCAATTCCCGCTTAAAAGAGACTTCATGCCCCAATGAAAGCGTAAGTCGAAACTAACTTTTCAACCCCGCCCCAAAGACTTTATTTCACTGGGTAGGCCTAATCTTCTTACTACCTTTCGCGAAATGAACTTCTCTTTTGAGAAAAAAAAAAACAAAAAAAACATTTCAACTCTACTTTATTATCTGCAGTATCTAAGTATTGTTTGCACTTCTTTCCCCTCTATTATTGTCGTCCTCGTCCCACTCTTATCCGGAGTTTTACCGAGGCCCGCCGTTTCTAACGAAATCTTACTTTTTTTTTCCAGCGCGGACTTATTCCTTCCGGATTTTCCCCTCGCCTCCACCGGAGTCCGCGGGCGGAGAATAAAATTGATATCGGAAAAATATCGTAGAAATCAAGTGTATCTGTTATATACGCGCTCGAACTGAGCCATAATCCGGCGGTGGCCCCGAGGGATTATGCCGCTTCAAAAGTCCGAAAGCCGAGGCCTAACAAAGTTTAACTAAGTTTGCTCCAGGCCACTCTGGCGGATGATCCGATAATACGAAATTAACGGCAGATTTATTTATTACAATTAGAATAAGAGTGATTTTTTTAACGCTTAGTCAGAAGAAAGCTTGATAATTCGGGCTTCTGGAATTTAATTCTTGGATGTCAAATTCAGCACAGATATGTCGAAAGTTATATAATCTTTTCGTACTTTTGACTTTTAACTAATTAATTGTTCAGAGGGTTTATACACTTGTATATATAAGTTACAGCAGTCCCTGTTTCCAGCTAGGGTATTATGACCCTTTTCTTACAGCCATAAACAGGGAGATCGAATAATCCCTTTTTACCCCTTTTTAAACTGAAACACTTGGCAATCGAGTGTAGCTAGTGAGTTTTTCGACATAGTGTTCTCCGTGCGCTTCTCTTGTGTATTCGTTTAGAGAATATAACCATTTCTTTGCTTTTGTTTAACTGTTGCTTATTCGGTACCACGAAAAACCTAAGTTATATATATATATATATATATATATATATATATATATATATATATATATATATATAATTCAATAAATACAACCCTTCAGTAGGATCCCTCTTAAGATGAAATAGCCTAATATAAATACAGATATCTCTCTGTGGTAGCGTTAGGGGGTGTATAAGTTCTGTTGTCAGAGAAAGAGGTTTATACTATCCGGTTGTGGCCGGGAGCACTGCGGGCTGAGCATAGTTGGGCCCGAGTCGGGCGCTCAGCCCTTGTATTTCTAAGCTGTACTCAAACAGAGAGAGAGAGTGAGAGAGAGAGAGAGAGAGAGAGAGAGAGTGTGTGAGAGAGAGAGAGAGAGAGAGAGAGAGAGAGAGAGAGAGAGAGAGAGAGAGAGAGAGAGAGAGAGAGAGAGAGACACCAAACCGTTGCTATCGTTTCAGTTCGTACGATACTAAAACTATTTGGAATCATAACAGAGAGAGACCTCGGGGGGCGGGGGTGGGGGGGGGGGTTAGAGATATCGAACTTGTTCAAACCGCGGGTTCTCTGTTTAATTCCCGTTTGGAAAGTTTACTCAGTCCGAAACGCAGTCCTGCCCCCGCCAACCCTCCCCCCTCCCCCACCGACGATATTAAATAACGCCGTTCAGTTATTTCGGCACAATTCACGACAATTTCGAGAACATTACATGGAATGGAGCATTGAGGACGGTTCGAAGAGGCGTTTGATTGGAATCAATTGATCGTTGGAACCCAATACTTTTCTGTACTGTGTACGTCAACGTTCCCGTTACGGGCGATAATATAAACAGGGCTCTCAGGGTCATGAGGGCCGTTGTTTAGTTTAATACATCCGTCTATATTTGTTCAGTTTGTAGCCGGTGTAGTTAATGCTCGCCTCCGGGGCGGAACATTATTATGAGCGATGTACACTCGTATATCAATGCGTCCGCGTTTGAATTTAGAGTCCTTACTCTTGAGATAATCCCAAATAACAATTACAAACTTTGCACTATTAATTTGAACTTGCCTCTGCACAAAAAAGGAACAAACTTGAAACTACCTAATGTCTTTCTGTATATTTCAAATGTTGTAACTGACTAAATGCTCAAAGGATATTCTTACAATAGGTAGACCCCCAAAAATGTTAAATTATTAAGATTCATCTATCTTGAATACTTAGCAGTGTTATGTTTTGTAATTATGTTATATATTTGGACCTCACAACATTACATGTTGAGTTAATTCTATCCTGAGAGAAATGATTGAGAACTCTTTTCTGGAAGTGTGATTTTGTCTGATTAGTTCCTGCTAAGGGATTCAATTCTACTGAGAAATAAATTCTGTCAGTATGACTATGTCGAACAGGTACAATACCCGATTTGCGATGCTGACAATCGAATTCGGACGGAATTCACGATGCTTAAAAGTCCCATGTACCGGGTAGCTGTATTACGGTAGTTTAACTCCTCGAGCCCACAGAGTGTCATCACGAAGCAGGAAAATTGGCCCGCGGAGGATTGTGTCGTGAAGTGAAAGTGCGCCCTGTTATATGTCGGAGAAAGTTACGTTACGAACTTTCTCTGGAGGGCCCGCATTAAAACTGTAACTGTAGATAGCGCGTACGCTAGCGTCGTTTCTTACGATCCGTACGCTATGGAACTCGATTCTGCGATGTCTCAAGGATGTTGCCGGCCACAAAACGAACGATTCGTGAATCATTTCCGAATCCTGGAGGATATAGTTAAATGAGCGGCGGGTTGAAAGCTCGTCCCTGTTTTAAACCGGTGCCCGAAAGGCACAGGAACATTTAGACGAAACTAAAGGCATAGCCGTCCAATTGCATTAAATCCTGTTGTTGATAGGGGCCGGGTTTTAACTCGGCCGCGATGGCTAATCATTGGGAATTTCACCTGGGGCGTAATTAGACTGTAATGCCGGCCAATTGGCGAATTGTTTATTACAACCAACCGACTGGCTGTCCCGTATAATTAACGCATTGCTCGCAATACATCGTATAATTAATTAACTGATTATTAATATTGCCTCCATTGTTTGATTGATTAACGTCAATAGCGAGAGAGAGAGAGAGAGAGAGAGAGAGAGAGAGAGAGAGAGAGAGAGAGAGAGAGAGGGGAGGGATAGATAAAAGTGCTTTATTATCACTTCCTTTGTTGGTACAATCGAATCATGATTAGATAACATAATCACAATCACTGATAATAATTAATAACCGTCTGTGAGGTGAGCTTCGTAAGAGGACGTTTTGCAATTTGTCCATGTTATAATGGAGAATACAATTTCTGATTTTTACTTAAACTTCAGAAAATTAAAGAGGTCAACTTCACGATTTCCCATCAATTTCTACGCACTGCATAAATAATATTTCCAACGGCAGACTCAAAGAGGTTGTAATTACCGTTCGAAATTAATTGATTCAATCGCAACAGCGACACGAGAAAACCTATTGTACGATTCATTAATATTGAAATATTCCGAGACGCATTTGCGCATTTCTGCGGTTTGTAAAATACCACGACAATCGCTTACCGATAGTGGGAGTTTAATAATAGAAACGACTTTCACAAACCGAATAATATTTGTCCTATTTCCATTGGGCGTTTGGAATGTGCCCACTCATCAGCGGAATTTTCGAACTCCACTTTCGTTTGCATCAATAACACGAAAATTAGGTTGTCTCGTTTAAACAGTATCTTTATATTCTTACATAATTAATACAACCTATCTCCTCTGCTACTACAGCATGTAGCTATATTTAGTGCCAGTTATTTCATTCCAAAACGCGATTGGTAACTGCCTCTGTTTGTAATTTAAATTCAATAATTCAAGTACGAATTTATAATTTCTCATTGGGCCTAATTGTCCAATTGAATCTATAACGGGTTATATTCTTATTCGTATTATCGCGACGGCTCAATATCAATTCCTTCCGAGGTTTAATTCCGGTAGTCGTGCGAGTACGACTGTGCTCGAACAAGGCCGAAAGTTAAAATAGACTTTCCAGTCGATTCTCACTTTGTGATGGCTCTCGGCAGAGGGCCGGGAGAAGTTTATAATTAAAACAAGAACCGTCGGTTGGGGCGGGGGAGGGGGGAGGAAGGCCTCACTTCAAGTTTCCGAAACTTGAGTGAAGTTCGGGCGAGTTGAGGGCCGCGGGGTTTTTACAAACCTGACCAAACAAATATCGCGAAACCGAAACCGTCGATACCTGAAATGTAGGGCGCGGGAGTGGATTGAAGTTGGGCCGAAATAAAAAGCGAGATTGTCGGGGAAATTTATTTTGATTTTCACTTCGAGAGGCCGTTGGAGAAATGTCGCGATTATTACTGTAGACCTAAACTGGGAATATGGAGGAAGAGCCCTAATAAAGGCGAGTGGCCGAAACCGGTCCGGTAATAGACCTAACCGCCGAGAGGATAATGGAGTTCGAGAAATCTACGGTATTCCAAACCATAAATTGTGGAGTTTCTCGAAAGTTTTTCAAAAATTCGTCCAACACGACAGTGCTCAATTTCGCTTGCTTACACCTCAATGCGGATTTAAGGCCAATTTCCGAATTCCGGTTTCCTTATCGGATACTCCTCGTCCGAACGATCCGGTCTTTACGCCGGCTGCAAGTTCTGCGATGTTGTAAATCTTAATATCTGGAACAATAAACCGGTTTATAGGGCCGGTGGGGGGGGGGCGGCTAATTTATCATAATAACCCGGGAGATAACGGTCGGTTGGCTGTGAGAGGGCTCAACCGTCCCGGGCCATCAACAAGAGATTGATGATTCCTCCTCACTCTATCTCGGCCCCCCCGAGTTCGGATATAGACTAGGGGCTATAGTTGAAATACAGCCGGCTTTAAACAAATGGCAGCGATAGGGGAAAATATTTCCCGACTCTGTCTCTCTCTCTCTCTCTCTCTCTGTAAGGGATGAACGGAGGTGGCGGAAAATTCCCGGACATTCGGAACGGATTTCCATAGAGTTTTCCGATAGAACAGAGCGGTAAAAATGTATTCGGCCCCGATACAATTATATAGGCTGAAGTGGTGTCGTAACAAATCCAAGTATTCAAAACAACGGGATTACTACTGTTATTGCAAATATTTTTTTTCCTCTAACAATACGTAGAATACCGTATGCAATATAGGCATGTTGGTCAATGGGGTTCGACTTCAGTTTTGGATATACTAGGGACTCTCGTGTCGTGAGAGAGGTACTTGCTTACGGGGAGAGTCATAATAAGACCGGGGTAGTGTCGCCCGTAGGGTGGTGTAGGGCGCGTGACGTGTACCTAATATGGCACATATCAGTGGGGGAGGCGCGCCCGCGGCTGTCCGACACGTGTAGCTATGCAAATTAGGCGCGTGTGTCCCGCCACAGCCGCGGTATAAATCAAACGGCATTAGTCGCGGGCCCTTGTGGCCCTTCGCACGCGCGCCCTATAACGCCCACGCCACGGCCTTCTACAATTTGAGTTACGCCGCGCGTGGAAATCGTCGTATCGAGCGCCTTGAAAACCGTTCGTGGAACAGTGAAATGAAAATCTGGGTATACGCGGGGGTCGCCGTGAATTGTTCGATTAGAAACATGCCCAGGAGGAATTGAAGATGGTCCGTGGATTACTTAATACTCACTGCATATCGACCTATTTTATGTATATTCTATTTATATTAGTGATACAACAGTTTGAACAAAAAATTTTCGTACGGGTAATATTGGTCATTAAATTGTTTAAGCGAAGAGAGAGACACTGAGTTAGGCATTTCACATTTTCTCAAGAATTTAACCGGAAGACTAATTCTTAAAGTAATGAAGAGTAGAAATAATCTATTGCCTTATAAATCCCGAAGTCGGCTCGAATTAATATAAAAATAAAATACACGCGCGAATATATAAGAAACATAAAGTGGAAATATGGCTGAATTTATGGGGGGGGGTTGGTTTTAAAGTGGGACCGTTTCGTGTAAAATGGAAACGATAAAAGGTGGCGGAGAATTGTGGCCCGGTTCCCAACTTTTATTACGGATTAATTCTGAGGAGCCTCCCGCGGGAAATGGGGGGAGGAGATCATCATTTTGCCCCGATGTCTGGAATAGGGAAAACCGGGGGCGGGGGCGGGGGGCGGGGGCAATAACAGCAAACTGCCTACCGTATTAATACGTAATAACAGTTTTCAACCGGTCGACTGCAATATCCGCGAGGAGGCCGCTAATGGAGGCCGTTGCCTCGCAGAACGAGTTCAAATAATAATCGGGGAACAGTTCGTTGCAATTAACTCTTTGTATTTGTTCTAGTCGCCCAATTGATTTCCACCGGTGGCCAAACTGCCTTTCGACGCGGCGATTTTACCCTCTTATCTTAAACGTTAATTAAATGCGGGGTGTTAAAACCCCTCCCCCGCCATGGCAGAACTCTTGCCGGTCGGTACCTGTCGATGGAACAGAGTCAGTGTTCCGAAACGTCGGAAGCGGACGACCCCCGGTGGGAAAGGGCGCAAAACCGTCGGGCGATTTAAAAAAAAAACAGGGGGGACACAGAGTTTCAGGATTAATTTGTTAATCCGGCTGCGTTCGGACTTATCCCGAAATTCGGGAACGCCGTCCCACCAGTTAATTTCTGTGGCACGAAGGCCGTCCATCACGCACAATGCGTACAGCTACTTCACAGTTGTGTGGTACTGCACACAGTACGCCCAGGACCGTATCCTGCGGGACGGCATGTCGCCATATCCTGGGCAGAATGATGTAAATTATTACAGCGGAAGGAAGATGATATCCAGACCGCCACATATGGCGTGACCTCATTCGTCTTATAATCTCCAATTGTCACTGTTAAATTCAAGTTGTAATATTATACAGTCTCATTGATGGCTTCGTTTCTTCGCTTATTTACTGCGAAGAAGCGCGGATTTATGAGAAAATGTCTATTATACATTTCTTGTTGCGGGACGGAGAAGAGAAACGTGGACGGGACTGGGAAACGGAGGAATATATAGCTTTCCACGCGTGCTCTGTCTTTCCCGATTTAAAAAACAATTTTCTCTTTCACCCGACGTCCCTCCCTCCATCCACCCCCACCACCACCGCTTGGGGGAATCCTGGCATTTATGCAAGTCCAGATGTTGCACCCAATTTCGAACCCGCGTTCAGAATTTGAAATTCATAGCGACGTCCCCACCGCCCCCCTCCTCCTCCAGGACACATGTGGGAGTCGGCCGAAGCAGACACGCGCGTCCCGATTTTAAGTCCGTCTTGCGGCCAAATCTCGAGAATAAAGTAGGTACAGTGTCCGCGGAAAATGCTATTATTTATTCCGCGTTGAAGAGTTGAAAAAAAAATTCAATTTCCGTCACTCTGAAACCGACCAAATAGAGTACGGCAGCGCGCAGTACAAAAGTGTTGTAGATCCGATCGATAACGCTGAATGAGGGTGATTTTGAAACCGGATTTGATTAGAATCTGATTAATTTCTCCCCATACGGGACCCTACCTTTATGCCGTACAAACTGCCGTTCGTATTTCTGAACGTCCTTCCTTCGTACTCTCTGTTAACTCCGCGTCACCCCTATTGGGCGACGCTTATTATTCGACTACTAGCGAAGGATAGTCGTACGCGTTCGAGAAGGTATTTCGCAGAGGAGGTTACAAAACTATCGAATATTAATTAGTATAAACTTTAATTTATAAGAGAATATCCGTTAATAGAAACTATATACGAAAATGGTTTAAGAAATTGTCTAACGCTTCGTCCGGAATCATTTTTCAGAACGGCGATATTACGCTGACTCCAACGAAGACAAGGATTTGTTATATTTTCAGTCGACCCTAATAATTTTACAGCTAATAATTCCCCTAAATCTTATAATATTTACGTTCTTTGTCGCAATTTTGTAAAGCGTCAAAGCGTTTAGAACAGAAATTCCCTAGAAGCTTTCGCTACCACTCGATTCCTTTTCTAAATATGGTGGCGTAAGAAACCATTTGGTCGGAATAATCCATACCACACTTTCGCGCATTATATTCAACAACAGCTTGTGGTTTCAGTGTGGCAAGTGTCTGTCGGCTTGGAGAAACAGCGAGAATGCTACGATTTTTTTTTTACTGTAGGTTCGTGATGTTTCTGTCTCATCTCGCCGGTTTGGTCTTTTGCTAGACCGGGGTTTCGGCTGCTCGCCATCTTCAGTAGCGGTGTTAGTCACTGTTAGCACTT